>CAKNXH010001915.1:285912-315573 GCA_932178445.1 Andricus quercusramuli | reverse complement strand
TGACAATATCGGTGCCAGCGAAACGTTTCCCTGGCCCCGCCATAATGCTTGCCGCAAGAGGGGTAGTTTTTAGGGGTTGAAGTTGGTGGCACAAATTTGAACAAATTAAAACAAAAATAATACGCTGTTATAAAAATTATTTTGGATAATGTCGGGGCCAGCGAAATGTTTCGCTGGCCCTGCCATAGTGTTTGCCGCAAAAGGGGTAGTTTTTAGGGGTTGGATTTGGTTGCACAAATTTGAACAAATTAAGACGAAAGTAATACGCTCATATAAAGTTGATTTTGGGTAATGTCGGGGCCAGCGAAACGTTTCGCTGGCCCCGCCAGTGTTTTTTGGAGTTATCTGGTACTTTCAGTGTTGCACAAATTCTAATTTTGGTTGAACAAATTTAAACCAATTCTGCACTAAATATTGGGCCCAGAAAAAGTGGAATTTGCCTGGGTGGTGGGGCCAGCGAAATGTTCCTAAAATTATGGACATATTATACTATTATATTCAGCAATTGAATTGAGGATCACAGCCAAGTACAAAGAAAGACTACAGACAACCATAATCTTTTATAGTCAGTGAAGAAACTGATTAATGTATGATTGATTAATTAGATTAACAATGTAACTAACGAAAATTCTACTCCTTCATTTGCTTGTATAAGTGACATAATTTTCGTTCTGTCGTACATTGCATGTTTTAACAATGACGATCTGAGATATTTAAATTTGATAAGAGTCAGTTTCAAGGAAAAGTTTAGTTACAACTTTGATTAAAACGGATGTCACAATTCATGTAGTCTTCTGCGTTTCTACGTTTAGGAGCTTTGAATAACCAATATAAATTCTACAAAATATGCTAAAAGAAATATGTCAAATTATTATTATTAGTAATATTATCATTATATTCATCTAAATCTGAAGGGCTCATCACGTTCTACGTTATGTCAATAAAATTCTCATTTTTTCAGGCAATTTTAAAGTATTTTAGTGGATTAACGAGAATTTCGTAGAAATTCCTGACATTTGAACCTGGTCATTTTTATATATATATATATATATATCCTTATATTATTTGTAGAATGGACGGACAGAGTTACACGTCGGATTACGTCTCCATTAATTTTCGGCGTCCACCTTATCCTTTTTTTGGTCCGCGCACACTGGAGTCGCTGCAGGATGCAGTTTCAAACCGCAGATCTTTTTCGGTTGATGGTTTTTCCAGGAAGAAAGTTCGCGCCTGACATTTGACGTCTTAGTTGTTGAAGTTCGTCGACACTCACTATGTTGTAATCCGAAAAATTCGCTACAAATTATAGCGAAATGCCATCCCATCAATAAAAGTTGTGGTCGCTCGCATCTTGTGTTTGGGTTGACAGCGCATAAACTACTCATCATGATGGGTTTGAAAGTTGATGAGCTGCCCTGGTATTCCTGTGGCTGCGGTTGGCTGTGGGCTCCCAAACGAAACATGCTCCGCAAGCGCAGCTGATGTTCTGCTGCTGATCACTTCTTGCCGATGTTCTGGCTGAACAGTAGCCCTTTCGGGTATCGCGGTGATGTCCGCTTGTCCATAAAGCCGCTTACCACCACTGGCTTGCATGCTGCCACCCCCAGTACTGGCGCAAGGGGGCCCTGACGATCTTCGGGCAGTGACCAGCGACTATATATATTTCGTATCTTTTCCATGACTTATGATCTTTTGCTACTCCTCTTAGAACCTTTCGACTTTGTTCTTTGCCTGTCTGGAATGGGAAACCCCGTCAGTAACATTGCTTTCCTCAATATAGCCATAAAAATCATTAGAGGAAAGCTCAAGCGTTTTTTTAGAATGGGATTTTTAAATAGTTTGCACGGTGCTATTACGGTATATATCATTAGTCACAGACGCATTTTTGTAATGCAATCAAGTGATCTGATAAGAGCAGTATGCCTTATTAAAAAATTTTGGAAAAGCTCAGTTTTTCACCCCACTATCCACGGACTAGGTTCCAGCCAAGTGCATGATAGGGGTACCTACAGATTGAGGTGATACTCAAGTCACCAGAACCGCGCTAAAAGTACATAGAAGAATTCGCAGAGGTACCAACGGCCATACCACGCTGAAAACACAAGTAAAAAAAACCGTAAAGTGACTAATGAGATGAGGATGTTATTTCTTAATTCAATACGATGTATGAAATGATTTGTGATGACGTTTGTACAAAAGTAGGAGCATGGTGTAGTTTGCAGTTCTCCTTTCACCACGGTTATGCTTACACGGTGGCTGTGACTGTCGGAGGTAACAACCGTCGCCTTTGAATGTTTTCTTAGACCTATCATGCATCACGCCATAGGTTTTTGGTCGCTTGCTTTCTGATCGTCTGGTCAGTTTCTTACAATGAGAGAAGGTTTTAATGAAACTGTCTTCTGAGCTGCTGCCAGTACAATAGAATCAACATATATGCAACATGCATGTATTAAGCATTCCCTCATATTGTCTTTACAACATGCCTTAGCTCGCTATACTTGTGGATCTTAGTTGCATAGATTCCCTGCAAATGTCTGTTAAGTGGACAAACTATGTCGATAATTTAGACTCTTCCACCTTTTTGCGCGTATCACGATGTCGGGTCGATTGGCTCGGATGTAATAATCCGACTGGGTAGTCACATACCAATATAAGAAGTAATCTTCGTTTGCTAAAACGGGCATTGGAATGTATCTATAGGAAGGCATCCATGCTTGATGTAGCACGCGTTTTCGATAATTTCTGGTCATAAATTAAACTTGGGTTATGTTACCTGGGAGAAAAAATTCACGTGGAAAACTCCTTCTATCATATTTGTATAATAATTTCTTCATGACAATTAAAATAATGATAAAAAACTTGGGAAGGGACTTGCTTCGAAACTGTGTTATTGATATTCAACTATCTTTCTTTAATAGTTTTTGGTTTTCAATATTGACAGTGAAATTAATTATGCGACTAACATTATTCATGACAGGAGAAATAACTCATAATTCATATTTGGAGAAAACACCGGGACAAAAGATTATTTTCCTGATAACTTGGAAAACATTTTTTTTCTTCATAAGTGTATTTGGATATTATTTCTTATTATTCAAGAGCCATTGGATATAAGTAAACTTTGGGAAGACCTGCAAAAATAGGGAGACAATAGATAGATCACAGAATGAAAACGTTTGTGAGGGTAAGTGGGTAACTGAGTGACTGGTCCGAAATTATGCAAGGTGCTAGGCAAGAATGCGTTATGTCCTCATGGGTTTTTATAACATTCATGAACAAGTTTCTGGTAATGGCCCTCCTCGACGAAGAATTAGTGGATTTCGGAACAGGGAGGGCGCGTGGGTCAGCGTTCGTAGATAATGAGATTGTTATGGCAGCGTCTATCCAAGACTTGCAAAGAATGTTGAGCAAACTGAATACGAGCATGAAGAACATGGGCCTCAAAATTAAAGCAAATAAGAGAAAAAGCATGTTCTTTGAAGGGAATGGTCAGAAAATAACATACAACATTGTCCTAAACGACGAAAGGATAGAACAAGTTGATAATTTTGTTGATCTTAGTTATCGGTTGAGCAGGATCCATTTCCAGAAGTAGAAGTATATCAGATTTAGCTGAAATGACGATACATAATCGTATACTTACAGCCACTGTGATGTACGGTAGCGAGAGTGTTGACTTGTTTTGTTGAGTGTATTTTCTCATTGCTTTATCAATTTGTGTGTTTAATCGTTTTGTCCTAGGATTTGTTTAAAATTTTTTAATTCCTTCTGTAAGTTATCTTTATCAGTTATGGAGACAGCTCTGTATACAAGAGAGTTACTGACTGATTGCTTTTGAGATGAATGGTGATGGAAGGAGGCATGTAGGTATCTGTTTGTATGGGTGGGTTTTCTGTAAACTTCATGTCCTAATGTGTTATCAGATATTTTGTAAACTGGTACGTCTAAGAAAGGAAATTTTCCGTTTTGTTCAATTCCCGTGGTGAACTGGATATTAAGGTGTAACTGATTGATGAAATTGAAGAACTCGTGTAGTTCATCTAGCACATGTCTTAAGATGACTGAAGTTTCCTCAACGTAAGGGCACAAGAATTCCGGCTTAAGTTTAGATTTGTTAAAGATTTCAATTTCCAGATTTTCCATACAGATGTTGGCTATTACGAGTGAGATTGTAGATCCCATTGCTGCTCCTGAGGTTTGTTCGTAGAATTGGTTATTGGAAAAGAAGTAGGTATTAGTGAGACAGTGTTCTATCAAAGGTGTGAAATTGGAGCACAAGCTTGCAATGGATTTAATAATATCGATTGTATCAGAGATTGGTACTTCCGCGAGTTTTGGACGCGTATGATAGGGTTTCCTGTGAAAGCATTCAGTTTTTTGCTGAGAAAGCGTGCTAGGTTGTAAGTTGGTGAGTATACTCAGCTGACGATCGGTCTAAGTGGAATGTAGTCAAATTTTGATTTTTATTTTTGAGTGGAAAGACCTTCAATCCGTTGGGATTGTCAAATAATATGCGGTCCAATGTAGACCAAATATTGAATCTGAGAGTGTCTGATAGGAAAAGGTGAAGTTTTAGTAATTTTTTCGAGGTAGTGTACAAGACAAATTTGATTTGAATCACCGTTCATGTTTGTTACTAGCTGCTGGTCAGTACCTTCAGGGTAAAGTCACATTAGGTTAAAATTTGATTTTCAAAAATGAAAGAACATATTGTAAAAGCATTTGAGGAAGTTAATGCAACAAAATCTTCTTCCAATTATTTCTATTTCAAGTTTTATGAACATTTAAAAATCGGAAGTGAATATCATGTGATTCCAGAATGAAAAAACAGAAAGTTGCGCTAATTGATTTGCTTGCAGTTGAGACCCACATTCAAACCAAAGACGGCGGGAGGGATGAGATGATGGATTTTATTCATTTTAGAGTTTTCGACCCAAAGAAACCAAAACTGCATTCAGAAAAGCCGTGTTTTCATAAAATATTGTTATTTGTTTTGTCTAACAAAAAGAATTTTCATAATTGAAATTTTTGATTATAATGTCAAAAACTAAAAAACAAAAATAATTACTAAAAAGCAAAATGACATTTCTAGAAAGTGCACATCTCCCTGTGCTCCAAAGGCTTAAAGTCACACATATTTATTACCAGCCACTATGGAACATTTGTGCATTTAAAAAATAAGTTTTTAATGAAAAATATTGTAATTGATTCTGAAACTGAATATAAGAATGAAACAATTTTCGTATTAAATCATTACATAACAATTTTTTGTAGCTGTATATATTAGAGTGAGTCAAAAATAAAAAATAAGGTAAAAATTAGCCGTTTCTCAAATAAAACAGCGACAAAATGTCGATTTTTTAAATCTCATTGTTTATCTCCTAGAATTTTTTTATACTCCCCGTCACTTGGCTTCAATGCCCACAGGTATGAGAAGAAAAAATTTCTTGACTTGTAAAATTAGTTGTTATAAACAAATTGTTCCAACAATTAATCGACATTAGGGGATTTTCGACATCAAAATATATTTATCTCCTGAAATTGCTTGCTTTCATTGGTAGGATGATACGTGGCCATTCAAACTTAAGATTGATATGTTATTATTTTTAAAACTATATTGGGAATGAATTGTCTGGATGAAATTTTACTATGCCTCACTATTTGTTTATTTTATAAACGAGTTAGGTAGACAAATGCACATTTTAGGCGTTTATAGACAGCGAAAATTGTTCTTTCATCTAGTCTTGTTAAGATTATATTCTGAGTGATGTTATTTGCCAAAATTTTATGACAGAATGGAATTCGTCAAATTTAGAAACAAATTATATAAAAATATACATTGTAGGAAACTATAAGCAGAATAACGAGTTTGCCCATAATTGTTTCAATTTTTTCAAATGTCTAAAATTTACATTTGTTCACATAATTTGTTCATAAAATGAACAAATCATCGCGAAAGCATCAAATTTATTATTAATTATAATCATGTTGTTAAATGACAATATATTATTTTAGGACATAACTCTTTAGATAAAAAGAAATGACTCTGCTGGAAAGAAATATTTTCTTCGTTTAAAACAACGATACAAGTGTTTGTTTTGACAACAAATGATTTTGAAGGATAATCTATTGTTGCAAGATATAATTCTTTAGATGAAAAGAAATGATACTGCAGTGAATATTTTTCCGAATATATGTGCTGAAAATATTTCTAACATTCAAATAACAACCGTTCGAAAGTTTAAACGCTCGTATTGGATCCGCCTATGTTGAAGTTCTTTTAGTGGAAGATTAATGAAATACGTAGCATCAAAGCTAAGGGTTTTCCAACAATGTCATACTTTTGAAATCTTGCATTAATTGAGTATATCAGTGGAAGTGAGGTCATCATTAATTGTCATTCAGAGATTAGAGTTGATAACGTGAAATCACGAAGTTTTGCCAGCCGGCCCATTGTCCAAAATCAACTTTATATATGCTAAATCTCTACCACTTGACTAAGTACAATACTGAAAAACGACCCTTAGCACTTTCAACCAAAAATTGTTCAACATAACAGTTGAATCTTCAAGCCGAAACAATCACTCTGTTGAATTTATAAGAAAATACTTTAGTTCTTAACTGCATAATAAAATTTGTATTCATAAAAGAATGAATTTTCCACCAAAAATATAATAGCAGACTTTCGAATCAAAAAGAATTTTGTCAAATAAAATGCTATTTCCTGTTTTGATATGATGCTTAGGTAGAGCTAATTTTGTGAAATATTTCAACCTGACTTTATTCCCATATTCCTCCACACGTTGGCTCACTGCCCTCCCGGTTTCTCCGATACAGACTCTGCCACAAGAGCAAGGGATTTTATATACTGCCGGATCACTGACAGGTGCCTTTTTATCTTCAGGGTTCTTTAGAAGTTGTCCCATCCTCGCAAGTGGTTCAAATATGGTTTGGATGTTGTGTTTGTTGAGAAATTTTCCTATTTTTTAGGTGATAACTTAGATGTAGGGTATGATGATGGTCGTTCTTCTCTCCCTTTCCTTAGCAGGTTGTTGTCATTTGTTTTTTTTCCTGTATTTTCTTATTGTGTTTTCGTATTGCGTTTTTCCACAGTTTTGGCTCACCGAACTCTCGGTTTCTCCAATATAGATATTGCCACAAGAGGAAGAGATTTTGTATACTGCTGGATCAATCCTCACGGTGGGGCGCTCTGGCCAATTACAGTCATCGTAGAGTGTATATAAAAGAACAATATAATCTGAAACTTTAGTTTCAAGTTAGCCCTGGAAAATTGAACTGCAATATTCACGGAACGTCGGCAAGTTTCGTAGTTTTGCACACGATTGAAACCCGAAAAAACTCTTATGAATTTATTATAATGAATCATCGTGAAAGAATCGAATCTATTAATTGACAACTATGTCGAAAACTGCTTTGACAATTACGACTCCATTCGCAACTTATGACATACCAACATACGATTGTTTCCTTTCGGAAAAATGTAATAATTTGTTTTTTATCGCAGAAATGAGTTCACAGTTTGAATGTTTGCCTAATGGTGTTTCCTAGTGTTCCCCGTTACGAAACTTCTTCTTCTGACGGACTTTCTTCTGGAAGGTCTGTTCCTCCTGGTAGTTCTCATTCTTCTGTTAGGTCTTCTCCACCTGCCGAAACATTTTAACAATTTAGAGTTTGTTCGCCGTTGCATATTTTCGTTGTCTATGACCTTGTCTCGACCTTCAATCAACGGGGACAACGATGGGTTTCGCAACTCTGACTGTACGCAGAAAACTGAGATCCACTGGCTATCGTCTTCAAATCTAAGAATCGATATTCCTCTTTGAAACTGCTTCCCGCATTTCCATTTGCGGTTCCCAATAGTTCCAGAACGTAACTGGAAACCTTGGATGTCTCCAGAGCACTGACCAGTGACCGTCATAAGAAAGGAAGTCTTCACAATTCCCTTGACAGGGCCCTTGTCTCAACGGATCTGACGAGCAGCCAGCCTACTCAAGACTTCCGCGATAGGATGCAAATCAGATCTGGTTGTCGTAGATTTGCTGTACTTGGTTTGCCAATGTAGGACACTCTGGTGCCAGGAAGGACGAGAGCTTCTTCGTTACAAGAAATGCCTTGGATCTACTCTGTAGATATTTTTCATTCAACTATAGACTTTAGTTAAGCCGCCCTTGAAACTTTTTCCGTTACGGCGATACGGAAAAGAGCGAGCCGATCGGAACTTCACCAACTCAAGCGCAGCGTAGAGGTAGAAGTACTTGGCAACTGACGAGCCAATTTCTCATTCGTTTAGAAGTCATCGTGTGGAGACGAAACAGTCGCGCACTTTTGTCATTTTGATTTTCATTTACGATCAATAGTGAAAATTGCATTAGTTTCAGTTAATCACTAGCCGAGATAAGGTCTGCTTTTCTTCCCCAGGAAGCTGAGGACTATCTTACGGACTAATCCGTCGCGAGATTTGCTAGCGCGTCCCACCGCTCATGACATGTAATTTTCCCTACATGGTCCCAACTACTTGTCACACCACTTGAAAATTTCCATTCAGTTATTTTCCTTTGTGATTTCTTCCAATGAATTGTGCACGCTACTTTCCTGAGGATCGTGAATTTTTCCAAGTAGGCTAGCCCATTCCCTCTACCAGCTTTCATTAAAGGGTTGATTTATTGACGAATAAGATACATTTTTGCGATCATGAATTTTTACAAGAAGGCTAATCCATATCCTCTACCAATTTCCGCTGAAGGTCTAAAGGTAGCCAGGGCAGTAAATCTTGCCCACGCTCACTTTGCTTGTAGCTAAGCTAAACTATGTGCTATTTTCGATATCCTCTTTCTAAATGCAAAGAATATTAGATCGCACTTTAACGAAACAACATTCCCTAATTCAAAAAATTCTCAAGAAAACCACTTCATTCTGATGTTGATATGAAAGCAGAACTAGATAACCGGCTGAATCAGTTTAAAGAAAAAGAGACTCAAAGACATTTTACCAGAAAAGATCAGAAGAGAGAGCAGAATCAGTAAAGAAAAATTTTCACTGGCCCATACTTAAATGATACTTCAGTAACGCGGATCAACCAAGTCTAGTCTTTTTTTCAATGTGTTTTGAAATAAAAAAGCATAGTTCAATAGATAAATAGAAATGAATTTGTAGAAAAGAAAAATTTTCTTTGTTCAAAACAGTGATAAAAGTATATTTGTTCCTAAAACCATTTCAATTTCCAGAATAAAGCGCACATCATACTCTTTAGATTTGGAGGAAGGACACGACGAAATATGACGCGATTGTTGAATAAACATAAGAAAAAGTTTATCAGTGGAATGTAAATAACTGCGGAACAAATAATATCAGATTCTTGGGATGAGTTCATTTTTTCACCTAATCATTCTTTGAAAAAAGAAATATTGGACGTCATAAATAAAGCTTGGAATTAATTTTTTGTGAATTATTTTCTAATAATGCTAACTTTGGAAGGCGCTTTTGCTTTATGAGCCCTAAAAATACTGTGTGGATACTTCTTTCAGCAAAATTTATCACGTTCCACATCAAATTCGTTATAATTCATATAATTGTACAGAATAAACTATAAAAATTCTGGATTTATAATTATTAATAAATAATGTATAATTTAGAAACTGTTACATTTCTATTTGGATTAACACATTTTAATAATTGTAATATACTTGATATGGTAATTATTAATATAATTTTCAATTCAGAAACTGAGGTCGTATCCCTTGAAATTCTTTGAAACACTATAACACGTTTTTGAATAGATTGAAATTTTGAGATTTTCAGTAAAGTCACTGATATTCTGCAAAATCCTATTAAATCTCATGAAATCTTCTATTTGAAATTCTATTGAAAAAAAAAAAAAATTATTAGCATTTCGAACTCGAAAGTTCATTGCCTCACTACCCGATTCGGGTAGTGTTTCTAGGTGGATAAGTACTACCAGTGTGGGTCCACCACACCCACGACGGGTCAACAACACGCAGTATTCCCCGAACGGTCACCCATCCAAGTACTAACCGCGCCCAACGCTGCTTAACTTCAGTGATCTAACGGGAACTGGTGTTTTTTTGACATCCATTAAAAACCATCACAATCTTTGGAGCTGGTCTGTGTGTTGCAAAAAGACTTAATTTAATCATATCAGTTGAATTTTCAGCATATTTCTAATAGTAGTGTCGGTCGTTATTGTAACTTAATTCTCTTCATTGAAACTGACTCTTATCAAATCTAAAAATATCAGGTGCACAAGGTTGACATCTTTGATCTGAAAGATAACGACTAGAGCATAGATTATATAAACTAATGAAGGAGTACACTATTCATTAGTTACATTTTTAATTTACATTAATCATTCTTTCATCTAATCAAAAAACATGAGGATCGCCTGGACTCTGGTTTCATCCCTGACCGTTATCCTCAATTCTATTGGTGACTATAATAATATAATAATATAACTTATCTATAAGTTTGAGCAATTTTTTTTCAATGTCATATTTGTGTGCATAATAGAACTGACATTAAAAAGATTAATTCAAGCAAATTAAGAAAAAAAATACTTTCTATATTTTTTTCTTTTTCTTTTGAACGACCAAATCTATAACGTTGGACTTTCTCTTCTGTATATTTTGTTTTAATTTGTCTACCGCGCTTCTTCTGTCTTTCTCTGTCTTTCGAAATTTCCCTAAACTGTTGATTAATTCCTGTACAACAGAATTTTCCGCTTTCGTCTTCATTGCTCCTTTTAATGCATTCTGCATCGATTCAGCATCACTTGCAGCATTTTAGTGTGATTCTTCAGCAGATTTGAGTTTCTCTTCTAGACTTTGTATTGTCTTCTTTTCCTTGTAGATATTTTCAAAAGTCGACTTTTATTTTGCTTGGCGTTCAGATTCAGCAACCTGTTTGCGGAGATTTTTTCACTAGCAATCCGTGCCTTATTTTCTAAACATAATTGGTACGAATTATGTGCGAGTCGAGCATGTCTCAAAAGCTCATGTGGTATGGGGACTTTATGAACCATTAAATCGTGCCTTTTTAGACCGTCAGTGATGGCTAATTTGGCATTGAGCATTCTTTTAGACATGTGAGCCTTATCCTCGGTCAGGAGTTGTCCAGATTTAGAGAAAGCTCTTTCTACATCCGCACTAACATGGGTCAGTGCTAAGGAAGCTTGCACAACTTTTGTAATTTCCGGGTACCCTGCATTTGGTGAAGTTTTCAGCCGAAAAATTGTAGACCAATACGAATCAGCTCTTTCACTTTCGTTCAGAGTGAACATTACTTCAGCATCTAACTGGAGTAATCTCCACTCCATAGTCAGTTTGTCAACGTCTACGTCAGTTAGCGGAAATGCTTCTGCAACGTTCTTAATATACCTGACGCTTTCATGCTTCTTTATATTTTCAGGGGCAAGACATTGGAAATATTTTTAATTCTTCAAACTATTCGTTTTTAAAGCAAATTCTTCGCTGATTTCATTCAGAACTTTCGAACGAAAGATAACAAAATCAATTGATCTTTTACAGGTAGTTTTTCAAGCGATTCTTCCGCGCTTTCTCCGACATCAATTTTTGTTAAATCGATCAAGTTTGAAGGCTCTTTTAGAAAAGCGTTAATATCCACTTTTTCTAGTGAAGTTGCAGCTGGAATGGACGGTTTCATAATACTTGACAATGGTATTTTTATAAGTTTCTTCAACTGTGGATAAAGCACGTGGATTGTGGTTCTTCCCTTTGCATGACGCCCGTAAACTCAGCAGTGAAGATTTTTTCAAGCATATACAACAAACTTTAAAGAACATTCAAGATTTTCATTTTTTAAATAGTTCCTTATGTCGAGATAGTTTAGCTTGGTTTGAGTCGCAGTCTCTTTCTTACGTATTATAACCTATAATTTTATTTATTTATTTTATTCAAAGGTTAATCAATTAAACTATGGCTTTGATAGTTTATTGGCCACTCGATTGAACAGACTATTCTGACTTATGGGTGTATTAGCCAATTAACTTTATTTATATTGATTTTATTTTGTATTTATTGCCTGAAGGGCGCCAGATCGTTTAAACATTAAGATCTGGTTTTACTCCCCACTAGCTCAACACAGAGAGGGGTATGGTTAGGAACATACTGAGCAAGGAAGTCAATTCAGATTAACGGTATTAAATAAATGCTACCAAAATTACGGGTCACACAGAGGTTT
The DNA here is from genome assembly GCA_932178445.1 of Andricus quercusramuli. NCBI lineage: Eukaryota > Metazoa > Arthropoda > Insecta > Hymenoptera > Cynipidae > Andricus > Andricus quercusramuli. The sequence continues at coordinate 303,339 of CAKNXH010001915.1, read as the reverse complement.
ATTTATTTATGGCATTGGATGCCTCACACGTCCTAGGAAAACAATCCCGTAAAAATACAACTCATTTGTCTTAATAATGGGAGATAATGTCTGTCTCCTTATACCGGTTGACTCACGAGTTGGTAATCAACGACCATACAGAATCAATGACCCTCCAACATTGTGGTTTATAAATGACACGAAAGGTTATGTGAGATAGCCACCATCTTGGATGATCGAAAATGAAATAATTATGTGAACAGAGAATCAACGACCCTCCAACATGGTGGTCCATGAACGACGCGAAAGGTCATGTGAGGTAGCCACCATTTTGGATGATCGAGCGTATCAAAAACTCAACCCCGCAACTAGACACAGTGCTCATTCACAAAAGAACTTATCATTTTGAAATACCCAAAAACCTAACTTAATTTTATTATCAATCCGACCGAGCCTATTTAACGTGTCCTGTCACGTCGGGGTCTTCCAGAGTGGCCGTGACCTTCACTGACTTTAGCGGTCATGAGTCCGCGCCATGTTGGAAAACTAAACCGAACAATGATAATTTAAGGATCTTCAAAAAAACGACACCCGAACACTCCCACGCGCAAGAATCAACATTTTTGACACCGATTTGTCCCCACCAAACTGAATTTACGACCAGGCACTATTATTAACACTGTAAGGCAAGAATGAGTGACATACCTTGTGATTTTTCCCTATGCTCTTCAAGATTAATTATCAAGGCGTTACACCCAATCAGTTACAGGCAGTCTTTATCAATTATTGCCCAATAATAGTTCGCAACAGCGACTCTTAGTCCAAATATAGATCTGGCTTCACGCCCAATCAATCCCGGCCATCGTGTGGCTACAAGTAATTTTATACAATACAATGCACGCGATACTTCCTATGGTCGATCACAGAGTGAACGAGAAAGATGCGGACTACAGTTTTGGCGCGTGACACCAAGGTCCGTGTACACGAAACGGTACCTTGCAGCAGTAGACGCCTGTGAAGGCGCGTTCATAATAGCGTCCTCCAGTAACTCGCCATTTTCTCTAGTCTATTCTATCGCATAGTTTGCACTCTATGGCGAGCTACTTCCCTACGTTGCGCCGCCGGTGCGATGCAAGCACTCACAATGTACACTTTAGTCTATGTGGTGCACGCTTGAATATCGGCTGCTAGCGTTTTGACGTTTTCCCAATAACGAGAGTGCGTGGCACCACTCCTGCGATACCACATTTTAGCTGAGTGTCCTCCTTCCCCCCGGTGTATGTGAGAGAGAGAAGGCGAGAGTTTTGTATTCGTGAAAGGTGTATAAGTGGGTCACGGCTGCCTAGCCGTGATTGAATGGTAGTGTGGGTGGTGCAGAGTCAAGTAACGACTACCTTGTCGTGTTGTGTTGTGGTTGGTGACAGATGACAGCCGGCAAAGCCGGCTTGAGAGTGCCTGTTAAACAAATTAAAACAGAAAGTTCGACGGAATTAGTGGTGTCATTTTTAAAATAATGATAACCCCCCCCCCCCCCCCAGTCTGGTGTCGGTTCGGAGCAGCGGATTACAATTCCTAGGCCGCGCGGGGTTTATTTATGGCAACAGCCCATCCCTTGCGAGGCTTCTGTCAAATGGCAGCTCTTATGTGGATTCTGTGCTCGACCAGGTATAGTCTCTTCATGGATTTAAAATTGAATTTATGTTGAATGGGCTAGAATAAGTAATCATTTGGGCGTGGTATAGAATACCACGTCACAGTATGTATATCAAAATATACTCTTTTAATGCAGGAAGCTGTTCCAGAAGTCTCTCCGCAGCTGGACCTTCCGTTAGCCACCGCGTATCGACGTTTTTCCAGAACTTGTGTTGAGGTAAATGCAGTTTTTCCTGAATTTTTTGGAAGCCTTTACACCGCAAGTCCCGATGGTGGAAAAAATAGTAGACCTTAATGATAAAATCAGAAATGTCTAAAAGCAAGCATTCTGTACCATTTAAGAACGCTTAGTGAGCTATGAGAGAGAGATTTATAGTGAAGTTCTTTGAGTTTCTCTGAAAATAATCGTAGAACTTTCTTTTTGAAATTAGGACCATCACAAGCTATCGCCAGTACATTTTTTAGAAACAACCTATTGGTATCTAAATCCTTTAATAGGTAGCAAAACAAAGTGTATCCGTCTGCTTTTCCTATGAAATAAGTGACTAAATGTCGACTGACAACTCTATTATCCGTGTCCGACCAAAACCTCACCCTAATCTGTAACTCTTTCTTGCTTTCAACATTACTGGTCTCATCATATTGCAAAGTGAAAAACACGTTTGGCTTCTGCAGCTCATTTAATAGGAGATTCTAAAAGTGCGGACTTATTGCTTCTGTTATTAGATACTGAGCTTTATTAGCTGACAATGAAAACGAATCTGGCACGCATCCAGGAAACATCATTTGAAAGACTTCTTTTTTTCCGTTGCAACTCCTCGCAGAACGATTCGTCTTGATCCACTCCATAACCCAAAATATTTCGGCTCTCGTCGCTGCATCTTTTGGGCTAAACAAGGAATGAGTGTTGTTAAAATGAAACTGCTTTCCATCTAATTTGGATAAGTTCCCTACATGCTTGACTGTATTCGCATGCTGTTGTAATCTTTCAAATCCTTTATCTGTTGATATATTTACATTGCCAACTATGCAGATACAAGAGAACGGATCTTTCAGATTCTTTTTCACCCATTTAGATACAACTATTCCATTGCAGTCCTCAAGTTCTAACCATTTATCTTGAAATTTAGAGCGATTTGCCATCTTTTAGCTTTGGTATCAATTCCTGAAAAAATAGCTGACATGAAATGAGTTAAAATTTTATTGTTTTTGAATGTTACTTCAGGTTAATCCTAGTTTTTAAAATTTTTATTCAATGTAAATCTTAAATTACATTTTAGGTTATTGGAATTTTGCAAATAATATAAAAATTGAGATATTTGAGATAAATTAGATTAAGGTAACTAGAGTGACACAGGGTGGCCGTTTTAATCAAAGAAACAAATTCTCGGTCATTTCCCGGTTCGCAAACATTTTTCACGCCCAATGAAAATAAAATATTCGAAATCTGAAGCTAAAAATGTTTCCATTTGAAGCAATGAATACTGAGCTGCGAATCAATTTAAGCAATTTTAAACTAGAAACAATAAAAGTCCTTAACAAGTTGCACAATATCATTCCAAAATCTTACAAAATCTACAGGTTGTTTTACGTTTTTTCAAATTTCAAACTGTGTTTGAAATTTTTTCAGAACTTCTAAACTTCTTTTAAAATGATACGAATTTTTCCTAAAATTTTGTAAAAAAATACTGCAAAATTAAAAAAATGTCCTTCAAATCTTCTAGATTCATTTTTGACAATTTTTGAAATCTTTTCAAATCTTTTCAAATATTCTCTTGAAATTATGCTATTAAATAATAAATTATTTCAATTTTCTTAGGATTCTTGAGAAAAAATTTTTTTTCTTTTGAAGCCTTTCACAATTCTTGAAAAGCTTCTATATTTTTCGTTCGAAATCTGTTTTAACAAACAAAAATGTCACAACCGGTTTTTTATCTATTAAGGGGTGTATCTGATTAATCCGAGTCACATAAAGTCAGAATAAAAAAGTGTAAATAGTTATTTTTGAATAATCAATAGTGACCGAAATTATGTTTTGAATATATTGTCATTAAGGTTTTCTTCTATAATCCAGAAAAATTAACATTCGGTCTCCTTTACTTCATTTTATATATTGCTTTATCAAGTTTCAGGTTATTATAAGTATATCAATTTCAGGTTATTATATACTGGCTCGGATATACCCAATAAACAGAGAAAAGAATGGTTTAATTCTTAGTTAGAGAAATAAGTGTTTGAACAAATTGAATACATTTTTAACAAAATATTCAAATTCTCAACCAAACGAACAAATTTTCAACTGAAAAGGTGTAACGGCTATGACAAAAATTGACGAAAAATGGAATATATTTCATTTTTCAGTTTAAAAAATTAATTTTTAATTTATAAAACAATTTTAAACTGAGAAAATGAAAATTTTAACTGGAGAAATTAATTTTCTACCAAAAAAGAATAATTTTCAAGAAAGCACATAAATTTATAAGCCCGCTTATTGATAAAATGTTACAATAACAAATTTCCAGAATAACAGATGTTGAGAATAAGATTTAAAGGTCGCTCAAGGTCATTTTCCTTATAAAACGTTGATTGGATTACATTTTTTTAATTTCCTTTTTGAGAAACGGTGTCAATTTATTTATTGCGTTAAAAAATCAGTCAAAAGGTTCAATTACTGTGCGTCATATTACTTCAAGGTCATTCAAGGTTATTTTGCAAAAAATGGTCATTACACAATTTTTTTCATGTTAGTTATTTTTTTCAAATTCTTTAAATTAAAAACAGTAAACGTTTAAAACAGTAGGGGATATCGCAGCTTTGTTAATATGTCTTCAAGCTTAGTTTTCAAAATGTCATCACAAAGAATTAATTATCAGAAGTGCAGAAGAAGCGACAATGATTTGCCTTTTAGAGAAGAAAGAGAAAAACTTAGTTGGTGATTCACTATCCTCTAGCATGCAAGTGTAAGCGCTGTTTTTCAATATCACAATTCACAAAAAGGTAATTTTTTGCGAAATGAGCTTGAATGTCCTTCAGAAAGTAGGACAAAAATTCATCAAACAACTTGACTAATTTTTTTGCTGAAACGAATAAATTGACACTGTTTCTCTATTAAAAAAACTAGAGAAAATTAAATTGAAACATTTTGTTAAGAAAATAACCTTGAGGCACCTTTCAATGTCATTGTAAAAATCTGAAAAAAATCTAAGTACAATATTGAATTGCACAGAACACAATTCGTACGCGCCAGAAATGAATAATCATTCATTTCTCTCATCAGAAATTTTCTCAGAAAAAGGAAAATTTGTAGGGGTGCCAAGTTGAATGAAAAAAAAAATCATCCTACTATGCAAGATACGAAAGAAATATGTATTTATAAAAATTGTGCACCGAAAAGATCTACAAATTTGTAATTATTCACTTTTGAAAAGACTGCAGAGTTTTTCTTTTTAATCGGAAAAAATAGCATTCAAAACAAATAAATTAAATTTTTGGAAAAATTTGTAAATGTAACATTGAAAATATAAAAAAAAAACTTACGAGCCACGCGTGCAGATTCTTTTGAAAATTTTTGTGCATATCGTCGGCAAATTTATTCGATCGAAAAAATGATATCCAGAGGCTCCGCAAGCGTCATAAAGTTTAACACGCATTTCCGATATGAAAAAAATTTGCTTTTGTCATTCAGAATCGTACATATTAGTTCTTGCGAGTTTTTGGCGCTAATTATTATTTTTTTTTTTTTTGCTTTTTTAAAGCTTTTTTTTGTTTGTAGCAATTTTATTTCAGAATAGAGTCAGAAAGCCGCGGTTCTTTTTCTCGATTTTATTATTTTATTTTTAACATTTCATTTATGCCGAAGCAATAGTCAATTAAAACCAGATTATTATTTGAAATAATATTGTCTCAGAAAAATGCTGAAAAGTTGCAGTTTTTTCTGAGCTTCCACTTTGATTCCAATTATCAATTACAGCAAGCTAATAAAAGACAAAAAAAAAAGATTTTTATAAGTTTTTTTGAAGTTCTGTCAGAACCCTGACGTGCTGAGATTTTTTGGACCTCGGATTCGGATTCAGCGATCTCAAGAACATATAGTAAACCTGTTCTGACCTCCAAACCCGGAAAAATGTTTTTTTTTTTGCGTGGCTGTATGTATTTCCAATCTTCAAATAATAAATCGCACCATTTTAGAGAAAAAGTAATAAAAAAACGTGAGCAATTCTGCGAGCCTACTTTATGGTGGGAACGGAATGATGCGAACAATGAATTAGATGCGAACAATGCATGGTGCGAACAATGCAATATGCGAACAATGCAAGATGCGAACAATGCAAGATGCGAACAGAATCATGAACTATGCTGTGTGCACTTGTAGATTATTATATATAATAACGATAAATTCTTCAAATATTTATTTATTCCGAACCTAATTGACCACCTGAACTTCTCCTCCTAGGTATAACACAACCTCAAGTTTTTGCATTAAAGACAAAATGAGATGAAAACATTACAAACAGTTGACAAAAACAGTTGCAAAATGTTTAGAACTACATCGCAAATTGAAACTCCATTCACAACTCATGAAATACCAACATACGATTATCTCCTTTTGGAAAAATGTAATCCTCTGTTTCTTGTTGCAGAATTAAGTTCGCAGTTTGAGTGTTTGCCTGATGGCAGAGCTATTTTTGGCGTTCCTCGTTGTGGACCTTTCTCTTCTCCTGACAGACAGTCTCCTAGAAGGTATCTTTCTCCTGCTAGACCTCATTCTCCAGCCGGGTCTCCACCACCTCCCGAGCCACCTGTTCGTGTCAGGTCCAGGTCTCCTCCTCAAAAGAAAACTTTGTCTCGCGTTCTTGGATATGGATTTGAAGAACTTAAAATTATTCGACTCGTTCATCAAAAGAATCAAAACCGCATATTCGAACTTCGAAGATACGTTTTTCCTCCCAATAAACCAATTTACTGGAAAACCAGAAGTTCTGCCCTTAAGCCTATACCAACCGAAGAACAAGTTGTATTATCAACGTCCAATGGTGACATCTATGCAATATTCGAAAAATTTTCAAGGGGAGAATCATATTTTCGTGCAATATACAAACCTGTTTTGAATCGGCAAAAACGGGTAAAAATGAACATGAACAGCGGCTTGATTGAAGAATTGACTCCAGAAGAAATCGCGGAATGCCCAATAGGCCGCCCCACCACGAAGAATTTTAGAGTATTTCATGTGTGATCCCCAATTCTTTACAGCATTATTGAGAAAACAAAATTGCGTGCGTCTGTCACATCGGGTAACAGTGAAGACTGTAATTCTGTAATTTTGAAATTCCTCTTCAGAGCGTCCGCTAGACTCAGAAAACTGGGGAATGAACGGGAATTTTCGGAGGCTGAGAAAAACTGGGAAATGCCGGTGAATTTCTTTTTGACTTGGAATTTTACAAATTTTCTGAGAAAAATGTAGTTTAAAAGACTCCAAGAGTTGACTTGCCAAAAATCAGATCTATGAAAAATAGATTTTCTATGATTTTAAGAATAAAAATAAACAAAAAGAAAACTTATTTTAACACTACGTTTTGAATTTGAATCTTCTCTTTTTTTTCGGTGAACATATTATCTCCAACTTCACCGTTTCTTCCTGGAAATGTTATAGTTTGTAGTTCAGTTCTTATTACTTCAAATAAGAATTTTTGAGCTTCCAGAGCTCGAATTTTTTCATTTCAATGGCCGTGACAAAATTTCCCCCTGCTTTTGTTCAAGTTTCTTCGTCTTGGACGAATATTCTCATCACCTGCCTCTTGCTTTGCGCTTGCTTAAAGTGTTCCAAAAAAGCGACATTCTCTATACTCTGTTGAATATACTGCAAAATAAAGTACGAATTGCATTCCAATTTATTATTTTATTTATTTACCCTAAGAAATGTACCTTTACGAACAATTATCTCCGTGTAATTGAATAATTGGTATTTTTCTGCCTTTTCGATTCTATATTTTTTATTCATCAATGCTTCCTGTTTGCAACAATCTAAACTCAAAATAGCGCTATCAGGTCCTTCATGGATTTTGCGTAAAAAATGTCTGAGAAAAATTAACTGCATGTAGCGTTCAGAAGATTTGTTTCTTTTTAAATATTTTCTGTTCATATTGCTCTTCCTAAAATTTGTTGACCTAAAAATTTCACTTTTTATCAAAATCTGCAAACAAGCTCTTGACATTTTAAATTCTATTTCCCAGAAATGGGTATCCTTTTTTAAAATACTTTTTAGCCTCAATTCAGAAATACTTAAGTTCGGCAGTGAACGCTTATTTCATCTTGCAATCGTGATTTCGATTTTACAGAATATCATTTCGCTTTCCTGAGTCATTACAGTTCTGGCTGAATGCCTAGGGTAACCTAAAAATGACTGAGGCATACCAAACTCTACTGCGCATCCATTAGCACCTCGTAAATCTGCTGCGAATCTAAAAGCGGTATGGAACCCTACTGTGTCTACGGTACATATGGCACAATAGTAGCCACTTTTAATTCAAAATCATTCGCATTCTTTTTATTTTTGGTCATATCTTTCTTTCCCATTTCTTAGCCAGCTTCGAGTACAGAAATTTGATTCGAGTTCTCGGCGAATCTCAGCTTTGATAGTTTGAATGGAGTTTAGGAGATTATCATTGAACGCTTCCTGCTTATTTTGAAAATCTGTGATCCTGGAAGGAATTTCCTGAGACTACGCAAGCGCTTCTTTTGTCCTTCCAGGACAGCATCTCTGATCAGAGTAGCGAGATTAAGCTGATTGTAAGGTAGTCGTTGCTGCTAAAGGGGGCAGGAGCATGAGGGGAAGACGTACCGTCGACGTTGTTAATATGAATTGCAGGTTTCCCAGATGAACAACCATCGACTGCCGTACAGATGTCGCTGATGCTTTGCCCTTTGCAATTCATGCAGAATAAATCTGCTTGACCCTTTTTGAGTTTATCTAAGTTTCTTTTATTAAATCTTAAAATTCGCGCAGGCGAGATAAGTAAAAACGCCACACTTTGAACACACGAGCACCTCAGGACTTCCTCTGGAAATAACTTCCATCCATTGCTCTGAATGATCAATTATAGTTATTAGTTAATCCCAAAACAGCAAGAAACCAGAAATTTCGAGAAACACCAACCTGCTCAGACGCACCAGGAACAAAGAAAGTCACAACTTGGAAATTAAGAAAAAGGAACAAGGAAAACACGCGAAGCTTCAAAACTCCGGAGGGCAGCAAATCGATGCGTCCACTCCGAGCATCGTTACCAACATGTAATTAAAACTTATTACTCACTGAAAAAGACAAATTTTTTATTTAGTTTGGCGCGCTTATTCATCAGTGATTTTAGTGAAAACTCGTCCAATGTTTATCAACGTTCATTACGTAGACTGTATTCATGTATCTCTGAATTTTCAATTTCTGTTCACCCTTCGTAACCATGATGAACTTATTTTTTCTTAATTCAAGATGTAGTCCCTAAATGAGTGCAGTCTTTTCAATTTTTTCGAGACTTCTAAAACAATCTTCTTTTTTTTTTAAATTGACTAAAATTTTATTGAACAAATAAAAAATCTACTATTTAAAATTCATTACCTCTAGTTCGTATATAATTAATTCCAGAAGTTTTAAATCTACATCTGAAGCCAGCAAATGTATGATTATGTCGAATGGCGTAGAAAATTTGCTCTCAACATTTAAAAAAGCACCTTACATATTTCCAAAACGAATCGAAAGTTTTTTTTTTTATTTACTGTTTTCTCAGGTGATTTCTAAACTATAGGGAAATCTTGCAAAATTTTCTTACGCAAATTCTTGTGAGGTCATTGATATTCTGGGAAATCCCATTAAATCTTATAAAACTCTTTCAAATCTCTTTAATGTGATTCCATTGGAGTACCTTGAAATCATATGAAATCAGATGAAATATTCCAAAGTTTTCTCTGATTGCATGAGAACTACTTCAAAAGAACATGGAATTGCTTGCAATACTCGAAATAAAATATAAATTTTAAAGTCTTACAAAAAACTTAAAATCGTGTAACATCTTTTAAAAAAACGTTGAAATCTTAAAATCTGTTGTATATGTTCAGATAAGACTTAATTAAATCATATCTGAAATGTTCAATATGTTTCTAAAAATAGTGTGGGTCTTCATAGTTGTCATCGGTTATATTTGACATGTTAAAGCGTGTTTCCCTTGAAATAAAAAAATCACATAAATGGCGATAATGGCTTCAATACAAATTTGAACACAATTTGTTTCCTTGACACTAATTCTTATCAAATGTGACCATCTCAGAAGGATAATCTTGACGCTGTTAATCTAAGAGATAATGACTGCAGTATACGATTATATAAGCTTATAAAGCAGTACAATAATCATCATTTACATTAGTAATAAAATTCTTTATTAATGCATCAATCAGTTTTTCCTCTGCTTACAAAATATGACGATTATCTGGACTCTGGTCTTATTCTTGGCCGTTGTCCTTAATTCTATTGGTAAGTATGATTATGATAATAATATAATGTATCTTAAAATTCGCGTAAATGTTTTTTTCCAAAGAGCGGCATTAGCTGCGAGGTGAATTTTGGTTCGGGAAGAGTCAAGATTTTAAGCCATTTAGAGCATGGATAAACTCAAAGTTGTTATTTCAACCTTATAATGTTATTCAGTTATCCCCAGAATTGAGGCCTAGCATTTTTCACGGAAGAAATTTGATTGACGCGTTACCTCTTTAACGACACCTTCATCAGATCGAAGGCCATCATAGTTTAGGCCGCAAACATCTGTCCGTTTGACTGACAGAGAATACGAGCGTTTAGGCTCAAGAAGGAACTAAAACTGAAGATTAAGGGGGATGGGGTGTCTCCAAGGGTGCCGTACATATCTTGCTGTTTTATAGCACCCTTTAGAATCCGACGAATGTTCTGGGGCGCCTAAACTTCCAGACCCCAATGCCCCAAACAAAGGGGACGAACTGGATTCTACCTATACGTGTGGTAATACTCGTGGCGATACTCTCACATTCCAGATCATGAGCAGGTGTAAGGTTCTCGATTTGACCCTATGCTCGGAGGAACTGATGAACTGATGAGCCAAGGAATTGAAAAACTGGCCGAAGAGTCTCCGATGACTAGTCTCTTTCCTCCTGTCTAAGAAAACCGTCGGTTTCAAACATCAAAAACCCCAGAAATACACTTTGGGAGTCATATAAAGAGGAATTCTGAGTCCGGCTGGTGGAATATCCAACATGCGACTGTACCATAGCTGAGTTAGATCACGGAACGGATTTTCTGCGAAGGGCTCTGATCACACCATATGAAAAAAGTTGCCTTTCAAGTACAGGGCAAACAGAACCTTACTGCCTTCAGACTGGAACATCTGTGAGACGGATGAGTATGAATACTATAAAAACATAAGGATTTACAAACACAAAGATTGAGGGGCCTTCTGCGAGAAATTTATGAAAAGTCTGGACACTGCGAGGCTCTACAAGATCCTAGCGAGAAATTTGGAGGTTTTCATCGGGATCATAGGGATCGATCATGGCGAGTTTGGTGAAGAAGAAACGCTAAATCGCCTGATGAAAGTTCACTTAAGCCGAAACAAAGGGAGGGGGATTAGCTCCGAGAGAGGGAGTAGGCCCACTATAAATCTGGCGCCGAGGTCGTTGATGTCAAGAAGATGGAATGAGCCTTCGGGTCCTTCTACCCTTTCAAATCACGAGGAGTGGGGGGGGGCGGATGACGTCTATCCAGTTGTAACAGAATTGTTACCATAACTCGGGACTCGGTACGACCCTGAACGAGAGGGTTGCCGGGCCGCACACGAGACGGCACGGAACCCCCCGAGGGGACCCGAAACCCCAAGCAACGGTACGGCCGTCTTGAGTCTTACTCCGTCGCTAGATGCGAAACTCCATTTTGCCCTCTCTCAAAATACGCCACGGCGAAGTGCTTTTCGGGTTTATTCCAAGTGCCTTCTGTGACTATTCCGAGTGTCCCCTGGAACCATTCGGATTGCCTGCTGGAACCGACGATGGACAACCTCCTGGAAAACCTTCAACCACGATGCTGTTCTTCGGCCGGACTCGACTACGTCACTGCGGGGATTTCGCCCCTACGTCTCCATCGATGCCTAAACACGGACTACTGGCTTTCGCCAAAATGTAAGAGGTAATAAATGTTTTGTCTTCCTAAGCGATCGTAGTTTTATTGTATCCCTGCCCTCTTCTCGGTTTTCCGCCTCCTATTTCCCTCCTCGGCATTACCTTCGTAATACCTGGCGCCCAACCTAGAATCCCACATCTTTCCTATTGCAAAATTCAAACCTGCCGAGAAAAGAAACATAATTGTGAATTCAAAACTTACATGCTTGACTTATTCTAAACTAGACTCTATTCACTTTTTGCATGCTATCGATTCCACATGCCTTGCCATTTTAGGAATGATTTCTAAATTTACAATGAAATATATATGCAAATATTGATAAGTGCCTATGATTATGCATCTATTATGCATACGATTATTCAAATGATTTATATGTGCCAATAACCTGATATATTCGTGAAATGATTTTGGAGTGCCTATTAGGTGATATTTGAGGTGATATGAATTAAAAATTGTGCGGTATACTCGTATAACGGTTATGAAAATCAAAATAGATTCTAGTTTAAAAAGAATGAAACCAGAGCGGATTAGAAGATAAAACCAAAAATTTGAAAAAAAATAGAATTTTTTGGGAAAAACAGAAACTTAGCTTTTGAAAAATAAAATAAAAATCACGGGAATCACCAAAGGGTAGAGGAAACCTGAAAATTGGAATAGCATACATTTTTATTTTTTCGCTGAATATTACAATCGCCCGATTTGGCGAAACTTTCAAGCGCGGTAACCAGTCCCCACGCGCAACACGTACTCTCGCAAGTCAAACGCAAGCTCACGCGTCGTATCTCCAAAACAAAGTGTCCTACGACGAAAATAAACATATCTTCGAACCTTCTAACCATTAACAAGATTAAAATAAATTAAATTGAGATCGGGAAAAATTAAAATCACAATGCCGAAACCTACAGTCATGGAAAACGATCATGATAACCTAGATTTGGAAGGTGCCGCTGCACTTCAAATCCAAAATATTAATTCGGATAAGGTCACAACGAGACCAATAATCGAAATTATGGTCCCAACTCCAGCCAAAAATACGGGCGCTATCCCTAAAATAATAAATAGATCGATAGGTCGCGGTGGGGGTTTCACGAGAAAAAACATGGAACCCCCAATGAATAAAAGTAGGTCAGAAAAAGACAGATTGACTCGGAAAACATATACTGAACCAACTCAAAATAACTGACACGTACTCCATGACCTTACTCAAAACCCTAACAAAACTTTCGTCCTAGAAATCAATAACTTCTATTGGGATAACGAAGAGTTACCCGCAATAGGCGCGTTAGGCTCAATAAACAATCCCAGACGAACCAACAACAAAACTTTAGATTGCGATTCCTTTTTGAAAAATAATGCATTTATGAACATTTATGAACCAACAATAGGAAAGATTTTTTAAAGAAAAGGAAGAAAGGGCAAGTGATTTAAAAGTTAGATTAACCCCGTCAGCTCATAGTTCTCCTGAAAACGAAAGAGAAAAGATTGAACCTAGTTACATTCGAAATAAAAGTGCATCCCTTAATAGACAGTCAGTAAAATTTGATTTAAAAGATAATTTACAAGAACCCCGTCAACTTTCCCACAACAATACCGAAAACCGTAGTAGAACGAGAATCAATAATTTAAAATTACGAAACTCAGACGACAGTGAATCATTAGAGGACAGAAACACTTTAAACCAAAAGAGACGACATAGACTCTCGACAACAAGTAATAGGTCAAACATACATTCTAGAATCCACACATATAATACAGATGCGGATAGCGAACCTGAAAATAATACAAGTAATCAAACAATTCCAGCGACATTTTTCCCTTTTGGCATGATACAAACGCCATTTCAAATCATGAGTAACTGGCCGATTAAATTTAGGAACAACAAAGAGGACAGTCCTGCGCATTTTCTGAACGAATTATAAAGATTCAAAAGGGGATATAAAATAAATGACCGCGATATTTTAGAAAATTTTGACGCACTACTAATTGAAGATGCAAAAGATTGGTGCGAAATAAATAAAAATTCCTGAAGATTTTTATCGGATTTCTTCGAAGACTTTAAAAACGCTTACATCGATGAAAGATTTCCTAAGCAAATTAGGCAAAAAATTAAATTTGGTAATCAAAAAAGGACGCAAGACATTCACTCATATTTGACAGAAATAAAAAACTTTTTACTGAACTTTACCCTAGAAAAAGCCTGGAATGGGAACTGCATAGAGCTTACGAGAACCTTAGAATTGAATATAAAATGTATATAAAACGAAACGATTTTGAAACCTTCGAATAACTGGAAGACTTAGGAAAAGAATGGGAAACAGAGCTAACCAAATCAAAAATTCGAGAGCAAGTTTTACAAATAACCGAACCTAAAATTGAGTACAAATTAGAACAAAAACGCAACAGCAGTAGTGGGGATGTAAATAATTCGGAATATAATAAAGATTTAAGGGAAAATAAAAACAACCGAAAGGATGACCAAAACGGTAACCAAAGCCAAAATAACCAGGGTAAAAAACCATACAAAATACGATTCCCATTTTCACCATTTGGATTTCCATTATTACATTTTCCAAACCAATACCAACAAAATTTCAGACCTAACTTCAGACCTAGATTCCCACCTGGTTTCCAATTAAATTTTCAACCTAGATTTCATCCAAATTACCAACCTAGATTCCAAAACAATAGACAAAGATATCCATTCAATCCCTATAATCAAATGTTGCCAATGCTGAATCAAATGCCGTTAGACTCAAATCAAGGTCAAAGCAATCCAATGATCGAATCCCCAACAGAAAAAGCGGAAAATAGTTCAGGAAGTAATAACAAAGATAATGAGCAAAATCCTCAAAAACCAAATTATGGTAATGAAAACCAACAACGTGATAATAATTCTAATAAAGATTCCCAAGATAAAATAAATTCCTATCAAAACAAAAAACAGAATTTAGATTCACGCACAAAAATTACAACAAAAAATAGTAATTGTTATCACTGCGGTTTAACGGGTCATTTTAAAAGAGAATGCCCATATTACACTTTTAACCAGGGAAACTGGAGGGGCGGGTATTACAACCAAAAATATTATAAACTAATACCGAAACGCCAGAATACTTAGATTCGAATAAAGATGAAATAACAGAAACTCGTTTTCATTTAATGACAAAATTCGAAGGTTTTATTTATTTCAAATATTAGTGGATACAGATGCCACACATTCATACGCTGGCAAGGAATTGTTGGAAAAAATCCAGAATTCCAAATTTTTTATTGGGCAAGTAGTAATCCCAATTAGAGTCGGAAAACACACAAAACATGTATTGTTCAGGTTAGTGCCAAAATTAAACTCCGTAGGTATTTTAGGCACGGACATGCTAAAAGCCGTACGGATGACCTTAAATTATAACACAGAAACCTGGTGGTTACCAGGAAGTCTCCCCACGTACTATCATATGGAAGCTTATCCAAAATCGCTCCCTACCCCAATAATCGAAAACAAACCCGAAACTAAACCTGACACTATAACGAAAGAGAATGAAGAAGTCAAAAAGGTAAAGATTAGGAATGAACCATTCGGTAAAAAAGGAGAAAATATGTAAATAAATATTAAACCGAAATTTGGAGGTAAAATTAATTTGAAAAGCACAAGAGAGCTTAATAAAAATAGTTCAAAGTTAGAAGATAGAGAAGTCCCCATAGTACCTATCAATCCTAACCAATCCCAAAAAACCAAAAACGCCCAAATTCCAGTAAAAAACCCTACAAAGGATATACCAAGCCTAATGAGCATCCCTACGAGCAACAAATTCCAACACCTAGAGAGCATCCCCACCCTCGACACTAGCGACGACTCAAGCACTCACGACTCAAATACATTAGGTTATCCAAGAATCAAAAGGAATGATAAGAAAAATAATTCGGGAATAATTTTTTATAATAAAAAGTACGAGGAAAAATATGAGGATAGCGCAGTAACCTTTGGAAAAATGAAAAAGTTACTGTTCAAAATAAAATAAAAAGGGAATCTCAAAAAGTAAATGAGAGCAGGGAAACAGAAAATGAAAACCAATGGATTAATTTCAAAAATAATGCAATAAAGTTGCATAATATTCCAGATAGGTTAGGAAAAATCGACGAACAAAATTATTGTTCGCCAGAAATTTGCGAACGTATTATTGAGCTTAACGAAAGCCAACTATCTAAATTAAAAAAGCTTCTCAAAAATAAAATTAAAATACACCAGGGAAAGGAACATAGGGCGACTCATCTAACGAAACATAAAATTGACGTCCAGGGTTACGATCCCATTAAACAGCGATATTATCACGTGAGCCCAAAAATTAAGGAAATAATCTATCAGACAGTTGATAAATTATGAGAACAAGACATAATCGAACCGTCTTGCTCTGATTGGTCAAACGCTATAGTGATGATCAAAAAACCGGGTAAAGATTATAGATTCTGTTTAGATTTCAGAAAGGTTAATAATATTACTAAAAAAGACCTATACCCAATCCCACTCATGACAGAAATACTGGACGCTTTAAGATTGGAAAAATTTTTCTTCAAAATTGATTTAAAAATAGCTTATTTACAAATTTCATTAGAAGAAAATTCAAAACCAATTACAGCATTCACAGTCCCTGGCATGAAAAAGGCATGTTCCAATTGAAAAGGATGCCATTTGATTTAACCAATGCTCCAGCCACTTTCCAGAGACTGATGGACAAAATTATTACTCCAGATTTGAAACCAAACGTTTTTTGTTACTTAGACGACAAAGTGATTGTGACTCAAGATTTCGAAGACCATTTAAAATATTTAAATATCGTATTAGATAAAATCAATGAGGCAAATTTAACGATCAGCCCGAACAAATGCGAGTTCGGCTGCTCGGAAATCAAATACTTAGTTTTTGAAGTTAACGACAAAGGACTCCAAATAGACGATGAATAAATACAACCAATTCTAGAATTTCCAAAGCCTAAAAATATTAAAAAATTACAACGCATAATAGGGATGGCAAGTTGATAAAAAATGATAAAAAATGGGATTGGGGATTAGAACAAGATGAGGCTTTCCAGAAAATTAAAGAACTTTTAACATCAGCACCAATTTTGACCTGCCCAGATTTCCCGCAACCCTTCCAACTCGAAACTGACGCGAGTTATACAGGGTTAGGAGCCGTACTTCCACAAACAATGACGTGTGTAAACTTTGTAATCGCTCACGCGAGTAGAAGCGTAAACGATGCGGAATCGCGTTACTCGGCATCTGAAAAAGAACGCCTAGCGGTAGTTTGGGCCATACAAAAATTTAGGCCATATTTAGAAGGTTACAGCTTCAAAGTAATCACGGACCACTTAGCGTTAAAGTGGCTCCATAACCTAAATAATCCCACTGGCTGACTAGCCAGATGGGCATTAGAATTACTGGAATATGACTAAGAAGTCATGTATCGTAAAGGTAGTTTAAATTTAGTCCCTAATGCTCTCTCGAGATCAGGAGAACCAAGGAAAAATATAGCGCTCGAGTTAGCTTGTAGCGTAGAAAAACCAAAAGCGGACGTTCCCGTGTAAAAATATTTTGTCTTGGTTTTTGTCTTC
>CAKNXH010001915.1:255654-270912 GCA_932178445.1 Andricus quercusramuli | reverse complement strand
CCGACAAACATTCTAAAATGTTTATTAGCTGATTTAATGTCATTCTGAATGAACATGAATGCGTTGAAAGAATGTTAGACTTGAAAACTAGTATGTGGACTACTAAAGGATTGCGTCTGAGCACGAGCATTAGGACTGCCTTCACATCGGGGCCTATATCTCGGAAACTATTCACTGGACCATTTTTTTGCTTAGGACCTTTTTTGAAGCCAAAAGGTCAAGCTTCCTTTTAAGACTATTCAAAAAAAAATAAAAATCCCCCAAGTTGCTAAAAAAGTTAAATAAACAATTGAATTGTTTAAAAAATGCTTAAATTTTGTTTAGTTTTTTTCGTTAATAAAATAGAAGAAAAGAGTAATAAATAACCTTTCGAAAACCCTCATAAAAATTTTAAATCGCTAAAATAGAAAGGAAGTTACAAGCTTTTGAAAATACCCGTGCAGGCGTTGGGGTTGAAAATGTCACCCCCATCACTTGGAGAGGGGTGGTTTTTGTGGTCTATAAATTTGTTGATTAAGTACTATTGGGTAGGTGAACATATGCCCCGAATTTAAAGAAAATCAAAGAACATGACTTTTAAAGTTGGGGCAGTTGAGAAATAATGCCCTTCATACAGCTGTTAGAGAAGCGCTCCGCGTACATATCTATTTTTCCGGAGATACCTGGCTTCATTTCGCAAAGACTGATGCGAAATGTTCTAAAACTCTGGACGTTCCTGATACTACAGCGTGTGCATACGCGCCATGAAGCTTCTGTAAACAGGGATGATGCTGGCATCGTAGCCCTGCAGCAAGTCATCCTTGAGTTGATTCGTCCACTCAATGAGGGCGGTTCGACAGTTCTTCGTCGTGTTTCTATCTAAATTATTATCAGCACCCCAAACTTTAGGATGATCGGTATTGTTTTCGGACACATTGTCGGGCGCTCTGCGCGTTCGATCGTTTTGATTTACATATACAAGTTTTTGATGGTTTGATGTCATTTCTGTTCCCACGAGCACCCAGGAAAAAGGTTCGTCCAACCTTGTAGAACTTTGGATGCAAGGATAAGCCTGCATGCTTTCGGGACCATTCCTGAATAATTGTCCGCGGATTCCTATTAATTATTGTAAACATATTCAGCAAAAACACCCGGTTCAGGGACCCTCTATCCGCAATCTGAGGACATGTTGGGTAGTTTTGTCATAGGCCCTTCGGTTTGATTCTGGAAACTGCTGCATTTTTTGTGTTTGGATTCATTGATATCTTAAGACAAGAATTGTCATTCAACAACTCTTGTGATTTTTATCAAAAATTGTCATAAAAATTACCATTTTTGAACATAAAATATTGTTCGTTTTAGCGGATTCGCTTTCTTCATTTGGAGCATAATATTATAACTAACAAATAGCATCTGACAGCATACTTTAATAATTATTATTGCAATAATCAATTCTTATGTAGAAATGAAATCACTGTTCTTGACCTTTATCAATAAAGCAATTTCTTTTTCTCGGCGAAATATAACTAACTCGCAAGGGAAAACAAGCGATTTCGCCGATGAAAAAAGCTTGTAAGTGACAGAAGTTTGATAAGTGAATTTGTGTATGAGAGTTTATAAAAAAATGATAGTTATGTTGCTAAATAGCAATCCATTGTTTCACTATATTATTCTTCAGATGAAAAGAAATTACTCGACAGAAAAGAAAAATTTCTTATTCAAAGCTGCGAGCTCAGTTTATTTATTAACAACAATTGTTGTTCAAAGACAATCTATTGTGACAAGATATTGTTCAGATGATGTTTAGCTCGCCTACGTGAGAGGATATTACGTGATTGCTAACTAATCATAAACAAATTTCAATCGTGGAATGAAAATTTCCGCGGAACAAAAATCGTCGCACTACATAAATTTTCCATTCAGAACACAGCTTCCGCTAAAATGTAAAGAATTGTATGAACGGTGACATCAGTTTGACAGAAATTCGTAAACAGATTTTGTTTTCAATGATTCTTATTCAGTACACATATCATAGATGGAAAAGCTGTCCGCCTTCAATTTCAGAGATAAAGACTATAGTATTCATCAGATAGGCTACCAAAACAGTCGAATATTCATTAGTTACATTGTTGAGAAAAGTCTTTATTAATACGTCATTCAGTTTTTCATTTGACTAGAAAAGATGAAGATTGTCTGTACTTTCGTCTTATACTGGGTTACGATCTTCAACTCTATTGGTGAATATAATAATATAATACATTTATTATTTTGTAAGCTTGACATAAATCAGATTTTTTGCAATTTAAACTGCACGCAGCTATTCCGCACAAGAAAAAGACTCCAGACCCGGGCCAGCGAAATATTTCGCCAGCCTGGCCTTTATCCAAAATCGACTTCATGTAGGCTCAATGTTTTTCACTTAATTTGCGAAAAATTCATCAACAAACCTAAATCCTGAGTAACTACACCTTCCTCAGTCTCTCTGCCACCACCCTCGCGTATACCTTATACGCTGCATTCATTAGCGTAATCCCTATACAATTTTCCTGCCTATCTCTATCCCCTTTCTTATACAGTGGCACTATTAACCCTTCTCTCCACCCTCCTGGTAATCCCTCGCCCCTCCATACTTTCTTCACTACCTCCTTCAGCCTCTCCCTAACCTCTTGTGCACTAAACAGCCATGCTTCGTTCTCCACCCCATCCAGCCCTGCTGCTTTTGACCTTTTCCACTTCCTTATCTGCTTCTCTATCTCTTCGTCATTCAACTCCTCCATCTCTGCCTCCCCCGTTCTTCTACTTCCCCCATCCGTCTTCCTTGCATCCGAGCCGTGGAATGATTCTTTGAAAAACTCTCTCCACTCCTCACTCCCTATCTTCTCGCTAACCCCCACCCTAAGCTTCCTAAACCTATTTATTATCTTCCAGACGTCCCCCTCTGTCTTAACATTTGCTAACTCCTCCTCCAGATCTTTCTCCTTTTCCTGTTATTTCTTCTTAAATACCAATCTAAACCCCTTCCTCATTTCTACGTACTCCTCCATTCTCGCATTACGCTCTTTCCACTTCTTGTACTTCCTCTTCACCTTCCTCTTCATCTTTTTACATTCCCTATCCCACCACGGCTTCACCATTCTTTTCTTCTTCTTTCTAAATACCTTCTTTTGCACACAACCTTTCACCTTCTCTTTCAGATCCTCCAATATCTCTTCCACCGACTCCCCTTCAAAGCGTACCTTTCTTAGCTGCTCCTGATACTTCTCTATCGCCTCCCTCGTCCATGTCACCCTCTCCCCTATCGAGACTTTTTCCCTGCCTTGCCTTCCGCCACCCTCACCTCTTATCCACAGACTCAATGGCTGATGGTCTGATTCCACCCTCCCTTCTATTGCGAATTTTTCCGTCTCCTCCCATCCTTGCATATTCATGACCACATAATCTATCACCGATACCCCCACCTTACTTACATATGTGTATTCTCTCTCTTCGTCCCCATTTGCCATACCATTCGCCACTGCCCACCCTCTATCCTCCATCCAGTCCCTTAGAATCTCCCCCTCCTTATTTATTACATTATCCTTCGATTTCCTCTTGAAGCTCTCCCCTTCCCTGTAAAGTCCCCCTTCGCCCCCCATTCTGCCATTAAAGTCCCCATCCAGTACCACCATACCCTCTTCTCTTTCGCCCAGCAGGTCTTCCACTCTTTCTTTAATTCTTTCCATCCCATCCTTGTTGTACACTGTCACAAACTTACACTTTGTCCCTCCTATTTTCATTTCCCTCATTTGCACTCCCTCCCCCTCTTCCTCTCCATGAACTTTTTCCTCTAATTCCTCTCTAACCCCGGTTGTAATTCCCCCACTGGCCCTTTCTTTCTTCTTCACTCTGACCGCCTCCTGGTGTCTCCACCTATACCCCCTTGGTAGCTTTGGCTCTATTCTATCCCATTCCTATCTTCCTACCCACGTCTCTACCATTCCAACAACATCAAATTCCTGGATATACCGCCAGAACTCCTCGTCCTTCTTCTTTACCCGTGCTACGTTCCAGTACAGCACCTTCACTATTCCTCTACTGTGCGTTACCCCCACCCCCCTACTTCCTACGAAACAAATCCCCCTGCACTTCCTTCAACACCCCTCTCTCCTCATCCCACACCCATATCTTCCCGTCTACTCTTATTTTCCGATATCCTACCTTCGCCGATCTCCCTTCTCTCCTCTCCCTCCTCGCCCTGTCATAAAGCATTCTCTGTACATCCCTTTCCTTTCTCGTCAAATCGTGATCTATGAAAACTCCCTCGTCCTGTATCTTACTCTTATTCCGCATTACCCCAACTTTTCTTCCCAGCTCTCCAACTCCACAACCGCCACTTCCTTCTCTTTCCTCCCCTCCAACTTAATTTCCCCTACCCTACCTTTAATCCACCCTATGCTCTGTAGCAGCTCTTCCATGCCCTCCCTTTCTTCTCCACTCTTTAGCTTCAACCCTCTTATCACAATATTATTTCTCCTGTCTGCCTTCTCTTTTCTCTCCATTCTCAACTCCATTGTCCTTATCCGTTCCCTATCCGCCCTCTCCTCCTTTTCATCCCTACGCTCTCCTACTTTATCTTTTATCATATTCTCTACCCTCTCCCAAATACCTTTAATCTCACTTCCCCCACCTCCGTCACCTACTTCCATTTCCGTCCTGCCCTCCACCTTCTCAAATCTCTTTTCCGTCCGTTCCTGCCACAGCCTAATCTTCCCTTCCATCTGCATTATTCTGACTTCCTCCTCTTCCCTTCCACTCTCTAACCCATCTACTCTCTCCCTCATCTCTTTCATCTCCTTTTCCCATTTCTCATCTCTAATTCTCATTTCTTCCCTCATACCTTCCACCTGCTCTTTAGTCCCCTTCACGTCCTTCCTTAGCTCCCTGATCTCGCCTACCAGCATCCCGATAGCCTCCTTCTCTGACAATCCCTCCATTTTTTGGGGGGGTGACCTACGTGCTCTCACGCTTTTTTTGAATGGACTCTCCAATTCGCTTTTGTCCGGACTCTCTCGGCTGTCTCTCTTCCTCTTCAAGAGATCCTCCCCGTCACTTGTGCTCGATTCTCTCTCCCTTACCTTCTCGCTTCCCTCGTTCCGCCTTCCCCCTCTCCCATACGCGCGACTGGACCGCGAGCCACGCGTTGTTGTCCATCGTGGCACGTGGAAAATTTCCTCCCCGTCACCTTCACTAGCAGTTCTGACAACACTCTCACTGCTTACCTCCCGCTCTGCCGGCGGTAACTGGGACTCCTCCATGCAATACCCACCGCAACCGACAGATGTCTCTGCAGGTTCGCCGCCAAATTTTCCCTTTATTTTTCTTGTTTTTTTTCCTTTTCTATAGCTCACGGCCCCTGCAGACACCCCTTTCTCTCCCTCAACATCCCCTAACTCTGCTAAAACCACCCTTGAGCCCTCAAATGCCCAAGACTCCCGACCGCAAACTCCTCCGACTGCTTGCCAGCCTAACCTCACTTTCCCTATCTACCTGAATCCCACCTCACTCCCTCGCCAAAAACCACTTTTTATCTCGCCAATCCACCCCACACAACTCTACTCACCTCCTCGGCTTCTACCCTCACACTCCACTCATACCTTCCACACAACTTCAGTAAAATCCTCTTACCACCTGTCACCAAACACGTTCTTACTTCCGCCACCAACATGCAAGTTCAAAATATGGCTCAGTATCGGCAATAATACAAAATCAGCAACGCCCGAAAAGAACTCCTAGAAATTTCAATCAAACGATTCAAATGCTTTTCCATCTTGAATATCAATACATTTTCTGAATTAGAACTCGTGCAAAACTCGTAACTTTTGTTCGCGAGCAGCGTAAAAATTGTAGGAACTCCTAGCAATCTCTACGGAGTCTTGGAAATCTTTATAAGAATTCAATAAAGATTTCCGTATTCACAGTTTGAAGATTTCCAGATTTCGTAGAGAGTACTCGGACTTCCAATGTGTGGTTGAAGCCACACACTGAAACCGATCATTATTAGTAAATTCCGGTAGTCTTTTTGCGCATATGAAGAATAATGGAAAATTTCTTCTTAGTATCATAAACAAGGGAGAATGGAAGGAGGAAATAAAACCCGCAGCTCCAGGAATTTTACACCCAAACGATGTCAGCAAAGCCGCAATGAATATTTGATTTGTTGAATGAGTCATTTTGGGGTTCGCTGCATAGTCAAATCTTCAATAAAAAAAAAAGTTTTAATTCTTAATGAAAGAGTGTTGAATTCATACGGAAAAAAATTAATCTTCAAAAAACTGGTTTAATACTCAAGCAAAAGAAATAATTCAACAAAGAAGTTGCATTTTGTACGACAGACGCGAGCACTATCAAAAATCACTTCTGGCAGTTATGGTATACGGCCCCTAATTAAAACCACATTTGCAAATCGTGAAATGCCAAAAGACGATTGAGTACTTGAAAGAAATTCAGGTTCCTTTTTTTGTTACAGAATTGAGTTCACAGTCCAAGAGCTTATCTAATGATGATCCTCATCCTGGTGTTCCTCGTTCTGGACCTACTTCCTCTCCTGGCAATCATTCTTCAGACACGACTTTTTCTCTTGCCATACCTCATTCTTCTGCTGGGTCTCCATCATCTGACAAACCTCCTCTTCGTACCAGGTCCAGGTCTCCTACTCTCAGGCTAACTTTTCCTCGCGTACTTGGATTTAAATTTGAAGAACTTGGATTTGTTAGACTGATTTCCATAAAGAATCCGAACCGGATATTCGAACTTCATAGATACGTTTTTCCTTCCGACAAACCAATTGTATTAAGAACTAAGTACAGTGCTCTTGAGCCCATGCCAACTAAAGAACAAATTGTATTGACAACCTCCAATGGTGACGTTTATGCAATTTTAGAAAAAGGTGTCAACAGGCAAAAAGGTTTTCGTGGAATTTATACACCTGTTACTAGGGTAGGAAAACGGGCAAAAATAAACATGCATAGCGGCGCGGTTGAAGAATTGACCCCAGAAGAAATGGCAGAATGCCCAATAGGCAACCATATTTCAATCAAAAAGGGTTTTAATGTCATTCGCGTGTGAAATAGAATTCTTGAAAAAGTAAATTCGATTGAAAAAACCTTCTCAGGGTGGCCCATGGACCGGAAAATGACATTGAATTTTTTTTTTACTTGTTGACTAACTTGATAACTGTCTTATTACGGCACGGTTCACGAATGGACTTCAGAAGAAATCACAGAATGTTCAGTAGGAAGTAGGAAGTAGGTTATATTATGCGATATAATGGAAAATAAAATAAGTTTAATTACAACTTTTTTGTCGATCTTAGGTTTGTATGATAACTGTTCTAATACGGCACTGTTGAAGAATTGACTTCGGAAGAAATCAAAGAATGTTGAGTAGGTAACCAAAACCCGATCACAGGCACGATGAGCCTAAAGCAACTTGAACCTGGAAAAATCTAGAAAAAAATACTTCGATAACAAACTTTTTTTCTCAGGAATTGTTAAAAATTGAATATAGAGTGAAAGTAGTTACAGGCAATTTTTTGTAAAATCATAACTGTCGAATGGCAACTCTATAACTCTAATGGCAGCATCAAAAAATATCCAATAAATATTATATAACTTCAGGGACGACCTTTCGGTTAAAGTTTGTTGAGGCTCATCTTGTGTTGGATCTCGCGCTTCGCGCTCGGTCTCTATACTTCCTCCACATCTGTGCACAGAACTTTTCAATTTAAAGGTCAAATCATCGACAACTGTTATTTGATGATTGTGAATTCTCTTCTGTTAAAGCTCGTTCCGCCTTAACGAGCACATTCTTATTACGAATCTAGTATTTCACACTCGATTTGTTTCAAAGAGTGAACTTTTGTACATTGAGTTCAACTCTGTTGTATCAAATGTATATTATATTTATGTGTTATTTCCATAAATTTGTATTATTATTACAGTTCATTACATGCACTATTATTATTGAAAAATATGTCTTGCATTGTATTGTCTTTATAATTAAAAACAGTGCGCATCCTATACAAAAAAGAAAAAACAATTTTGTTCATTTGCATTTTATTGTGCCTTGTGTCGTGTTTCTAGAAAAATAATTTGCTTATTTCCAATGATATTTATTACAGTTTGGACAGAAAATACGCATCCTACCAGAAATAATTGATAAAAATTTTGTGAATCTCTTTTGAGTGCACAATTTTTTTGATTTATACTTTATCGTAGCTTGTGTCGTTTGTCTAAAATTTTTATTTTTTTTTTGCAATTCAAACAAAAACTAAGTACGCGTTCCATCAAAAAATGATTAATAACAGATTTTTAGATCTCTTGAGGGTGAAAAAATTTTGTTGATTCATTTTTTCCGTAGCTTGTTCCGTTGTCCAAAAATTTAATTTTCTAATTTTGCATGTTTATTTCAACCAATAGAACAAAAACCACATGCCCTAACAAAAAGTGATTAATTATTCTTTTTTTCCATATCGAGATATTTTTAAAGCTTTTTCACGGCATCACAAAAGTCTGTAGGTGAAAAAAATGTAACCAGATTGATGATTTTTTGTGACAAAAAAGCAAATTTTCAGATATAACAAGCAGCTGCCAATAAATTATTTCAGTCAAAGCCAATTTTTTTTTTAATGAAATAAATTTTATTTTTATTTCACTTTTCAAGTAGCCGCTGTTTGAAATATTTTGAAATTAAATAAAACAAGTCCTAAATCAGTAGAATAACTATAAAGAAATCATTTTATCAGGGTATGATTCGACCTGAGAAACATAATCTGATTATGGCTCAAATCTTTTCAATCTCCATATTAACATCATATCGGGCTTATTGGTTCAATTGACTAGGGCGCCAGCCACTAGCGAAGGGAAAGAATCACTTACGACAGTTTTCACCAATCACAAATTTTAAGTAAACCTATGGCTACTTAAATACAAGCTCAATTGATGAGACAGTTATCTCAAGCTAATAAAAAAACTAATCTCAAGGGGAGGTCCGCCAAACCACAAAATAAACTGGAGGCCAACATTTTATAATTATAAAACTAGGTTTTATTCAATAAAATCTTTAACAATCACAATAAAATCTTTAAACATGGAATTTGCGGCCAAGCTTCATATATTTCGAAGAAAACATTTCGAGTCCTCCAATAGCTTAACAGAAATAAAGAATCACTTCCCACTCCTACTCGTATCCTCCTAGTGAAAAGTCTCATACTTCCTTTCTTTGACTACGGCTGTAATTCAAGTTCATGAATCCATTATACCGAACTATTGCCCAAATGATTTGCCGAAATTAAATCAACTATAACTTCAACCTGGACACATATTTGGTCTTTTCAAAATCCAGCATCTGATTTATCTAACAGATTCCTTTAACTTTTACATTATAATCCTTAATGTCTAGCGTACAATCCACGCGGCTTTTCTGGTCGTAGCGAAACACGTGAGTGACAGACCGCCAAGCAACGTCGATCCTCCCGGAAGGTGTGTTCATCTTTTCCGACCCAGTTAACCAATGACAGCGCAGCTTTTTCGCGCCGAACGCGGATATACTGAAAGTGAACCCGCGGGAAGTCCAATTACAATATGATCGCCGGAAGTCACGTCAATCGCGCTAGCGACAGAAAAGAAAAAACTAATTAGAGTACAATCAGACCTCGACAGTTTGGGCGTCTTTAAGATTATAAAGCTTCCTCTCGGTATTCGAAGTAACCCCAAGAGGGCGCTTTTCTCATTTTAGCCCTGTGTCAATACTTAAGATGCATTCTGGCACCACCGAAGTACTGGCGGTACTCGTTGGGAACAGGCCTTTAAGTTCATGTTTTGGAAAAGGACAGAGCGATACTCTGCCACTTCTCTCTCTATCTCTGCGATGTGCGACCGTAGAGGGAAGATAGGTATAGAGGCGACAATGCAATGGGCAGCTTGAAGCACGCTAAGGGGAGCGAGACGGCAAGGGAAGGCTTAGTTAGGGAACCAGCAACGCGGCGGCGCTAGTGCCACGAACCAGTGCTTTTACGCTTTACGTGTGTGAGTGGGGTAGGTTAAGAGAGTGTGCCGTGTACATGAGTCGAACTGCAAAAAATTTAGAACCCTTATACCTGGACTGGTCTTTCCGAACTATATTCTGGCTATTAACTTTCTTCCAATATTTTCGTGAATGGAAATATCCACCGATACGTTTTTCATTTAAAACTTTGTATTTTGATATTTCAAGTTAAAATTGAAAAAAAAGAACTTTTTTTTTTAAACGAACCCATTAGAAATTGTTTGATTCGCCCAGACGAATAATTCTTTTTTTAGAATGATTAATTACAATAGTCATTATTATTACAATATGTGAGCATTTATTGAATATTATTTGCTTTTAAATTGTAATCATAACCAACACATGAACTTATTAATAAATACACAAATAAAAATGTACAAGTAATATCCTTCGCACACAATAATCATTTTCTTAGAATTATAATAAAATGTATGGGAATTTTTTACATTATTTGATTTTGTACTTATACATTCGCTACTCTCATACTTATCTTTCTGCACTCTTGGAAAAAATCAGAATAATGTAGGTAAAACTTTTTTTTTAAACTTATAAATAAAAAAAAATTTTATCATTATCGTAGGTACAGTTGAGGTCTCGAATCCACTAACCGGCCTTAATTTTCAATTGGATATTATTAAACAAAAGGTCATTTTCAACTTTTTATTGTTTTGCAGGCATTCGCTGAGTATACTTTGTATGTGTACTCAATTTCAAACAGTTTCAATAAAATTTGTACGAGTTGTGATGATTTATGTTGTAATCACTTATTGAATATTATGAAAAAAAAATTCTCTTCAGTCTTTAACTTTTATTCTTAAAACTAATTTTAGGACATAAGAATTGAAGGGTAGAAATGCAAAAGGAGTCAAGAGCCAAATTTTCGAAATCGGGTTTATTAACTCAAAAAATCAGATAAATTCTATTACACATGCCTACCAAAGGATTTTTTTGGGGCATCATTTTTCAAAATTTGTGTTCTTGTGTTCACAGTCCGAGAAGCTTTTCTAACCACAAAGTAAACTAGCTGTGAATTCGATCTCGAGTGTTTCCACTTTGTTTGTATTTATAATTATATGGTGCTCATTTCACGAGCACATTGCTTCCCGTTAGCAAATGTATTTGCTTCCTCATAGAGGATGCATTAGTTATTTTTTTCAATAATAGACAAACCAAAGTCTTCATTTTGCTCAATTTAAAAATAGAAATTTACCAAAAATGAAAAATTACAAAATAATACAAAAAATGTTTTAAATACAAAGACAAATCAGACAAATTAAATCTTGCGTTCGAAATAATAATTTTTTGAGCTGGAAAAGGGAAAGGAAAAGTTCTGACGCACCCTATCCCTTTCCCAGCTTTATGATTTCTTCACAAAAATTGTCATAATATTACTCTATTTGAAAATTTATGATCAAAAAGTCTTTTCTATTCATGCATCAACTTTAAATTATGTCGATGAAAAAAGTTTTTCTGTTTGAAAGTGATGATTCAGATATTATCAATGAGCAGAACTTCCCTAATCTTCAATAAAGTGTATTATTATTATTATAGATCAATCGATTTGCCTCGAATCAAGAGATTTTTTCCGTTCTTGCATCAATTTTGAATTATGTTACTGAAAAAAGTTTTACTATGAAAAACCGTATTTTCAAATATTATGCAATTTCACAATTTCCATACTCTTCAATTAAATGTATTAATATTATAGGTCAATCGATTCGTCTCGAATCAACACATCTTTTCTTTTCTTGCATCAACTTTGAATTATGTTAATGAAAAAAGTTTTACTATAAAAAAACGATTTTCAAAATATATAAATAACCATAACTTCCCTACTTTTGGATAAAATGCGTTACTCTTATAGGTCAATCGATTCGTTTCGAACCAAGGAATCTTTTATATTGTTGCATCGTCTCTGAATTATGCTAATGAAAAAAGTTTTACTATAAAAAACCGATTTTCAAAATATATAAATTACCATAACTTCCCTACAATTTGATAAAATGCATTAATATTATTGGTCAATCGATTCGTTTCGAACCAAGGAATCTTTTATATTCTTGCATCAACTCTGAATTGTGCTAGTGAAAAAAGTTTTACTACAAAAAAACGATTTTAAAAATATATAAATTACCATAACTTCCCTACTCTTTAATAAACTGTTTTGATGTTATAGGTCAATCGATTCGTCCCAAACCAAGGAATCTTTTACATTCTTGCATCAACTTTGAATTATGCTAATGAAAAAAGTTTTACTATAAAAAACCGTATTTTAAAATATTATGCATTACCATAGCTTCCTTACTCTTCAATAACATTTATTAATATTATAGGTCAATCGATTCGTCCCGAACCAAGGAATCTTTTATATTCTTGCATCAACTTTGAATTATGCGAATGAAAAAAGTTTTACTATAAAAAACCGATTTTTAAAATATTATTGAGTGCTAGAAAAAAATGCAATGAATATTTTTAGAAATCCTTCGGTCAGTTTCAAGATATTAGTGAGGAAAATAAGCTCTCCAAATTTCATCAATTTATCTGCAACCGTTTTCTAGTTATCGTGTTCACAAAAAAGCGTGACATCCACACATCCACACACACATCCACACATCCACACACACACACACATCCGGACAATTGCTTAGCACATTGTATTAGACATTTTTAAATTAGGGAGGGTTTAATTAAATGAATTTAAAAATTTTGAAAAATGTCACCATTACAAAGCTTCCTCTATGAGGAAGCAAAAATCAAATTTTATTTTTCTCGGCACTGGCTAACTATTTTTAATTACTATCGGGTCCCTTCCGTTCAGCACTGAATAGCCTCATTCCTCATTTTTTGGAAATATGCCAAATTATTACTGCTATCGTCATTATCTTGAAGTTGAAATGTCAGTTTTACACCATTTCGAAGTCATAATTGGATTTTAAAATTTCGCGAAACTGCATGCTTTTTTTCAAACAAACTTTCTGGAAATCAATTCGTCCATTCAATAGCTAGAATTCAAATTTTTAGTTTTTTCTCAAACTGCAAATGAACTCCACAATTAATGTTGAAAGATTTTAAAAGTCGATACGGACCCAAAATCTAACCTCGAAACGTGATCTTTTTCATTCAATTTCTCGAAACCGGATAGCTTTTTGTGACCAAACTTTTTTTAGTTCGATAGAGCATGAAAGTATCTCGAAAGCACTTCCTTATTTTTTCCTTAAATGGCCCCGCTGAATTTACAACAGGTTTTTAGTCTCTCCTGAAAAAAAGTGAAAAATGGCGCTTGCCTCCTTTTGCATTTCTACCCTTTAATTCTAAATATGCCTTGTCAAAATATAGAAGCCTATATCTAAACAATTAATTTTGTGATTTTGAAAATTCCCATTCCTTGAGGCCCGGGGTGACGCTTTTAGCGTTTTTAAGCGTTTGGCGAGTTTGAATTCGAGAGCTCAAGTGCAGAAATTGTTTCATTCAAACACTTTACAAAAATTAAAATTGCGATTCTTGCACAACATTCAAAAACATTAAAAGTATAACAATAACAAAATCCTATAATATTAAATAACGAACTAATAAACAAGAAATACATTTCTTCTCTTACTTCTCCAGTAAAATATGATATACTTGAGGGTTTCAACTTTTAAAATTATTCGTATAATTTGGACGTATTTATTCGACAAAATTGACATTTATTAACCTGCACGTGGAAAGAAGAATATTCTCCAACAGTGCGGGCTCTTGCAATTCTAACATTGTTAATGTAAGGGGAAAAAGTAGACATATAATGCCCTATTACGGGAATTTTCCGATTAATAATAATTGTGAAGTAATTAATTCCTTCACGTAATTTATACACGGCTCCTGAGTAGAAGAATAGATATTTTTACCAAAACAAAAAAAATCATATTTCTTATACTTTTAACAATATGGTAACAAAAGTTTCAATTGTTATGTAAAAAATGCTTGCTTTGTCCAAATATTTTGTTTAAAAAAATTTCAGAACTGAAAAAGGAGAGAATATTCTTATTTCTTAAGACTAAAAGATATAACGATCTGCTTTATAAATATTTAATTGTTTCCAAAAATAATATATGTAGATGGTAAAAAATTGACATACTTCAGACCAAAAGTCGATTTAGATGTTAAAAATCCTTTATTTCTGCCAACGTTTCGAAAAAATGAGTCGTTTTCCTCTTCAGGACGTAGATTGAATTTCAAGGTTCGTCAATTCATCTTAGTATTATTATGAAATCCTCTTCCTCATCTTATCACTTGTGAAGCTTGATTTTTTTCATGAATTTTTGTTTAATTCTTTTAAAAACTTAAATTTGTTTTAAAAACTTATAAATTTATACTTTTTAAAATTTTAATAATTTATTATTTTTATTATTAAACAAAAATTCATGGAAAAAATGAAGCTCCACAAGCGATAAGATGAGGAGGAGGATTTTATAATAATACTAAGATGAATTGACGAACTTTGAAATTTAATCTACGTCCTGAAGAGGAAAGCGACTCATGTTTTCGAAACGTTGGCAGAAATAAAGGATTTTTAACATCTAAATCTACTTTTGGTCTGAAGTATGTCAATTTTTTACCATCAACATATATTATTTTTATAAACTTATATTACTCAGACAAACAACATCGCTTTAACACCATTACTAAGGGATCGTCCATAAATTACGTAAGACGTTTTTCTTTTGTTTATAGCGTTGTGTCCTTCTCAACTTCACAGCAATTTTATTCCTCTCTTTATTCAAACAAAAGAAAAACGTCTTACGTAATTTATGGACGATCCCTAATCTAACTAACAAGGAAGGTACTCCAGGTGTCCCTCGCCGATTTGATTCTCCCTGATATATGTTGTAGTACTCGGAAAACTAAGTCACACGTATTTTTTTTTATCTGCGGAAAAACACTTTAAGGGGGTGAAACAACCCCTCAAAGATAGGGGTCGCAAGTGTCGATTGTATAGTTTTGTGTAGAAAAACAAAATTGATTTCGACCAAACCTACTGGGAAAGTTTCCTCATGATGAAAGATGACTAACGTAATTTTCTCAACAAAAAAAATAAATTAAGGGGGTGAACCACCCCTAAATAGTTATAAAGTTGTGCTGAAAATTGCTAAATTCACAGGAAAAAATTTGAAAAAAATATATTTTGCACTTGAGACCAAAATAAAGTTGACGTGTTTC
>CAKNXH010001915.1:163011-255254 GCA_932178445.1 Andricus quercusramuli | reverse complement strand
ATTGACTCTGGTCGTTGGCGCTACCATGGCAACCAGTGATCTCTGGCATTCAGGCAAGATGGCGGTTCCAATGTTCCCACTGTGCCCAGCCCTTGGGTGGTGATTTCTGGCAGCGCGTGCGATGCCTTACATTGGTGATCGGCCCTCTCACTCGTTCGTCGTGACGGGATTTAAACAAAAGGATAAGGCAGGAGTAAGTAATAAATATAAATAAGTGAATATACACGAATAAGAGTGCTCCCTGCGAAAATGGGGACTCTCGTTCTTCGGTTGCAACTCAATTATGTGAGAAACAACCTACATGCCAAGGCCCAACATATCCCGGTGCTGGTAAGGTTGATTCAATGTGACAGGTGAAAAACACCTCGTCTATCTTTTACTAGTTCATGTTACTAGTTCTACTTAAAAAAATATAGCTATTTGTGATACAAGTGCGCAAAATATCGCTTCTGCGTAGGTGCAACACACGCTATTTTTTCACATTCTTACACGTTTTCAAAAGTAATTTAGAGAATTAAAGGGATTCATGGAATTCCGCGATTTCACGGAATTTCATTAATTGCGTGATTTCCATGAATTTCGTGAACTCCGTGAAGTCCATGAATTCCGTTAATTTAATGAATTCCGTGAATTCCATGAATTCCGTGAATTTCATTAATTCAGTAAATTCCATGAATTCAGTGAATACCGTGAAGTCCATGTATACCATTATGTATGTATGTATACCATTAAGCCATTTCCCTTTCGGGGTAGGCGTGACACTACCCGATTCGGGTAGTGTTTCAAGGTGGATAGTTTCTAGTAGTAAATAACGACAAGTGTGGGCTCACCACGCCCACGACATGCCAACAGCACGCAGTTAGTAGTATTCCCGAACGGTCACCCATCCAAGTACTAACCGCGCCCAACACTGCTTAACTTCAGTGATCTAACGAGAACTGGTTTTTTCAGCGTGGTATGGCCGTTGAATTCCGTTAATTTTATGAATTCCGTGAAGTCCATGAACCCCGTTAATTTCATGGATTCCGTGAATTTCATAGATTCCGTGAATTTCATGAGTTCTGTGAATTCCGTGAAGTCCATGAATTCCGTTAATTTCATGAATTCTGTGAATTCCAAGAATTCCGGAAATTTCATGAATTCAGTAAATTCCATGAATTCAAAATTTTTTCGAATGGAATATTTGATTAAGAATTGCTTATTTTCAACAAAAAGTGAGATACTGCTAAACATCAGAAAACAGTTCTCTTTTTGAACGAAAACATGTCGAATTGAATAGGATTTCAAATCAAATGAAAGCGTTTTATTATTTAGCAGACTCAGAGTCGTCTTGTAAGCTTTTATTGTTCACTGTTTAAATCTTGTGCACTACATTTTGAAATATTTTATATTGAAAATATACGCTTGAAATGAAAACGTAAAATAAAATAATTTTAACTTTAAAGATTCCTGAAATATACATTGTAATCTGAGTATTTGAAATGTTCTATCAAAAAGAAATTCAATGTCATTTTCCGGCCCATCAGTCACACTGAAAAGATTGTTTATTGGATTTACGGTGTCAAGAATGTTTGTGTTTTACACGCGTATCACTCTAAAATTATGTTTGATTGCAACACGGTTGCCTATTGGACATTCTGCGATTTCTTCTGGGGCCATTTCTTCAACCAGTTTGCTGTGCATGTTTATTTTTGCCCGTTTTGTACTAAAATTAATAGTTGTATAAATTCCACGAAAACCTATTTGTCTGTTTAGTGCTCTCTCCAATATTGCAAAGATGTCGCCATTGGTTGTTGATAATACAATTTTTTCTTCGGTTGGCATGGATTCAAGAATATTGTTTTTATTTCTGATTTGAATTGGTATTTCAGGAGGAAAGATGTATCTTCGAAGCTCGAACATCCGGTTCGGATTCTTTTCTGGAATAAGTCTAATAGATCCAAGATCTTGAAATTTAAATCCAAGTACACGAGGAAAAGTTCGACTGAGAGAAGGAGACCTTGACCTGGCACGAAGAGTAGGCTCGGCAGGTACAGGAGACCTGGCATGAGAATTTGGTCTGCCAAGAGAAAGAGTCGTATCTGGAGAATGTCTGCCAGCAAAAGAAGAAGAAGCTTCGTGACGAGGAAGACCAAAATGAGGATTATCATCAGATAAGCTCTCGGACTGTGAACCTAATTCTGCAACAGGAAATAGGAAATAAAATTTTTTTGATGAACACCATCGTTCAGAATGCACATTGAAAATTATATTTTCAATTCGAGTTCACAGAAATGTTCAAGATGATAATACCTTCTAGCAACGCACCCAAAAATTGCTAAAAAACGAAAAATATGTATTTTCCATTATACTGTGAGTTATGTTTGAAACCGTACAATAATATTGAAAAAAATCCAAAAACCAATACTAGCTCTTTTAAAAAGCAAACTTGAAATGTCGCCACGCAAAACAGCCATTCAGTTTTGGATCTGGAAATAGTCACACAAATCACTTTCACATTTTATCAAGTAACCTCAACTCGAAAATAATATCCAGCAATCCAAAAAACCACTCCTAGCGTATCTAGTAAGCGTAGTTATTTCTAAATAATTTTTTTTCCGTTTTCAGTTGAAGGCAACTGAGATGAGATTTGTTGAATGTGTAATGTGTTAAGGATTCGGAAACGAGACATGCAGGATACTGGAGGATATAAAGAGGCAACGGGGGGAACTCGAGGAGGAAGTACAAAAAATGCCACGGAAATGGCAAGAGCAAGACGAATTATAGGAAGGGGAAAAAAATTTTTTTTGGGAAATACTGAAAAACACAGAAAATCAGCAGAGAGAAAATGATGGAAATGGGAAAACGGAGATGAAAATAATAGAAAAGAGGGTGAGTAAAATAGAAGCAAGGGCTGAGCAAAGGAGGGCCGAGGTAGTAGTTAGGCAGAAAGCAACAGAAGGTGGGGTGGGCTTGCTTATCGAGAATGAGAGGCTATGTGGAAGATAGACACAGATCAAAAGGAGAATAAAAGAGCAGCAAAGATCAATGTGGAAAAAGAATGTAATGATCGAGGACCAGAAGGTGAAGAGTGATACAAGAGTAGAAGAGGTTAAGTATCTGATGAGAGATATAGGAACACAAGTGCTGATTGAGTGGAGGGCATGTGAGAAAAAAGGAAAGGTATCAGAGTAACAATAGAGAGAGATAAAATTTGGGTTAAAGAGAGAAAGTGGGGAAAGTGGCCTTCGGGAATGTCTCAGGCAAAAAAATTAGGGACGAGGTTTTCTATGGAAAATTAGAAAAATAGGTAGTAATAATAAAAAGTGAAACTTGGGCGGATGAGAAAAATTGAAGGGGCATGGAAAGGATCACTCCAAAGGGAGATGAATGGGTGGCATCGTGTCAGATATAAGAAAAAAAGTGGTGGCAGAAGATAAGGAGGGAGAGTATATGTCAGAAAAGGAGGGAAAATTGGTGACGAGAATAAAAGGAGGAAAAGTGGTTGTGGATTTTGTATGCATATAAAAGAGAAGATGAGAAGGTGGAGGATGGGAAACAATATGAAGATGGACAAAGGAACAGAAGACGGGATTGGTGGTGATATGAGGGGGTTCTGAATGCATGTACTGGGAAAGCCGAGAGAGAGGTGTGGGATACATAAAAGTAGCGCTTTATGAAAACTTTGGAACACGTGAAAACATACCGGTAGGGCAGGAAGCTACTGGGCTTGTTGGCAGAGGTTCGATGGTTCATTTGTAATGGCAATACCAAAAAGAGGAAGAAATGAATTGTACGTACAAAGGTATAGGGGACACTGTAATAGAATAGATTCTGGCAGGAAGAAGAATAAGGAAGCTGATGGTTTGAAAGGAAGTGTGCACTTTCCGGTGATCGCGACATTGAAACGTGGATGCCCAATGCGCGGTAGGAGGAATAAGAAAGGAAAAGAGGAAATTGAAAATGGGCAGATACGGGGAGTCAAGTTGGGAAAATTTAGAAAAAAAAATGGAAAAAGTGGAGATAGCGAGTATGGAAGAAGAAGGAGTAGATATCTTACTAGCATAAATAAAAGGAGTGATTGGTGAGGTGAGGGAAAAGTGAGA
This sequence comes from Andricus quercusramuli, assembly GCA_932178445.1. Lineage (NCBI taxonomy): Eukaryota > Metazoa > Arthropoda > Insecta > Hymenoptera > Cynipidae > Andricus > Andricus quercusramuli. The sequence goes on along the minus strand of CAKNXH010001915.1, from coordinate 251,169 downwards.
CCGAGAGAACAAGAAGAGGGTGTTAGAAGAAGATGGTGAAACGATCAATGCAGGGAAAGTAAAAATAGGATGAAGGATAATAAGGCGGCGTCGGGAAAGGGGACAGGGTCAAAGGGGAACTCAAAAGAAGAAAGAGAGATGAAAGAGTGGAAGAAGTATTGAGGGGATGTTAGGGACTGTCGTGAATACCGCTCAGCGAAGGCGAAGACAGCGCAAGCGAGATTAGTAGGAAAGATGTTAATGAACGATTGCAAGGATAAAAAGAAACGAAGCAACAGGAGGAAATAGCTTGGAAAACGAAGCAAGGATTAGCCGTGAAAAAATAGATGTTGAGGATTTGAAACCAGGTGTGGAGTGAAGCGTGGCCGCAGAAATGGAAGACAGGGCTTGAAGTACCGTTGATTAAGGAAAGAGAGGGCAAAAGATTGGAGGAATATACGGATATCGCACTCATCTCATTGGAAAATAAGATTTACGCGGTAGTGTTCAGATGGAGGTTGGAAAGTCAAGTTGAAAAAAGGGAAGTATACCAGATATCCAAGCGGGGTTCAAGGAAGGGATGGAGACCATGAACAACACCCGAATGCTCAACTATTCATTCGATAGATGCCTAGGGCGGAAAAAAAGGAAATTAGTTGCACTGTTTATAGATTTTATAGCAGCATTTAAATCAGTTAACAGCAGGGTATTATGGACAGCCATGAAAGAGAGACAAGTAGAAGAAGGTTTAGCAGAGAGAATTAAAGAAATATTTGTGGAAACTAAGGTACGGGTGAAGATAGGGAAAAGAACGGATTGGAATTCTGGACGGGAAGATAACTCAGGCAAAAGTGCTCGTTGATCCCACTTTTATTTAGTATTTTTGTGACAGATTTAGAGAAGAAGGTTAGGAGAAAAGAGAATGGGGGTCAACTTTAGGAACTGGCAACATTCACTAGCATATGAAGAAGATGTACTGCTAGTTGCGGATCATGAAGCAGGGCTGAATCTGATGACAAGAGAGTTTGGAGAATATGTGAGAGTACAGAGTCTAACAGTGAACGTGAATAAGACTAGGATGATGTTTTTCAGAAACAAAAAGCATGGATAGTGGAAAGTCTGTATGAGAAAATTCCAAACGGACCATGGAAGTGAGTTGCACCTGCCCAGGTTATATGCTGAGGGAAAAAATCAGACGAGAGAACATGATTTTCACGTAACTGAAGAGAGATTGGAATTTTAAAGGGAAACCAAGAAGGGAAGAGAGGCGTTATGCAGGTTATGGATAAAGAGAGGAGGGCTGAAATGGAACGTTTAGAATGGAAGGAGACATATAAAACGAGGTTTGAATTTGGTAATCAAGTGAGGAATAGAGAGTGGCAGTAAATAGAGGAAGAGATAAGGGCAAGGTCAGAAAAGGAAATATGGAATAAAATCCCGGATTCAAGATACAACAGCTGGCATGGAATGGTTGAGATGCAGGAGGAACCATAGCACCTGAAGAAGATTGAAAAGGAAAGCAAATTGACTAGATTAGTGAGATTTAGATTGGGAGAAGGTGTAAAAGTATGCAGATATTAGATAATTGAAGAAGTCGGAAAATTTGAGAGAAAGCTGATGGCACAGGGTACGAAGAAAGCCAGAAAATGACTTCTCAATGAGAACTAGTAGGTACGGTTGCGAAATAGAATCAAATTTTGAGATTGATAATGGTAAGGGGAAACGAAAGCCCAGTGCAAAGAATATCTACTTAAGTCTAACGAAGCTGACTGGTGTCATTATTTAAAATTTTTTAATTTTCTTATTTTTTTAGTTTAGTTCAGTTACGATAGGTTGGATCAATTGTGATGAGGGGTGAGACTGTCGATTATTACGGAAATATTTATCAGAGTCTTGGGAAAATAAAAGTTGCATATTTTCAGTTCAAAAATTTTTGGCGGTTTTTAGTTGAAGGCAGCTGAGATGGTGCTCTACCATCGGTCATGATGTTTTCGACGAAGAGTGTAGTTACTGGGGATGTAGGTTCTTAAGTACTGTCTGAACTCTATCGAATATACGTTAACTTTTTACGCATTTATTTAGAATGATAGATTTGTTATATTATTATATTCACCAAAAGAATTCAGGACCACGGCCCAGTATAAGACGAAAGTACAGGCAATCTTCATATTGACTGAATAAAGGAAAGACTAATTAATGATTCAATGAGGACTTTTTTTAACAAAGTAACTAAAGAATATTTGATTGCTTCAGTAGCTTATCTAATATTTATTGTAGCCGTTGTCCCCAAAATTCAAGACAGCAAGTTTGTCCTTCTAAAATATTTACATTTGATAAGAGTTAGTGAAAGAAAGAAATTTCTCACGAATTTTTGTGAAACTGATGTTACCATTTATACAATTCTTCACATTTCAGGGAAAGCTGGTCTAGAAATGGCAATTGTTTTTAAATCTTCTGAATTCTCGAAATTCTATGAATTCTCTGAATTCTATGAATTCTCTGACTTTTTCTGAATTCTCTTGAAATTCTATAAACTCTTTGAAGAGTACTAAATTTTTCGAATTCTCACGATATCATTGCATTATTTCCAACGAATTCTTAAAATTCGCTTGCGCTTTTTTGAATTCTTTTAACAATTCTTCTAAATCTCTCGAAATCTTCACAATACAACATAAATTATTTTAAAACTCTTCAAGCCCTTCGAGTTCTTCCGTATTTTCTTAATTCTTTTAAAATGTTCTGAATTATTATCTTGAAATCATTAGAACACATTTTAAGTTACTTTGAACTTTTTCAGATTTTTCGAATTTTTGAAATTCTCTTGACATCTGGAGAATACTGGAATAGAGTGGAAATAATGCATTATTTTCTGAAAATGATGGGCCATTTCAATAATTTTCAACTTTGCTGACATTCAGCCTCTTCTAAAATATGGATAGGAGTTTGTCGTCAAAATAAGACTTTATCCGTTGTCTTCTCTGTTGAAAAACTACCAAAAATATTTTCAAACCAACAGTTCCTATCAGGCCACTAGAAGCTGTGCATTAGCTTTGCCAATAATTTCGAACTTCGTTGTATTCCGTAATTGTGAAGCAACCGAAAAACCTTTTGAAACATAAATTTTAATCATGCTACTGGAAGTGATGCATTATTTTTAAAATGCAAAGAGAAGTTTCAATCATTTTACTTCTACGCACCAACGTTTGGCTTGCATCTTGGCCTCATATTTAAAGTCTGATACGGAATTATTTTGGGACGCATGAGCTCTACCCCTATTTCCATTTTCTTGGCTGAGACGAATTATCTCTTTTTTGCACTAATAAGGTAATACCTATCTGACGGCTTCCTTCTAAGAAAGTTCAGTTGGAGAAGTAGTCCTCTCATTCCGAAGTTTCAGTTAATTGCTAAAAATTCTATAAAGAAGAGGTACGGCTCAAGAGGGGAAGGAGGGGTAGGAAGAAAATGAAGCTCAGACTTTGGGCTGGTGAGACTGCTCTGTTTTTCCCCTTTAATTCGACTCGAGGGGTCCTGGTCAGTTGTAAGAGATCTCTCAGACCGTATTCCTTCGGAGTTGAAATTGAGTATATCTCAGGTGGACTTCTTAAAGCATCAGCTGATCCGCAAGAGGCATTTGTATATCCAGCACCTACTTCCTATCCTGACTCACTAGAGATATTCACGGACGGTTCGGTAGAACCTGCCAACGATAAAGTTGGCACTGCCTTTTGTGTTTCTGAAAGAGATTACGACTTTGGTCTCCCCTTGCAGGAGGGCTCCTCTGCCAAGTCGGCGGAGCTGTATGTGACCTTTTCCGCCTTGAAATATATTCTGAATATTTGGAAATGTTTCGTTAAAAGTTCTAGACGAGGCTTTTGGGTTTGATGAATATTATTATAGGGTTGGATACGTTACTGGGGGTTTCAACCTAATTTGTGTGACTAGTTTTAATTTATAAATTTGATACAATAAAAATGTACTTGGGATAGTAAATGTATTAATTTATTATATTCAACAATAGAATTGAGAATCAGACCTCAGTATAAGACCAAAGTTCAGACAATCTTAATCTTTTCTAATCAGAAAAAAACAACTGACTAATCTATTAATGAAGACTTTTAATCGTAATGCAACTAATAAATATTCGACTGCTTTAGTAGCGTCTCTCTGGAATTGAAGGCAACCAGCTTCTTCTTCTAAGATATTCGCATTTACCATTGTTAGAAGTGCGACCAAAGTGTGTGGTACTGCGGTTGTAGGAAGAGTGCCTGGTGATGCTTAGTGGAATAATGAAACCCGCGCAGCCACCCACAAAAAGAAACAAGCGTATCAAAAAAAGGTGAACATCACAGGCCTTAGCCGTGAGGATAGAAATATACTTGAAATTGATCCGTACGAAAAGGAGTTTGAATTGAGGGGAAAAAAATTCTTTTGAGTTGAAAATTGAAGTACTCCAAGTGGAACTTTAACTATTTCGAATGAATTGTACTTAAACTGCAAACATTCAAATTAAATGTATAATCAAACTGCAATATTTTACATTTTATAGATTGAGAAGTTTAAATATTTCTGGTTAAAAATATGATTCTACGCTACGCTATCATTTATAATATTCTGAATTCAAGAATTTATGAATAAAGTTGCAAAATTATATCATATTAAGCAACCTCAAGTTAGAAACTTTAATTATTTGATGATTGAATTGTCTCTTAGAACACTAGGCTAACAAAATTCAACACCTTACTGATCCAATTACCTGGTCAACATCTAAAAACATCGTCTAGAGTTACAACACGGTTGGAAGAAAATTAAAAAAAAAAAAAAATAGACCAGTAGACAAACAAAATTTAACACCTTCTGAATTGGTAAATCGTAATATTAAAATTTTAAATTTACCACACTGAATGATAAATAATTTCCTGTATCAAATAATTCAGTTCAAAATTTTTTGGTTTTGAATATTTGATTCAATATTGCTGAACATAAGAGAACTTTTCTTTTTTCGAATAAAAAAAATGTCGACTTGAATGGCTTGAAAGTGGAATATTTTAGAGTGAAATAGTGTTTGAATAGGATTTAAAATTGGATGAGAGCGTTTTATTATTCAGCAGACTTAAAGTAAAATCAAGGATTCATTATTTCTCAATACTTGAACTACAGTTTGATTCTAGAAATCATCAATAATTTTTAAATTCTTTTAATTTGAAAATATACGCTCAGAATGACTCATTTTTAACGTTAAAGTTTTGAGAAATATGCATTGTGAACTGGATATTTTCAAAAGTTTTATGCATAAACTTGTGCGCCTACGCGAATTATTTTAAAATTTGATTTGATTGAAACTTGACTGCCTACTGGACATTCTTCGAGTTCTTCTGGGGTCAATTCTTCAACCACGCCGCTGTACATGTTTATTTTTGCCCGTTTCCCAACCAGAGTAACAGGTGTAAAAATTCCACGAAGACCTATGTGTTTGTTTGCTGATCTCTCCAATATAGCACAGACGTCACCATTGAACTTTGATAATACAATTTGTTCTCCCGGTGGCATAAGCTTAAGGCAATTGTTCGAAGCTTTCAATTGAATTCGTTTATTGCGAGGAAAAACGTATATTTTAAGTTCGAATCTCCGGTTGGGATTCTTCACGGGAATGAGTCTAATACATCCAAGTTCTTCAAATTTAAATCCAAGTATGCGAGGAAAATTTTGCCTGACATGTGGAGACCTGGACCTGGTACGAAGAGGGAGCTTGGCAGGCGGAGGAGAACCAGCAGAAGAATGAGGTCTTGCGGGAGAAAAGGACATTCCAGAAGAAAGCCGGCCAGGAGAAGAAGCTGAAGGTCTGCCACAAGGAATACCAGGGATAGGGTCACCATTAGGCAAACAGTCGAACTGTACACTTAATTCTGCAACCAAAAACAGAGGATTACATTTTTCTTTCTTTTTTGTATAAAGATGCCACCATTTATGGTTACACGTTAGTTATTTTTGCTGAAAAATTCTACTTGATGCACTTCACTTTTAGCGACCATCATGTGTAATCCGCAAGCGTAATTTGTGATTCAGGTTCTCTTTATTTCCAAAAATGAAAAGGCCAACTCATCCTCGGAGACTGGAGGGTTGGAGTCTCGAGCCCACGTTTGCAGCGAATTCGGTTCAACGTTTTAAAAATAATACTTGATTTCACCATTTTGGTAGCTCGTCAGAATTCTTTGTAAATTGGTGCTTTGTTTGAAATATTAGGAATTTAAAATCCACAGTAAAGTCATGAGAAATAAGATTTTCAGATATATGATATTCAGCCTAAGACGTACTTAGTTGTAGGCAGCAAATATGGGTATCGTTAATTGTGTTCTGGGTGGATTATGTGGGTCTTCAAATATTATTCTAAGGTTGAAGATATGAGCTTGAGTTTTGAGGTTAATGAATATTATTGAAAAATTAGAAACAACTGGATTTTCTTAAATCATTTTCCATCCAGAAAATCTACTGATGTTTTCAATGAACTCCTACGTCTGTTAGAATAATTCTTCTTTTTTGAATGACTAGCATTTCGAATTGATATTTTCATGTGAGTCTTCTAGGATTCTATCGAATAGACGTAAACGTGCAAAGTTGGCGCATGCATAATAATATGAAACATTTCTGATATCTGTGGAGCTAACAACAAATTAAATTGAAATGTAAGATATTTTATATTATTATATTCACCAATAAAATTGAGAATCACAGCCCAGTATGAGAACAAAACACACACAATCTTCATCTTTTTTGATTAATAAAACAACTGAGAAATGTATTAATGAAGACTTTTTATTACAATGTAACTATTTGATATTTCATAATAGTACTAATCTCTAAAATTAAAAGGCGGAAAGTTTTTCCTTCTAAGATATGTACATTTCATAAGAGTCAGGGTGAACAAATATTGCTTAAGAGTTTCTGTTATTGACAAGAATCTAGAAAGGATGATTTGTACTATCATACCAATTTCGCATTTGTTATTACAAAATGATGAAAACTAGCGTAAAATGTATATAGATCACGAGAAAAAATATATTGCAAGACGATTCTTTGGAAAAAAAAGATGAATAAAAATATATACGCTGGCAAATAAAAAAGAGTACTAAGCCAGAGTTTTGAAGTGACGCTTTCGCTGAGATCGTCGCTGAGGGATATCAAAAGGACGCACCGTTTTTTCAAAAATCGTGCCAGGTTGAAAATGGATAGAAGATAATTTATTTTGTCAAATAAAATAATATGTCCTGTTTCGAAATGATGCTCAGCTAGTGCTGATTGCGTGAAATGTTTTAGCTTGTCTTCAGTCTCATATCCCTTCACACGTTGGCTCAACGCGCTCCCGGTTTCTCCAATTCTTTTGATTAATTTTCAGGATAATTTCTGGAAAAAGTAACTTAAAAACTATTCTTCACGATTAAAACAAAGAATACGCGTCCTATCAAAAAATGATCAACAACAAATTTGATGGTCTTTTTTTGGTGACCAATTTTTGTTCATTAATTTTTTTTGTATCTTGTACAGTTTGATCGCAAAATGTTTTTTTTTATATAAAATAATCATCATTTTGATTTCTTTATGAGCATTATCGATGGATAAAACCAGAATTGTTGTTCAAATATGATAGGTTAACAATCTCGTTCTTTTCTTTCATACCTTAAAACATTGCGCCGAAGCTCAATACAATCTGATCAGTATCTCTAATACCTTCTGATTAAGATGCGAATGTAAAACTGAACTAAGAGTATAAAATAGATAGATTTAAACACTTTCGAATTCAACGATTTTAATTGAACTTAATTTAATTTGAAATTAATTGTTCAGTTTTTAATACTCAAACTATAGTTGAATCCCAAAAAACGTAAATCAATTACAGTTGATCAACGTAAAACGGTTTTCATCAAAAGTTTCAAAATTCCAAAGCGTTCAATTTCTCATTGCTTGAAGCTTTCAAACTACATTTTCAAATTCATCAAACCGCCTATAATTTAAACCGGTCTGTGCGCGTTCTTCTATTTGATTTGGTTGCTTACTGGACATTCTGCGATTCCATCGAGGGCCAATTCTTAAACCGTGCGGAATTGAAACAATCACCAAGTGAACCTAACATTAACAAATTGCTCAAATCGAATTTACGGTGTTAAAAATTATGTTTCATACGCAAATCACTCTAAAATTCTTTCTGATTGGAATGCGGCTGCCTATTGGACATTCTGCTTTTTCCTCTGAGGTCAATTCTTCAACCGCACCGCTGTGCATGTTAATTTTCGCCCGATTTCCAAACCGATTAACAGGTGTGTAGATTCCACGAAAACCTATGTGTCTGTAAACTGATTTTTCCAATATTGCACATACGTCACCATTGGCTGTTGATAATACAATTTGTTCTTCCGATGGCATGGGCTTAAGAGTATTGTATGATGCTTTCAATTTAATTGGTTTATCGGGAGGAAAAACATATCTTCGAAGTTCGAACATTTGGTTCGGATTCTTCTCGGGAATAAGTCTAATAAATCCAAGTTCTTCAAGTTTAAATCCAAGTACGCGAGGAAAAGTTCGGCTGAGAGGAGGAGACCTGGACCTGGCACGAAGAAGAGGCTCGGCAGGTGGAGGAGACCTGGCAGAAGAATGTGGTCTGCCCAGAGAAAGAGTCGTGTCTGGAGAATGTCGGCCAGGAGAAGAAGAAGAATGTCCACGGCGAGGAACACCAGGATGAGGCTCGTCATTAAAAAAGCACTGAGACTGTGAACTGAATTCTACAACAAGAAATAGAGGATGGAATTTCTTCGAAGTATACTATCGTCTATTGGAATATTATACATTGCAAGAGGCAAGAGGGAAGCTCAAGGAGGAGGTACAAAACATGAAAAAGAAATGAGAAGAGTGGAAAGAATTATCGACATTAACACAGATGGAAGGACGAATAGAACGGGAACAAAGATCAAAGTGGAGAAAGAATGTAATGATCAAGCGCCTGAAAGTAAACAGTGAAACAGGAGGGAAAGACATTAAGAATCTGATGAGAGATATGAGAGCGCCAGTGCTGGTAGAAGAGGAAAGAGAGTAGGAGGAATGAAGGAAGGAAGGGCACGTTGCTAGTGACATTACGGTGTGAGGAGAATAGGGTTAAAGAAATGGGAAAAAAGAAGTTGTCGGAAGGAAGAACAGAGATAATAGGAGAAGATCTGATCTGGCAGGGACGAAGAACTAGAAGAATTGAGAGCTTGGCAGCCATTTCAAGGAAGAAAGAAGGGCAAAAAACAGAAAAGCGTCGGAGTTTACAAAGGAGGAAAGGGCTGGGCACAGGACGAGATAAGCGAGAGGAGAAGACAGAAGCGTGGAAATAGCCTTCTGCAATGCCTGAGGTTGAAAAATTACGGATAAGGTTTCCTGGGTGGATTTCGGAAAATATGAAGTAATAATAGCGAGTGAAACTTGGGTGGATGAGAAAGAATGTGTGGCACGGTGTCAGGAAAAGGAAAGGAAGTGTTGGTAGGGGAAAACCGGAGAGCATATATGGAAGAAAAGGTCGAAACAATGATGAAAACAATAAATATAGGAAAAGTGTTTGTGGACGTTATATTCTTGGACAGAAGAAGTGAGGAAGTAGGCGCTAGAACAATAAGGAAATATCAAGAGGAAAAGAAAAACATTCTGGCAGAAGGATATATATATTAGGGGGTGTAGAAAATACGGTGTAAAGGGAGAAGGAATTAAAGCGGTAGCAAGATTGCAACAATGAAAAGAAACATGGCAAACAGGAGAAGATTGTGGAAAAAGGAGAGAAATTATGGACAGGAAGCGGGCTCAGGTAAGGCTGTCGGTTAAGCCCACTTCTATTTAGTGTTTTTCTGGCAGACTTGGAGAAGATAGGCAGAAAAGGAAAAGGGAAACACCATTAGGAACAGACGAAGTGTATTTACTAGCATATGCAGATGACATAGTGCTAGTAGCGAATAATGAAAGAGGAATGAATCTGATGTTGAAAGTGCTCAGAGAGTATTAGAGTGTAAAGAGTCTAACAGTGAACGGCAATAAGACGAAAATCATGTGTTTCAGAAACAAAAATCATAGATTGGAATACGAAGGGAAGATTACTAGTGTGGTTGTAGTGCAAGTAAAATAATGGGACAAGTATGGAGTATAGGTGAAAGAAGCTTAATGTATGACTGAAGGATGAGTGTGTGGATGTTCAATGTGTCAGTATGGTCAGTGTTAAGTTATGGGGTGGAAATTTGGTAATGGGAAGAGCGTGAGTGAGGGGAAAGTCTGCATGAGAGATTTTTGAGATTGTTGATGGGCGTGAATTAGAGCTGCTAATAAGGTTTGAATGTGTTATGCAAGTGAGAGATAGAGAGTGGCTGAAAATAGAGAAAGAGATAATGACAAGGAAAGGAAATAAAATCGGAGAAAAATTGCGGATTCAAGGTACAACAGCTAGTACAGAATGGTTAAGATGCAGGAAGAATCAGAATACCTGAAAAAGACTTAAAAGGAAAGCAACTGGAATAGAGTGGTGAGATTCAGATTGGGAGAATATGTGAAAGCATGCAGGTATTGGATGAATAAGAAAGAGAATCTGCGTAGAGTGCGTTTTCATGAGCATGAATCATGGTTGCATGTGTTAGAGAGATGTACAGTTGACGAGGGGGCAGGGATGAGCATTGGAGAAAGAGTGCAATGAATTTTGAATACAAATTTCAAGTGAGAGGAATGGATGAAGAATCTGGAAGATCAAAGAGAGATAGAGAGAGAGAGAGAGAGCTGGTGATACTGAGTTAAAAAAAAATACTCCTGAAGGAGAATTAGGAATTAAAGCTACGAAATACAATTCAATTTTGAGATTGATAATGGTAAGGAAGCCCATGGCAAGGTCTCAAGCGCTTAGAAGTAAGAATAGTAATCAAGACGATATGTAGCAAATAGGTGGTGAGATAGTATATAAGGCTTGTTTGTAAGAATACATGTAATGATTGTGTAAAGACTCTCAAATAAACACAATAAAGATTATAACTCTGGCATTATGAACATTTAACTTAAATCTTACGAAGTTGGCTCTGGTGATTATTTTCAATTTGAACGTTTTCTTGTGTTTTCAGTTAAATTCAGCTGAGATGGGGTACATTGAATATGCTGCTCTTGGAAAGATAAATGTTGCTGCATGCAGATTAAATAGCAAAAATTCTTATTTCTGCAAAGGTGACGAAAATCTTAGTTAAAATTATAGATGCATTATATAATTATATTCACAATAGGGGAGAGGGTGACCTGGACGAGGAAGGCGATAGAGAAGTATCAGGAGCAGCTAGGAAAGGTACGCTTTGGAGGGGAGTCTGTGGAAGAGATATGGGAAGATCTGAAAGAGAAGGTGAAAGGGTGTATGCAAAAGAAGGTATTTAGAAAGAAGAAGAAAAGAATGGTGAAGCCCTGGAGGAGTACATAGGGAGTACAAAGTAATAAGGGAGTGGTTTAGATTTATGTGTAAGAAGAAAGAACAGGAAAAGGAGAAAGATCTGGAAGAGGAGTTAGCAAATGTTAAGACAGAGGGGGACGTCTGGAAGATAATAAATAGGTTTAGGAAGCGTAGGGTGGGGGTCAGCGAGAAGATAGGGAGTGAGGAGTGGAGGGAATTTTTTAAAGAATCATTCCAGGCCTCAGATTCAAGGAAGACGGATGGGGGAAGTAGAAGAATGAGGGAGGCAGAGATGGAGGAGTTGAATGACGAGGAGATAGCGAAGCCGATAAGCAAGTTGAAAAGGTCAAAAGCAGCAGGGCTGGATGGGGTAGAGATCGAAGCATGGCTGTTTAGTACACTAGAGGTTAGGGAGCGGCTGAAGGAGGTAGTGAAGAAAGTATGGAGGGGCGAGGAATTCCCAGGAGGGTGGAGAGAAGGGTTAATAGTGCCACTGTACAAGAAAGGGGATACAGATAGGCAGGAAAATTATAGAGAGATTACGCTAATGGATACGTCGTATAAAGTATACGCGATGGTGGTGGAAGACAGACTGCGGAAGGATGTCGAGGGGAACGGTATATTGTCGGAGACGCAGGCGGGATTTAGGACGGGTAGGAGTACTATCGACAATATCTACGTTTTGCAGCACGTAGTGGATAGAGAATTAGCGAAGAAGGGGACGAAAGTGTACGCGTTTTTTGTGGATCTCAAAGGCGCGTTTTCGTCGGTGGACAGGGGGAGGTTGTGGGAGGCGATGGAGGATAGGGGAGTAGAGAGAGGCCTAATTGACAGGGTAAGGGAGATATATGAAGAGACCAAAGACAAGGTAAGAGGAGGGGACGGGATTTCGGAGGGATTCTGGATGGATAGGGGGTTAAGGCAAGGGTGTCCACTTAGCTGGAAAATAGCGAGGAGGCCTTAGAGGAGATGATGAAGAGGTTGAGAAGATACCTGGATAAGAAAGGGTTAGAGCTGAATGCGGAAAAGTCAAAGGTTATGGTGTTCAGAAAAGGAGGGGGAAGGGATAAGGGAGTAGGGTAGAAGTGGCAGGGAAAGGAGGTGCAGGAGGTGAAAGAGTTTGTGTACTTGGGCTTCGTGTTTCGGAGGAATGGGGGAGTGGATGGTCACATAAAAGAGAGAGTGAGGAGGGCAAATGTGGTGATGAGGCAGGCGTGGGGGTTGGGAAAGAAGCTTTTCGCAGATGATTTTGGACGGAGAATGAAATTGTTTGATTCGCTAGCGATGAGTGTGCTATTGTATGGAGTAGAGGTGTGGGGGTGGAAGGAAAGTGAAGAGGTAAATAGAACGCAGGAGAGGTATGTAAAGTTGACCCTGGGGTTGGCAAGGAACACGCCTAAGTATGTTGTCAGGATGGAGACGAGAGGACGAGTGCAGGGATTCTAGCAGGGAGCAGGGCGCGGTAAATATGAGGAAAAATTTTTGGAAGAGGGGGGAAGTAGGCTGGTTACGCAGTGTTGGTGGGAGAAGGAGAACAGGAAAGGGAGTGGGAAGATGGAGGCTGAGAGGGAAAGGTGCTTTGGAATGAATGGACTGCAGATGGATGAAGTGAGAAGGATGCATGAGGAAGGAAGGAAGGTTTATGACTTGGTTAAGCAAAACGGCATGGAGAGAGAGAAGAGAGAAGGGGAAGAGAGAATAAGAGAGTCAAAGTTTAACGGGAACTATGTGTGGATTATGCCAAGGGCAAGAGCGCAATATTTATGTGAGAAAGGAGAGAAAGGAAGTCAGGAGCTTATAGCGAGGATGAGGTGTGGGTGCATGAAGGGTTTCAATAGGTTCTGGCTCTCTCGGAGAAGAGGATGTGTGAACTGTGTGGAAAGGGGGATGCAAGAGTGGAGCACTGGTTGGAGGAGTGTGTGGAGGTGGAAATAAGTGAGATAAGCATAGAGGTATTGTTGCATGAAAAGGGGGGGGAAAGGGCAGTAGCATGGGTGAAAGGAGTGTTGGGTAAGATGGAGATGAAGAGAAGGAAGGAGGAAGAGGAATGGAGACGGAAAGATTGTAAATAGGAGGGAAAGTAGATATGAGTAAATAGTTATATTTTGATGATAATAAAATAATATAAGTAAATATTGTAAATAGTCGATAAGTAGTAGGTATTAGAGCGCGAACAGACGTTGGCAAGCGAGGCAGTGCGAAAAAGTATAGGCATGACAGCGAGGCGAGGCGAAGCGAGGAAGGCGAGGCGATAAGAGCGTGCGGCTTAGAGATAAGGAATGGATGGATGTTAGTTTTTAAGGGTTAGTTTTAAGAAAAATCTGTAAAAATGGAAGTGTAAGCTAGTCAATTTTGTAAGGCAAGCAGGCTGAAAAATGAACGTTTATCTATCTATTTTTATATTCACCAATCGAATTGAGGACCATAGCCCAGTATATGACCATAGTACAGGAAATCTTCATATTTTCTAGTCAAAGGGAAGACTGATTAATGTAATAATGAAGACTTTGATGAAAAATGTGACTAATAAATACTCGACTGCTTCAGTAGCTTATCTAATCTTCACTTTAGTCATTGTTTCTAAAATACAAGGCGGCAAACTTGTTCTTCTATGATATTTACATTTGATAAGGATCAGTGCAAAATAAAATGTTTACGAATTTTAGTACAATCCTTATCATTTTGGGTAAAGCTATTTTCCACATGGCGAATTTACATAGTGACAAAATATATTTATGATTACTTAGCAATCAAGTAATATTTATCCGTGAACTTGGTCTATATTTAGGCAATATAATTTGCTCCTGAGTTTGTTATTGAAAACAATTTAGGAACGACTTTCTCAATTTGGCGATAAGTTGGACGCAAGATTTCGAAACGATGATTTTATTGGAAAAACCTTGAACTTTGGAGCTACATGTATATTAAATCTCCTCATATCACAAACCCAGCATAGGTGGATTAAGCCTCATCTGAGTCTTCAAACGGGTACCATTCGAATGTTATAGAATTAGTTTTTGTACAGATATTTAAACAACATTTCTTTACTGCGGGATCATTTGTTTTCATCTGAAAAATAATATCTTGTCACGATTAATTCTCTTCGAACAACAATCGTTATGAACAAATAAGCTCAAAACGTAGTTTTGAACGAATAATTGTTTTCTTTTCTGCAAAGTCATTTCCTCTCTTCAAAACAATAATATCCCAACATAATAAATTGCCATTCAGCAGCATAATTATCATTGTTTTTTAAACATGTTCGAAAAGATCATGTTCATAGAAGTCGTAGGATTCGTCACATAACCGTCACTTTCACGGCATTGGCTCTGATACACTTCCTCCAACATTGTCTATGTTTGTGATTGAATACGTAAAATCTGGTAGGCCAATTATGGTTGAGATCCGAAAGTTCATCAACGTATTAAGGATCTACCAACTCACACAGGACAATTCAAAGCTGTTGACAATTAATCAGCATACTGTGGACAAAATACTGATGGGATCTCATACAAGAAGAAAAATACAGAAGTGAGAGGAGTGGGTCAGGGAGAATCAACAGCTTCTCACTAATCAATCTCTCGTATTCAGTGATCTCCCTGTTTCTGTCAAGAATCCACTCATGGCCGAGGAGGACGAGACTTTCTGGAGATGCATTGACGAGGTTCGACGCAACTTGAAGAAGCTAAAAAACTGAGAGGCTAAATGAACTTCTCCGCTGCAGGACTAGATTGCATCAACAACTTCTGGTGAAAGAAGTGTGTTAGTTATCCTATACGACAGGACTGTTTGGACAACTGAACCTGTGTAGGGAGAGATTTACTCACGAAGTGGCTTGACGAAACGTAAAGCAGGTAGTTATTCGCAGATTTTAGTAGATATATTTTTTAAATTATATCACTTCTATAAGAGAGCTTCAGAGAATCACTATACCAATTTGTTGTCACGCATGTCTTTGTTGTCTGAAGCTGTTTCAAGTTAAAAAGACTGTTTAAACATTGCTGCCTGATTATATAAAAATAAATGATTTTCCATCTGCTTCATATGGAAATATATTTCTTATTTAGTAAAGAAGGTTTTTGCGTAAAACTTTTGATGATAAAATAGATTTCTCGTGAGGAAATTTATGATGTACTAAAACGCGTTTTTCTTTGTTACATTCAAACCGTGCTCTCTCAATCATTATTCACCTCATAGAGAGAGTCTGCGAGGAGGTGACACTGTTAATTGTCACGTGATGTTTTTCAGGTGCGCTGGTAAGTCTGGTTTTTCAGAGGAGCATTAGCATCTACATGCAACCCACTATGTATAGATGTTTCGAGCCGCGTTGTGAATACATCTCTTGCGACACAACTCTGATTGCTCGAACAATCCTATAATTTAGGATAACTCTAAATATATTATACAGCGGATCAATATACGAAGGACTTGGAGATAACAGCAGATAACAGCAGCTGCCATAATCACAAAGGTATCAGCTCTTGTTAAGTAACAGAAGGAAATATGTGGAAAGTTCAATGTGTAATTGTGCCAGGAAGATCATGCGCGGATAAGATATTTAGCTTGAGATCAATCCAGAAAAGATGAAAGGTAAAAAAAGAGTCTTCTGTGCATTTCTTAATCTGGAAAAAGCATTTGATATGGTGGAGAGAAGTAAGCTTTGATATTCCTGCAAGAGTACGGGGTCAACAGATGGCTCCTAAAAGCAATGCAAACAATACGTGCATGCATCGAAGAGCAAACTCAAAGACTAGCATGAAGAATATGGATCTCAGAATTGAAGATGAGAAAACAAAAATCAGGCTGTTTGAAGGAAAGCGTGAAAACAGTATCCAACATTGTCTTTGAAGTTTAGAGGATAGAGCAAGTTGCTGACAAAAAGGTCGATGTAGAGAGCCAAGTGTAAAAAAGAGGGTAGGAGGATTATCGGCACTATAGGAGCTATTACGAGAAGTGAGAATATAACAAACAAATTCCTGTTCAATGTCTACGGTAAAACGCTAATGGACAAAGTCAGTGATGAGAGGGTTCTTAAAGAATGTGGGGTAGATTACACAGTTTGACAAGAATGAAAGTAGTTTATTGGAATGGTTCGGGCATGTTGATTGGATGAAAGACGAACGACTGACGCAACACATTTATCTAGGTAGTGTAAATGGTAGCGTGCCCAGAGGCAAACTGACGAAAGAATGGTGTGAATGTGTAAACAAAAGCCTAAGTTGAAAAGATACTGAAAGTCCCAGGAATACAAAAGCTGGCATGAGAAAATGAATGGACCCAAAAACAGCTCAAGAAGTATGCTATAGAAATATGATCAATAACAAATTTGTATCTCTTTTTTGGATGAACAAATTTTGTTCCCATCATTTTTTCGTAGCTTGTGTTGTTCGTCTAAAAATTTAATTGTTTTATTTTCAATGCTGTTTTTTACGAATGAAACAAAAACATCACGTTATATCAAAAAGTGAATCATAAAAAATTTTTTAGTCTTCTTTAAGTGCACAATTTTGGTCGACTCATCTTCTGTGGTATCTTGCATAGTTTGACAGCAAAACGGAATTTTTGATTTTCCATTATTTTTTCAATCATACAAATTGAGGAGCTTCTACTAGGTTTTGAAATTACGTGCAGTTTTTATGATCATGAAATTTATTTAGTTATCTTAAGTTCTCAGAAAAAGAACGAACGTTGAATGTGGGCGACACAGGGGGACAGGTGGTAGAAAAAATCACATTCGAAATATTTCGTTCGTAACAATTATTTTGTCATGAAATTCATTATTTCACTGCACTCGCATTACAACACAGTAAAAACTGTTGCATACATTTTTTTGCACCTAATTTCAAGAGTTGGGGTATAAAACTACAGTCTATTGTTTTTGCCGCAAACCTGAAGAAACAGTTGATAGCTGGTGACATTCTGTACAATTCGTGAAATCTATTATTTTTTAGTTCCTAAAATAAACAAAAAAGTTGGAATAGCATTTATTTCAAATCGCATTATATCACATAATATGTATTGAATTTGTGACATTTTATGTGATTGTTCCATCGACCAATCTGAAAAGATATTTTTAATCTAATTTACGATGTCAAGAATTGTGTTCTATACGCGAATTACTTTGAAACTATTTTTTATTGAAAAATGGCTGCCTATTTGACAATCTGCGATTTCTTCTGAGGTCAATTCTTTAACCGCCCCGCTGTGCATGTTTATTTTTGCTCGTCTTCCAATCCGAATTACTGGTGTATAAATTCCACGAAAACATACGTGCCTATTCACTGATCTTTCTAGTATTGCACATACGTCACCGTTGGACGTTGATAATACAATTTGTTCTTCCGATGACATAGGCTTAAGAGTATTGTTTGCAGCTTTCAATTTAATTGGTTTATTAGCAGGAAACACGTATCTTCGAAGTTCGAACATTCGAGTCGGATTCTTTTGAGGAACAAGTCTAATAAGTCCAAGTTCTTCAAATTTAAATCCAAGTACGCGAGAAGCAGTTTTCCTGCGAGGAGAAGACCTGGACCCATCACAAGGAGGCGACTCGGCAGTTGGTGGAGAAGCGGAAGAAGAATTATGTATGGCAGGAGGAGACCTGGAACTGGCACGAAGAGGGGACTCAGCAGAAGGAGAAGATCTGGCAGGAGGAGAAGATCTGGCAGGAAGAGATGATCTGGCAGGAGATTGAGGTTTGGAAAGAGGAAAAATTCTTTCTGGAGAATGTGTGTCAGAAGAAGAAAATGAAGATCTCCCGCGAGGAATACCAGGAATAGGGTCACCGTTAGGCAAACATTCGAACTGCGCACTTAATTCTGCAACAAAAAACAGAGGATCATATTTTTCTCAAAGTAAACAACCATATTTCGGTATGTAATGAATTGCAAATTTAATTGTTGTTATGGGCCGTATTCTATTACACACACACAAACACACACGCGGACTGAAATATTTATCAAAGTCCAGGAAAGATCAATGTTACAATATTTCCACTTTGCGAAGCGCCGAAAGTTTTTTGGTTTTTTTAATTGACAGCATCTGAGATGGGATTATCTAAATGTCCGAGGGGTGGTTTCTTCAGGTTGCTGATTATCATGTTAAAGATGGGAATATCTACTCTGAAATGACTTTAACCCAAAGGTGCGAATACTGCAAATGTTTTCCTTGATTTTGTATCTGGGATATTTCTGAAGATAGTTTTTTATTTTGAAAATTTTATCACAAGCTGCTCGTAAAAGTTTATTTGGATATTCTTACAAAAGTGCTCAACATGAAAAAAGACTGCATGAACTTCAGGAGTGATACTGATTTTCAAAATTATGTAACTTTTTTTAAAAGCTGCAATGCTAGTTTCAATGTTTGGATCGAGATTATTTCCAAAATAAGCTGCGACAAGTTTCATTAAGTTTTCGAAAACTTGTACCTCACTGCGTAACTTAAAATTACGTCCCCGTTGTAATTGACGCAAAAGGTCCACTTTCTCCAGAAACTTCCTGCAGGGATTATTCTCAAATGCTGGACTACCGTGCGTTATTTCACGTTCAAAATTACACAATTTTTCTCAGTGCAAAGATTATTTTTCGAATTCATTGTTTGAGGTGAAATGCAAATGCGCCAACTCCATCAATTTCAAATTTTAAATGTATCCGACTGTCTTGTCGTTTTTCTTGGATGTACTGAATAAAAGCACTCAGATCTCTACAGCAAACTACTCCTTCAGGAGCTTTGCCAACTTCATCAGATTTGAAATGAATGAAGTCAAACTCCTCATGGCTAAAGTATTCGACAATGGAGTGGGTTTTGGGTTTTTTTTTCTGTTTTTTGTAGCTACACGTAGAGCTGAAGCGATTCTCAAAGTTACATTATTGATCAGGTAGTAGTTCGTTTGTATTTTTGCGAAATCCTCGGCGGAAGTCTCTGGCTGCTTTAAGAATTTCTCTGAATTTTGTTTTCCAAAACTGACTTGAAGCGGCTTTCCACCATTCAATTTAGGTGATTGTAAGTTAGATGTTTTCAATTTTTTTCCTTCCGTCACTTTTTTCCTTGTTATTAATGAAGTTACTTGACTCTGTACATTCAGCGGTGTTTCCGTCAAGCAGGCAGTCAGATTTTTTACTCAGGAAGATGAAATAGATTGAAGAACCTTACCTTTTGCAATGACAGAAAAACAGAAGCTGCAGCGTTTCTCAACAACTGGGGATTTTGTTTGACCTGAGGTAAGGAAATATGGAAATATGGAATAGGTAATATGATTTAGGACAGGGTTAATAATATTTTGCTCACATTTCATTAACTTATCGGTAATTATATTATTCGAAATATCTGAAAGTGGGTCTTTCCGTTGAGATAAAGTATTCTTCTGAACAAAATTTACCTTGCGCGGGATTCTAGCCAGTTAACAAACTTCGCAGTAGCATTTTAAGTATCCTTTTAACATTGTAGCTCTCATTGGTAGCTAAACACTTGACAAATGTGGAAATTTTATATGCATTTGTACAAACTTTATTACGATTCTCATCATATGTGTACGCCTGATCTTTCGACAGTTTTTTTTACACAATGTTTCATAGTTGCACTATTAGTTCAAACATGCTGAAAATAAGGTTATAAACAATTGAAAAGCGGTTCTGTCGGTAATGCAGCATTTGATTTGATCGAAAAATGATCAACTGTTATGAAAGATGAATTAGCTATAATCAATATGAAACCGTTGAAGGCCCATGTTTTCCAACAAAAATTAGATACAACATCAAGAAAAACATTTGCGGTGTTCGTTACTTTGGATTAGAGCCATTTGAGGCGAACCAAGTTTTTTTGATTGTACTCTCGACATATTATGTGGGTCTTTGAACAATATCACAAAGCTAGTATTATATCCTTGAGTTTTTGGGTTGGTTAATATTACTAAAGGGTTGAGAACATTACTGGAATTTTTAAAACGATTTTTAATTTAGAAAATGTATTGATGTTTCATATAGAGAAACTTTGAAATTATTTGATTAAAAGTGCTGGGGGTGGTTTTTCGGTGTTGTGTGGGTTCGTGAGTCCTACGTGAACTCTATCAAATATACGTAAACGAGCAAAGTTGGTGTGTGCAGATTAAATCGAAAAAATTCTGACTTCTGCAAATCTTACAACAAGTTTACTTGAAATAATTGGTGTTTTATATTATTGTATTTACCAATAGAACTGAGGATCACAGCCCAGTATAAGACCAAAGCACATACAATCTTCATTTTTTCTAATTAATGAAACAACTGCTTACTGTATTAATTATTACTTTTAATTAGAATGTAACTCATGAATGTTCTACTGTTCCAGTAGCTTTTCTTATTGATGCTATAGTCGTTATCTATGAAATTGTGAGGCGGCCAGCTCTTCCTTATCAGATATTTACATTTGATAAGAGTAAGTGTAAATACAAATTGCTTAAGGATGTCTGTCATCGATAAGAATCTAGAAAATATGATATGTACTATAATGATAATTTAGCATTTATTGTCACAAACTGATAAATTTGAGTGTAAAATGCATGTGTTGATCATAAGAAAAAATATATTGCGAGACGATTCGTTGAAAAAAAAATTGATAAATGAAAATATGAGACACACGCACACTAATGCATTCTATGAAAGGGACATGTATTGAAATTGTAGCTACCAAACATGAATACGATATTTGATTATACCGGGTGTCACAAAACTCCCGAGATGGCTGAATGTTTCCTCAGGTGAATTACTTTGCAGGGAGGTCAAGGTCATTCTTGAAGTAACCTTCAACGAGGAATTCAATGTGTCTTGGAGATGAACTACAAGGTTCTTTCAGGGTCAACTTTGAAAAAAAATGGGAACGAGTACATTGTAACTAGTAACACCTGGTACATTGTGACCTTGAAAGGGGGTTTTAATTACAAATGACCTTGAAATGACCCTGACGGGCATCGTGAAGGTCATGCTTAGGGTCACTACTGAATACGCCTCATTAAAGTTGTTAACTTTGCTCGTTATGGAAAAAATTTGAAAAGCTTCTACTCCCAGAGGTATGCGGTCCTTGCTTTAGTTTAAATGACCTCAGAGTAACCTTCAAGGTTACAATGTACCTATATGTGACCTAGCCACATATTTGTGCGTAAAATTCCCCGTTCTATTGATTGCCAATGTGAAAAGGGGGGGTTTTCGTTTGAAAAAAAAGTTGACCTTGAAACAACCTTGAAGGTCATCGGCAAGATCAAAATAAAGGTGACCATTGCATTTCTTGTGTAAAACTACTTTAAGAATGACGTTGACCTCCCTGAAAAATATCTTAGATGAGGGAACATTCAGCTGACCCCAAACTTTCGCGACAACCGGTCTCAGGTTGAAAATTGGCCGAAGATAATTTATATAATTATGTGGCATATTTTTTATGTGAATTTTGCTTGCACCATATACATAACTTGTCCTTGTTACGAAATTTTTCTTGTGGCATTCATAAAAATAAAAAACGAATTTTTATATTGAAAATTTAAATATAAAACAGTCTGCATATTAAAAATATATTATTTGCGCTATTTGTTTTGAATTTTTGGTCTGGATTTCTTGCCAATCCTTTGTATCCTTTTTTCTAGCTTCTTTTCGTTAGTTTCTTCTCCTTCAATTCTTTAGATGTTCTGAATAAATCCTCCATTTACAATGAATGTTCGTTTCGAACTGCATTTATCATTGTTTCATCAACATTGACAGATTTTATATCAGGTACGGCATTATGTACCAGACGCTAAGCAATCAGACTTTTCTGCTGACGATTTTCAAATAGTACTTTTTTTTTGTAGAGGAGGTGAGAATGCATTTATGCACTGAGTGTGGGACTCGACCTAAAAATGGTAATACGCACTAAACTCACCTTCTCTTCCTTCCAACTTATGTTCTTGAAACCGTTTATCATATTACTTCAAGGACTTGGGGGTGAGGCCACTAAGCCGTGCTTCGCCTTTCACATTCTAGCCAACGTGGCATTACACCTTCTTACACCCAACCAGGATGCACGCATCGTCCTCAGTAGTGTGGTGGTATCACAACCCGGGCTCGTCGGCCTTCGGCATCCTGGTTGGGTGCAATCAGCTATTTGCGTGATTAATCCGGCTTCTTCACAGAGCCGGCCTTCCTAAAAGACGCGCACCGTATTGTACCCGGCAGATGGTCGGTCCGGGTTTTCTCTTGTTGAGCGGCGCAAAGGTAGCACTGCGGCGTACTTTCGCATGCCGCAGCCCTCCTTACCGCACCGCCAGCAGGCCTGAATCTTGTCTGGATCCCTGCATCCCACTGCCATGTGGCCAAAGCCCAGGCAGCAGTAACACCTTACGGACTCCGTCTTCTTCCGCACGCGACAGGACACCCACCACACTTTGGCTCAGTATGGGCTCCCTCCCTTGCTAGGGAAATAAAAAGTCCACCCCCGCAGAGCCCCGCATACGGGGGTAAGGTCTGCGTACTCTAGAAGGCGACCTGTATCCTAGAGACACCGTTTGGAACACCACACCCCTGGTGCCATGCAGTCTTCGGCACGGCTGATTAACGCCTGGACTTGGAGGTTTTTCCTTTGGGACCATCCCTGGACCCTGCTTATTGAGTAGTGTGACCGTATTCAGCTGAAACTCTCGGTATAGGGCCGCAGCAAACGATCGTGGTTTTTTCACGGTGTGTCCTTCACCCAGTCTGTTTGGTCCGCGGTGCCTGTTTTATTTCAGCCCTACCCTCTGTTTCCAGCGAGCATTCCCCTATCCGCCACTCGGGGACGCGCCGCGTATAGGTTACAGACTCCCACTGTGGACTCTTTGTTAATAGTGAAGCCCATTTCTACGGCTGGGTTGCCATAAGAAAAAATCAGGTCCATTTCCACAAAACAGAACAGATCTCAGGACAGTGTGCTTCTAGTGTATGCATCCAAAATCTTTCCAAACGGCACTCACTTTCTTGGTAAGTCTTGCAGCATTCTCGGACATGAGGTAAATTAGATAAGGCTTTAAATTTTTTGTTTGAATTTTCAGTCTTCGTACTAGAAATCCATTTTTCAGTCACCTTTGAAGAGCGATATTATGATGAGCGTATATCAAGGTTGGATTCAAGCAAGCAATATATTCTTTTAATTGTTTGTGATTGAGCGGAGATCTTTCTTTCATTTTTTTAAAGATAGCAACAAGAATATTTTGGAAGTCTTGCCGAAAAGTTATATAGTCAATATCTTTTAGGTTTCAAGTATTCCTAAGGGCATATCTAGTCGCAAATTCTAAATCAATTTTTTAGAATCCATTACATTTCCTTTATTACATCAATCTAAATTCCCGATGGAACTTTTTTCTGAGACTTGAGACTTGAAAACACGGATCGCAAAACCTTGGAACAATCCAGTTAAATCGCTGGAAAGAAATGAAGCCATAGGACTGTTAGACTGGAGGGCAGTTAGAAATGACTCCATATCTGCGGTCAAAAACTCAAAAAACGCTAGTTTGGGTCGAAGCAGTTTATCTTTGACCGCAGCAGCAATAGTTTGGTAGTTCTGTTTCTCAAGAACAATCAACATTGCCTTCTGCTTCTTCATCAAATTTCTTTCTTCTTCAATAATCCTTCTTCTTTTGCAATCTATTCTAGGATGGTCAGATACGCTTTCGATGGATCCAGCATTATTATAAACGTTCCAAATATTTCACGATTTTCTATCCAACCCACATCGCAAATCTTTATTTGAAACATTTGAGATCCAGTGATTTCGGAATAGTCTAGGCGCCTGGCATGGAGATTTCTAAAAAAGTAATAAGCAGCGTGAAATACAATCGTTAAATTTCAATGATAAGCTTTCATTCCAGCCTTGAATCCTCTGTGCGTAGAATGAATACCACCCATAATCAATAATTCAGAATAATTCTTTGGAGACTGTTTTAGCTCTTGTCAAAATCATCAATATCTTAAAGCAACTTCATTTATCTCGTCGCGCCAGTACCTCATTCCTGAATCCATCTGCTGACACAATTCGCAACTCTCCGAGATTTCTTCCATCGCCTTTTTTTCCAATAGCGTTGAAGACGTAAGTCCTAAGAGAGAATATAAATTTGAATTAATAATATTTTGCTATTTCCGTCTGCCACTGATGCCTCAGCGCCTAGTTATTCCGAGGACAGTGACAAAATGCTGCGACAATTCCGAAAAACAGTGAGGATCCCGATACAGGACTCCCCCCAGGACTTCAGAGAAGCTCGGTAGACGTCAATCCTCCCACAAGATCACTTCTCAGACCCTTTACCTCGATGGATGCATCTTTTTTGTTCTTCTTCTCTCATAGAGTGTCCTTATTGCAGAAGACTGTTTAATTGCATTTTCGGTTAAGACTAGGACTTATGGATCCCGTGAGACCAATCTGCATCCGAAAGAGTTGACCCAATAATCACAGGCCCCAAAGGCGAAAATATCGCGAGTCCCTGTGTCCTTGGGAAGAGACCCTCACCGTCGACGATACATCTTTTGTCGGTTTCGGCCCTGACAATTTGAAATCGAATACCGAACCCTTCAATCGAGGCTTCTGATCCTGAAACCCCTGGGCTGTACAAGCATTCTTCACGAGCCACCCAAGTAGAGCAACATTCTGACGAACACAAGCCAGGTTCCAGATCGCTAATACAGGCTGAGGGTTCAGGCGCACTCTTACCTCAAATCACTTCTCCGCTGTTTTGCCCCATTCCAGCATCCCCTCGACATCAACAACCATCACCTCAGATCCGATTAGTCGTGGCTCGTGTTCCTAGCACAGACCGAAGAGCACCCCTCGAATCAGAAAGCGGGCGAAGAAGGAGTTAGGAGGAAGAGACCCACATACGTGGAGATGTTTCTTATATCACGCAGCATAGAATGGTCCTTTCCAGGATTTCCAGAACATCGGCCCTTTTTAGGGCAACTTCAACTTTTAAAAGGAGGGATTCAAATTCTATGAATTTGGCATGAGGTCTCCTGGCTCTCAAATCGCTCTCTCACTTCCGGTCCTCAATCCTTGTCATAAAATCTTACGTTACCCTAACCCTCCGTTCACCCGCTATGTGAAACAATTATAAAAAGTTCTGTCGTGTGAAAAAGTTATCATACCCAAGTTCAATAATTTAGTTTGAATTGTTTTTCAGCCCTTTATCAAGCATCTTTCATTCGTTATACATTCGTCTGTTCGGTTTGAAACTGTATAGCTTTTTGTGGACATGCTATATTTTTTGTTCAAAAACTTAAAAGGTTAAGAAGAGAAAGAATTAGGAATTTAAAACTGAAAAACATTGATGAAACTTCCCGTCTTCATGTTATTCTTAATTATATAAATGAAAACATATTTTGATAAAATCTTTTGAATAAAGAACATGAAAAACAAGCAATATAAATTAAAAAATGTAGAAATCTTTGGAGTAATAATGCTGCAAACTCTTAAATTTCGGGGTGCAATATGGATAATTGTCAAATTGAAGGCAAACTTGAAGTCCCAGTAATGCAACATTAACTTAGAAACTCGTGCTGATTTTTTTGAATTTCAATAAACACTTATTATCATCCTTTACAAAATAGCCAGTTCTTTTTTTATATTTCTGTTCCTATTTACTTTAATTTGATATAAGAAGACCCGAAACGTCATTACCGTACGGCGTCCCAATCTCACTCTGCACAAGGATAAACTGATTTTCTCCTTTTTTTTAGACAGTAGCCTGAAAAACACTTAAAGTATCAAGTTTGTAAACTTCACATGAACATAAATTTAATGTATGCACATTTTTTAAGTCGAATAAATAATATTGTAAAAGCCTTGAGGTCTGTCCCTAAATTTTTGCCATTTCAGACGTCATTACCGTACGTATTTCTTTCTAGTAAAATATTGTAATTACAGTTGAGTAGTAAATACAAAAATATTAGGCGTGTCGTTTAATACAAGATTTTATAAAATTGAGCCTAAAATATTAACTCTTTTTTTTTGTGAATCCGATATTAAAACTGATAAGTGTATTTTGACAACAAAAACGTCATTCCCGTACGTGCGTTAAAAACCATTTTCGTGGTGAAAAAAAAAAAGATTCTGTTACTTGCTTGGCGGGGTTTTCTTTCACAAGTAGGTGACTTTTCATGATTAAAATTTGTTATTTTTTTATAAACATTAAACAGCTTAAACTTTAACATTTTTCTCGCATCATTACCGTACGTTACAATAGAACAGCGTACGACTGATTATATCCGCCTGCTCATGGATTCATTATTATTTCTTATTTTCATGACTGCCCCTTTTGGATTTAAAATTTTCACATTTGATAAGATCAATTTCCGTTATGAAATATTGAATTCCTAATAATGATATGATTGCCACTGTAGGTGCTAAAATTTGCCTAAAATTTGAAAAATTACCCATATAAGATTCTTCGAAAAAATATATTTTCAAATATATGTATATATGTATACCATTAAGCCATTTCCCTATCGGGGTAGGCGTGACACTACCCGATTCGGGTAGTGTTTCTAGGTGGATAGTTTCTTGTAGTAAATAACTACAAGTGTGGGCTCACCACAACCACAAAACGCCAACAGCACGCAGTTAGTAGTATTCCCGAACTGTCACCCATCCAAGTACTAACCGCGCCCAACACTGCTTACCTCCAGTGATCTAACGAGAACTGGTTTTTTCAGCGTGGTATGGCCGTTAATAATAATAATTGTTAGTAACCTAAAAAACTTGAATTATTTCAAGTTTTTGAATTCTTTAGTAAATAATTTTTCATTTTTTAATTTGGAAAAATATATATCTTCAATTTTTATATTACCATTTTTCATTTTTTTCATTTGATAGGATGCTTGTGTTCAAACACGTGAAAAGTAAAAGTCTTTAGTTAATTATCAAACAAAATTATTGTTTTGTACATTTCTTAGAGTAAATAAATGAAATAGTGATCAAGAATGGAATTTTACTTCATTTTGCAAGGTATGAATCAGCAGTACTGATCCAAAGTTTATAAATATTGATGAAACATAAATTTAATGTGGAAGAGTTCAATGCAACATAGAAAATTTCGCATTTTAGAGACACTTTAATCAAGCGCGAAGCGCGAGCTGAGAGATGTGAATGTATTCGTTAAAGCCAAAATTCAACAATTCATTTCCAATGGAATATATTTAGGCGAAAAAAATTCAATTAAAATGTATTCAAACTGTCGAATTAAAAAAATTTTAAATTGAACATTTCAAAGATTTCTGATTGGAAAATATAAATTTACGCTACACTGTCATTTTCAATACACTAAATTCAAGAATTCAATATCCAATATTTTAAATATTTAAATGTATTCAGTCAAATAGACGGAAAGCCTTTCATTATTGAGCAGATTCAGAATCGTCTTGTAAAATCAATCATTGTTCAGTTCTTAATTTTCAAAGGAGGTGCAGTTCTGAAAATCATTAATCAATTTTATATTTACAGTTGATCAACGTTAAACGGTTTTTATCAAAGGTTTTAAATTTCAAAGGCTTCTAATTTTTCATTGTTTATATCTTGCAAACTAGAATCCAAAATTCTTTGAATTGAAAATAGGCGATTGAAATGAAGGATAAAAATGAAACATTTCTAACGTAAAAAATTGCAGAATTCTACATTGCAAAGTGTTTTCGAGAAATTTCCCATTAAAAAGAAATTCAATTTCATTTAGCATTTTCCCCCGATCGGAACACAAATGCATTCCTTAGAATGGTTATGTCGTAAAATGATTGCTGTCAAAAATGAATACGATATATGATTTCATGTGATAATTCATACGCTCCCAAATAAAAATTTTTCTCGTGTCTTATGCTGCCTGTGAAAAACAAGTTTTTGAAATTAGTCTAGAAAGAATTGCACCTTTTCGAATCTGAAAACGAAAAGGAGCAATTGTTTCGCGACGTCTATAATTCACTTTCATTGGAAATAGATATATTTTCTATTTATCATAAAAGAGAATTCTAAAAGTGACAAGTGTTCACGCATGTCTCTCATGTGTGTCGCGAATACTAAAAAATTGCGTAAGGGTCTAGAGCTAATTATCGTAGATAATTAGCACACCGAAATCTAAAAAAAGAAGAAAAGATTTGGTCTTTTTTTGTTTGAAGTTTTCGTGTGTTTAACAGCAGTAGAATATGAAATAAGAACTGAAAACAATAGTAGATGTTCTTTGTATCGACAAGGGTAGTAGGTAGCAAGAAGACTGGCAGTTTTTCGTAACACTGGTCTACTAATAAATTTCGACCAGTAGTCAGAAAAATTTCCACTCTTCTTATTGAAAATTGATAAGTTGTATCGTTCCAATTATCTATACATATTGATATCTCCACGATCTTTAGATGTGATTGACGCTACGCAGAATATAGTTCATGTTGTTCGGAAATCTAAAACTAAAGAAAAATTTTGATTTCAGATTCGCCGGTATCCCTTGTCTTCCACAATAGAGATTTTCTGGAAAAACATTCTCTGACCGAGAATAGGAAATAAGGCGTACAATAAAAAAGGAGACTCTCGTCTCTTTAGTTTCGGAGAGCCTTCCCTTCCCCGTGTATTAGTAATCTTAGAATGATTTCAAGCTGATAACATTCTTTTATTAGCAGCAGGGTTTAGTTTTAAAAAAGTTATTGTTCGTATGTGAAAAATTCATAGTTCGAACTTTTTTACTCACAAGTTTCTTCCTTTCGGCTTAATCACTTTTTCTTTCCTTAGGAGTTATATTTTATAGAGGAAAAGAAACATCTATATTAAAAAAGGCAACAGTGATTTTATTTGTACATAAGAATAGATAAATCCAATAATTTAACGTAACTATAGCCGGCGCGACTACCCCGGAATTAATTATTTGAGGAACTAATACAAGTTCTACAAAATATGTTACCAGAATTGCAAAGATGGATTCAATCTTTCGATGTTTTTTCAACTAACTTTTTCGAAACCACTGCGAGAAAAAGAAGTTATCTTGAAAGAAGAGAACCGTTCTCTAACTGCGATTCTCAATCACTATCACCAAAACTCTCAAGATGATATATTTCTTAGTCACAAAATTACTAAAATTATTTGGTTTCTTTGAAGCTCAAGATGTTTGAAGCGGCCGCTAGCGTTGGAGGTGACAACAGGCGCCTCTGGATGCGTTCTTAGAGCTACCATTTACCACTCCACAGGTTTTTAGTCGCTTGCTTCCTAATGATCTAGAAAGTTTTTTACAATACGACAGGTGTTCAATAAAACCGCCTTCTGAGCTGCTGCCAGTACCCTACCGACTTCTGAATGTTGGAGATATTTAGTGCATCTTGCGTGCACATTGTCTGTAGCCGAAATCACAATAGGATGAATAAATGCGGGTGACGGAAAACTTTGCACGTAGCAACATTTCACGTGCCCAACAGTGCACGTCAATGGCCGGACGGACAACTGTGCACGTCCATCTTTGCACGTCCAAGACCACAGGAGCACATATGTGCACGTGCGCAGATGGTACTTGGACAACTGTGCACGTGTACAGTGTTGGTACTTGGACAACTGTGCACGTCGAAATCAAGACGTGCACAGATGGACTCCTGTGCACTTTACCGTGCACAGATGCCACTTGCCCAACTGTGCACGTGCACAGATGCCACTTGCCCAACTGTGCACGTGCACAGATGCCACTTGCCCAACTGTGCACGTGCACAGATGTCACTTGCCCAACTGTGCACGTTTATGTCCTTACGTAAGCGTTGTACTTGAGTAATTCAGACAATTCAAAGAATTCAGAACATTTGAAGACTTGACAGAATTCAAGGAATTCAGAGAATTCAAGGGATTCAGAAAAAGCTAGGCATTCAGCAATTTGAAGGCATTCAGCGAATTGAAGGAATTCAACAAACTCAAGTAATTCAGAGAATTCAACGAATCCAGGGAATGCAGAGTATTCAGGGAATTCAGAGGACTCAAGTAATTCAGAGAATTCGAAGCATTCACAGAATTCAAAGAATTTATAGAATTCAAGGAATTCAAAGAATTTAGAGAATTCGAGGAATTCAAAGAATTCATGGAATTCAAAGAATTCAGGGACTTCGGAGAATTTCCGTAATTCAGAGAGTTTAAGGAATTCAGAGAATTGAAAGGATTCAAGGAATTTAGAAAATTCAAGAGATTCAGAGAATTCAAGGGATTTAGGGAAAACAAGGCATTCATCAAATTGAAGGCATTCAGCAAATTCGAGAAATTAAACGAACTCAAGGAATTCAGAGAATTCAACGAATCCAGGGAATGCAGAGTATTCAGGGAATCCAGAGGATTCAAGTAATTCAGAGAGTTCGAAACATTCACAGAATTCAAGAAATTCATGGAATTCAAGAAATTCAGGGAATTCAAGGAATTCTAAGAATCCAAGGTATTAAGCAAATTGAAGGCATTCAGCGAATCCATGAAATTCAACAAACTCAAGGAATTCAGAGAATTGAAAGAATTCGAGAAATTCTGAGAATTCAAGGAATTCAACGAATTCAAGAAATTCAGAGAATTCAAGGAATTCGGAGAATTCAAAGAATGTAGAGAATTCAAGGAATTCAAAGAATGTAGAGAATTCAAGGAATTTAAAGAATTTAGAGAATTCGAGGAATTCAAAGAATTCAGGGACTTCGGAGAATTTCAATAATTCAGAGGGTTCACAAGGAATTCAGAGAATTGAAAGAATTCAAGGAATTTAAAAAATTCAAGGGATTCAGAGAATTCAAGGGATTTAGAGAAAACAAGGCATTCAGAAAATTGAAGGCATTCAGCAAATTCAAGGCATTCAGCTAATTCAAGGAATTCAGCGAACTTAAGAAATTCAGAGAATTTGACGAATTCAACGAATTAAGAGAATTCAGAGAACTCAGAGAATTCAAAGAATTCAGGGAGTTCAGAGGATTTAGAAAATTCAAGAAATTCAGAGAACACAAGGCATTAAGAAAATTGAAGGCATTCAGCAAATTCGAGAAATTCAACGAACTCAAGGAATTCAGAGAATTGAACGAATCCAGGGAATGCAGAGTATTCAGGGAATTCAGAGGATTTAAGTAATTTAGAGAGTTCGAAGCATTCACAGAATTCAAGGAATTCAGGAAATTCAAGGAATTCGAAGAATTTAAGGGATTTAGAGAAAACAAGGAATTCAGCAAATTGAAGGCATTCAGCTAATTCAAGGAATTCAACGAACTCAAGGAATTCAACAGAATAAGAGAATTCAGAGAATTTGGAGAATTCAGGGAATTAAGAGGATTTAGAAAGTTCAGAGAATTCAAGGGATTCAGAGAAAACAAGGCATTCAGAAAATTGAAGGCATTCAGCAAATTCGAGAAATTCAACGAACTCAGGGAATTCAGAGAATTCAACGAATCCAGGGAAGGCACAGAATAAACAAAATTCGATTAATTCAGTGAGTTCAAGGAATTCAGAGAATTTCTTGAATTCAGAGAATTCAAGGGATTCGGAGAATTCAAGGAATTTAAAGAATTCAGGGAATTCAAAAAAGTCAAGGAATTCGGAGAATTAGAGTAATTCAGAGAGTTAAAGGACTTCAGAGATTTCCTAGAATTTGAAGAATTCTAGGAATTCAGAGAATCCAAGGGATTTAGAGAAAGCAAGGCATTCAGGGAAGTCAGAGAATTCAACGATTTTAACGAATTCAGCGAATTCACGGAAATCTATGAATTCCTTGAATTCTATGAATTCGTCGAAAGTGAGGCTCGCGGGTGTTTCGAACTTTTGCGCATGTCCGAGTTCTTCCTCCCATTTGTTCTTTAGAATTGAAAACTTTCTGGTTATATTCTTAGAAAGTTTGCCATTTAACAATCGATTTCAACAAATTTTAATAGATTTATGAATCTTACCTTTGAGTGATACATACAGTTATGATATTCGGAACCAGTCATGAATTTTTGTACGAGAAAGCACTTAAAACTAGGCTAATTTATGAGATATGATAAATACAGAGAATTATTAAGGTTTTATAGTTGTTTTTATGCAAGTTATAAACCCTTACGTAAGGACATCAACGTGCACAGTTGGGCAAGTGACATCTGTGCACGTACACAGTTGGGCAAGTGTCATCTGTGCACGTGCAAAGTTGGGCAAGTGACATCTGTGCACGTGCACAGTTAGGAAAGTGACATCTGTGCACGTTAAAGTGCGCAGGAGTCCATGTGTGCGCGTCTAAATGTCGACGTGTACAGTTGTCCAAGTACCATTTGTGCACGTGCACAGTTGTCCAAGTACCATCTGTGCACGTCGGAATTTAGACGTGCACAGTTGTCACTTTGACAACTATGCACGTGCACAGTTGGTACTTGGACAACTGTGCACGTCGAAATTTAGACGTGCACAGTTGTCAGTTGGACATCTGTGCACGTGCATAGTTGGCACGTGCACAGTTGTCCGTCTGACCAACGACGTGCATAGTTGTCCGTCTGGCCATCGACGTGCACAGTTGGGCACGTGCAAAGTTGGTACGTGCAAAGTTGACCCCATCCCAATAAATGCATGTTTATCTCGCTATACTTATGGATCTTGGTTTTATGGGTTGCCTGCGAATTTTGGTTAAGTGGAGAAGTAATGTCGATGATGTGGACTCTACCATCTATTTTTGCTTGCACCACGAAGTCGGGTCGATTGTCTCGGATGTAATGATGTAATCTTTGTTTTCTAGAACGAGCATTGGAATTTATTTATAGAGAGTCATCCATTCTGTTAAGAATCTCAGGTTTAGGGCAAGTTGTTAATATCTAATGGCAGACACTTAATTATGTCTTTGTGTATATTCTCTTTCTGCTATTAAGCGACAACCATCAATAAAGTGCTTGACGAAGTCGGTGGTATCTCAGCATATTCCGCACTGGTCAAATACGACTTGACGTAACACGTATTTGCGATAATTTCTGGTACTGGCAATCCTGTCATAAATAGCAATGACGAATCCTTCTGTTTTTGGATACAGGACGCCCTTTTTTAGCCAAATATTGGATGCCTCACTGTCCAATTTATATTGATCTAACGTTTTGGGGTGCTCGCTGTAGACGGCTTCTATGGCAATTGCGTTTCTAATTCTACTACGGTTTCTGGCTTAATATCCAAGGCCTTCTCTGAGGACAAATTTAAGGGACTGTGGTCAAGATTCGCTTTACAGATGGTGTTGCCAAGCGCAACTTTTCGCTTCCTATTCGAATAGTCTGGCGACTGTATAAATTGTGACCTACACAGTTTCTTGACATCTACAATGCCCGTACTGCGTCTATGTCGTGGTCGAACTACGATTTCAAACGTCGAATTACTGTGGTGTGCTGCTTCGCCATTTCTACATGGACGGTTCGGTTTAACTTTTCAAGGTCGTTGTTAGAACATTTGATAAGCACAAAGATGTACGCGAGGACAGGGATGGCATAGGTGCTGATTGCCCTGATTTTGTTTGCCGAGCTAAGAGAGCTCTCCAGAATCAATCTGTGTCTCGTACTGATGGCAGTCGTTAGGTTTTCTTGACTATCATATGCTGAGTACCCTTGTATAGCGCTACTTCGAACCACGCGTTGTGCAAATTGCTTCTAAGAGTTTTTCCCCAAAAACTCAACTAGTAGATAGTCTTGTCTCCGCATTGAGGGACTTCCTTGTCTTGCTGGTTATTTTTCTTCACACTCAATTCACGATAGAAACTTCTTTCATCTGCTTGGAAGGATGATTTTTATTGCCTGCTTGCACTACTTTTCTCGTACCGTCGCAGTCTAGCACTAACACCATCAAGTCTCTGCAGTTAGGCTTTCTGGATCGATTACCTTTCTTATATTGAGTCAATCGACCCAATTTGGACCTTACTTTTCTGACATCCATATCCGCCCTCATCCTCTATTGTGGATCTCTGTCCCTTCCTTGAGCTAAGACTGTGTGTGCAGGCCTAGTTATGTGGCTTAACGTTCTAACGGTTGCTACATCTGCACAGTACACAACAGTTTGCACCTTTAACGCAGTTAGTGTTGCGTTCCAATGCATAGGCAAAATCTTGCTGTTCAGGTGTCCTATTAGTGCACGCATATCCTTTGTGATGCTTATCCTGGGCAAAGAATACCTTTCTGTGGGTTCTACGTGTCTAAACTCTAGTAAAGGATTACCAAAGTTCCTTTCAAGATGCTGTAGATTTTTTGGGATTTCGCTGTTTGCATCATGGTCATTAATGTTCTAATGTGGTTTTAGTGGATCCGGTACTTGATGTTAATCATTCCTAGCACCTACGACTTAAGCTTCAATCAGGTCTTCGTTGCCCACATATTATAAAGGGAATTTATCAATAGGAAGCTGCTGTACCACTAACATTTTAATGGCAGCTATTTCAATAGCCGAAAGCAATTTGTTCACAGATATTGAGCGCTTTTGGTCTGCTAGATTCTGCCAGAGCAGGTACTCAAGGGAGAGGCTCGATAGTGTTCTCTCCTCCAAATTTTTTCAACCAACAAAAATCTACTAATTCTTCATAAACTCTGGTTGTTAAAATATATTTAAAATGAAAAAATTACCTTCCTGAAAACAGGACACAAGCTACAATAGCAATTTATTTAGCAACATTGCTCGCCGGAGTTATATCTACAAATTTGCTGAATAACACTTTGTGCTAGGATGCTTATTTTCAATTCGAATCGTGGAAAGTAACATTGAAAATGAACAAATAAAATTCATGAAAAAACGAGACAAAGCGCAATCAAATGTTTAGAAACAAAATTGTCTTTTTTTGTTTGGATGCGCACTTTTTTTTCCGAGACAATGCAAATACATATGTTTCAATACAAATGCATGTTATAAATCTTAGTTATGTAAATTCATTGAAATGATACATTTTTCAGGATAGTTGGGAATAAAATTTAATGCAAAGCAAGTAACAAATATATAGTAATCATGAAAAATAAAATTTGTACTTTATATTGCAATATCTGAATGAGCAATTCCAGGTCGAGGTGTGGAAATGAATATAATATACAGTTGATATAATTGTGTTGAAAATATTGTAGAAAAGTTCACATTTTTGACAGAATCGAGTGCAAAGCACGAGACACGTGGTAAGAATGTCTTTGATAAAGCCAAATGAGCTTTAACTAACTAGAAATAACAATAATCAAATTACAGTTGTGGATGCTTCAACCTTCAATTTAAAAGGTCTGTGCACAAATTCAGAGAACATATGCAGACCGAGCGCGTAGGGCCAGTTAAATACACTTTCAAGCGTAAATATGTGAAAAAAGTTAACAGGAAAATTCTCAAATTATCGAAAAAAACTGTAGGCATACATTTTTTAGGGTAACAAAATAAGATAATATTCCTGAAAAAACACTTTTCTACAATGATTTTACGAATTGCAATTTTCTCAAAAAAGTTGCCCCCTGATAATCATTCGTTGCGCTAGCATTTAAAATTTATTTTTTTAGGTGTATTTCCTGGGTTTCACCACCCCCTACATGAGCCTTAATGCGCGGATATTCACCTACTTCTAAAAATCTTCCTGGAAAATGTTTAACTAACGTTTCCAGAAAATTTCTTGGAAATCTTCTCGGATACGCGGAATCATGGATACATTGAAATGTTCTAGGAATTTTTATAAAAAACTTTGTCCTTTCCAGGTAGTGATTATGTTAATAAATGATTATAAGCCTAACACTTGTAGATAAACTTTTATTCAAATTTTTCCATGCATCTTTGTTTTTTTTCGAACTGATTGAACATTTAATTTTTGAAAGTCTATGCATAAAGGTGGGTTAAACAATAAGGCCGACCCCAATGACAGACGCTTGTGCTTTTTTATTATTATTTTTTTCAATAACGGCGTGAAGAATTGTAGTTTATACACGAAATACTCTAAAACTCTTTCTGATTGAAAGGCGGTTACTTACTGGACAATTCGCGATTTCTTCTAGTGTTAGTTCACTAACCGTGCCGCTATGCATGTTAATTTTTGCCCGTTTTGACCCCAAATAAACAGTTTTAAATATTCCGCGAAAAAGCGTATGCCCGCTTGAATTTCTTTCCAATATTGCAAATACGTCACCATCGGACGTTGATAATACAATTTGTTCTTCGGTTGGCATGTCGAAGAGGACGTGATTTTTGCTCCTCAGTCGAACTTGTGCATTGGGAGGAAAAGTGTATCTTCGAAGTTCGAATACTTGGTTTAGATTGCTGAGAGAACCTAGTCGTACATTTGTTAGTTCTTCAAGCTTAAATCCAGGTATGAGAAAAGAAGGACTCCTGGCAGGAGACCTGGATCTGGTACGAAGAGGAGGCTCGGCAGGATTTGGAGACCCGGTAGAAGAACGAGGTCTGGCAGTAGGTAGAGATCTTTCAGAAGAATGTCGGTCAGGAAAAGAAGAAGATGAAGAAGGAGATCCACTGCGAGGAACACCAGGAATGGGCTCACCATTAGGCAGACACTCAAAATGTGAACTTAATTCTGCAATAAGAAACAGAGGATTAAATTTTTCTTGAAGCACACATTCGTATGTTGGTACGAATGATAAATGCTGTTGTAATTGCCTATGTAGTTGTTAACTATTTACCACATTATCATCCAATTATGCTCGTCATAAAGAAAACTTGAGGTTATTGGTTACTTTAGAAGAAAAAGAGTAGGTTGAATTCACGTTAAAAAATCACGTGTGACATAACATGTATTGAAAAATTCCAACAGCGAATATTCGTGTCATTTGATGTGTAATCGGGTGATAATTTGATTGAAAATTTTTAAATGTTTTCTCCTAACTCAAAATTGATCAAAATAAATTTAGTATAAACCTTCTTGATACATTGTTATTCAAATATATGGAAAATACATTTCTGATAACGTGCATCACAGATTTTGTGACCGGATAGTCGATAAAGTTGATATCACTCTGAAATATTGCGAAAAAGACGATTTATTGAAGATATTTTGAAATGTGAAGGTCCTTCAGGCAGGGCACGAAAGATTCCAGTAGCATCTTTCCGATATGAGATGCTGGGCTACCGATAATGGGTGCAGAGAAACAATGCTGACTGACAACGCCTCATTACAGTTTTGCGTCGACGGATTGACTGAGACGACCTGCTAGAGTGCGACGATGCCGGTATATTCCCTGAACGAAGCGGTTACATAACGTGGCTGCATGCTCTGGGGTACAGAGGCGAAACCAAAATCAACCGCGGACAGGCATGCAGTAGAGAAAGAGCGATTCTCTAGGATCATGAGAAACGCCAGCATCCAGATTTTCCTCAAGCCTGAAGTAGATGAAGCGTCTCTTAGAAACTTTTTTTAACAGTATGACCTCTGGGCAATCATTTTTGGTGTGTTTGACGAGCGAAAACTTTGGCATATGCAAACTGTAAAATAAAACCAACGACTTCTCATAATAAGTTCGGGCAAACTTCGCGCAAACTACGGATACGTCATCACACACTCAACAAGCCAAAGCTGATGACCATAACTCAGAAGTTTGTTGATAGAATAGGGTGATATCTGACGTTAGGATCCGAGCCTGACAACTCAGCAATCCGGGCCTTCTTCCAGGCGCAGTTCTGCACAGGATACAGTGTATCCCAGAAAATTCAAAATTGCATAATAAATAAAGTAGAAGTTCTTGATACAATCTGGCAGTGATTGATGGACATTCCATATCAGATGTTGCGAAGTTACCGCGTTGTCGTAAAACTCCTTCAAGCGAATTATATTATCAGTATCTTCTTTCAACTCCAGTGTTTTCGTTATCCTGTATACCTCTCTCCGAAAAGTATATATTTCTTGGGCTTGGGTGGATTTTTGACAGAAACATTACCAGCAGCTTTGCCTTGTTCAGAATGTGATTGAAGATCCTCAGTTTTTTGGCAAACTTTCGAATCCTTTTCGCGAACGGTCTACCAGTTCTTGTGTACTCAATTACACCCTGAATACGGGACACATTCTGTCATGCCCATCCAATCTTCCTGTTCAGTTGATGCAAGCATCTTTTGGCCTCGTAATCCACCGTCGGTTTTAGCCTTCGATTTGAATCTGACAATGCTTTCGCAGCACCATAAACTGAACAATTGATGGTCCAGAGGTCAGACTCCTCCGAGATATCCTCACGACCGGAGGCATCCATTTCAGCCAGATCTTGGGGCTGGGGCTCAGCGGGAACCTACATGTCAATGGTCCTCCTTGTCCTGAAATCGGTATCATCTCTCAGAAAGTGTCGGCTTTATGCGGTTGGTCTTAATATAACTTCCTCGTCTTCATCTGCAGCTTGTTCAAGCAGTGGTTGGGAAAACGCTCCGCTTACTTATCTATTTTTCAAGATGTAGCACGTTGGTTTCCTATAGACTGATGCGGAACCTCTGGGTATTTCTGGCACCACAGAGTGTGCATACGCGCCGTGAAGTCTCTGCAAGCAGATATCGTTGCAGTCTACCAAGTCATCCCTGAGTTGATTCGTTAAATCCATGTGGACCTTTCGCTGGTTTGTCGTTGTATTTCCATCCAAATTATTTTCAGCACTCCGAACTCTAGGGTGATCGACACTGTTTGCCGACTGATTTTTGGGTGCTCCGCGCGTACGATCGTTTTAAACCGCATCTACAACTTTTTGGTGGTTTTGTGGAAACTATTCAAAATCTAATGAACCCTTTTTATAAATTCTCTTATTGCATGGTAATAATGTTCAATCAACTATGTTCGGTGTTATCAGTGTTGTTCCCAAGAGCAGCTAGGGAAACTGTTCGTTCATCCTTGTGGAGCCCCGCATGCAAGGATAATGCTGCATACTTTGAGAGGTCGCCCGGTATCCCAGGGTCACCGTTCAACACACCTCGACCAGGTGCCATTCAGCTTTTTAATTATTGTAGCCATATTAAGCAGAAACCCTTAGTACAGGGACCCTCTATCTGCAACCTGAGGACGCGTTTGGTGGTAAATATATACATACCACCGATGAAAAATCGATATGGAGTAAAATATAAATAATTAAAGAAAAATATGTTCTTAAGCGTAGTAAATTACGATATTTGTACCTGATTCCTAACCAGTTCTTAACCGGCCACTGAACGAATTTCGTCCCCGGGTTTTAAACCGTCACCTAGTGTCTTTGACAATATTTAATTTCTCTTTTCGATCGCCGGATGGAACCTCGTAGGGACTGGTTGGAGTAAACACCAGTATCAAGTGCCTTTTAAAACCCGGTTATAGACCAGTTAGAAAATAGCTTCTGTCTGACAATATTTAATTTATGTTCACAAATTCCAGGCAGAACCCGGTTAGGACCAGTTAGCAGATTTTTAAAACTTATTTTCTGTTACCATTTTCCATATAAGAACCTGTGAGGATCCGGTTACATTCCAGATATTGAACTTGAAACCAGTTAGGAACCGGTCAGAGATAGTCAGAAACCAAATGGGTTTCCAGTCGGTCCCTATCTGGTTTCTAAATGGTTTTTATCTGACATTTTAAGCAGGGTAATATTCTTTGGTCAAGCGTTTATTCAAACTTTTTCAGCAGACTTAATTCTGTGTCACAATTTAAACAATCGAATTTGTAAACGACATTCTTATGTTGGATAATGTCTAATATGTCCATAAGACGAGAACAGATTTCAGTCCGATTTTATTGGTCAAAATATAACATTAATATCATTATATCGTAAAATCGTAGCAAGTTTGTCTGTAAAGCTCAAGATATACGCAACCATCGTGAAACCTTTTAAGCTATTAGATTATTCTTGCCTCAGTTGAGTGAAAACTTTTTTAATTCTGGTTTTAAACTGTCTATTGCTAAGTTATTGAGGTCAAACATTGACGACAGTTTTCTGCGATAGTTTAATATTTTGTGGTCTGAATTTGAATCAGGATAGTTTCTCAATAACTTTGTAACTTTCACCTTGCGGAAAAGACTATGTGGAAGGAGTGGGGAAGCAATAGATAGAGCACTAATGCTCATTGAAGACGAGCGATTTTGGAAGCAATAATTCCATAGAATAAGTATTGTAATTATCGCCAGGTGGGTTAATTGCGAAAAATATATTTATGTATTTCCTAACCATCAATGTGAAATGTGCAGCTTGTGTTTGTAATCAAACGTTTGTTACAGTGGCATATTTTTCATACCCAAAATCAAAAGTCTGACTACAGCCATGAGCTCTAGAGAATTACTTTCAACGTAAATTCAATGTAAGTGATTAACGAATATCATCTTGAAATTTTATGAAAAAATTGTGATATATACCATTTATAGTGTGTGATGTGACTAAAGTATGAGTGTACTCGTACTATGGCTTGACTCAAGTTTGGCTATCAAACTGATCGAATGACGATCGTATCGATTTACCTTCGATTTTATTGCAATCAGTGCGAACGTTTATAGGTAATTATTTGATTGAAAATATACTCCTACTTGTGATTATTGGTGGCTCAATATTTTCTTATATAAGCAATTCATTTTCATCAATTCAATATTGTACTCACGAATGGATTCAAGGATTACCGCCAAGGATAATACTACAGTGCTGACAATCCTCATCTTTTCTATTTATAGTAAAAAATGAATAATTTATTGATAATGAACTCAATTAACAACACAACTAATGAATATTCTACTTATTTACCAGTTTATATAGTCTATACTCTTAGTCGTTATCTCATATGTTAAACACGTCTCTATTAGCCATCTGATGTATTTACATTAGATAAGAGTCTGTTGCATGAGAATACATTTGATGAGAAAATTAATTCAAACTTTTATCTTATGTAACCTTGTACGTTTTAGGGGAGAATAATTGCAGCGTGGCAAATTGATAAGTGTCCACTAAAACATCCGATTAAAAATCTTGAAAAACTAATAAAAATTATAAAAAACATGTTGAAAGAATTCATTAGATGGATTTCATCCGTACATACTTTTGAGCTCATTTTTATATATAATTTACAGAAAAAGTTATATTGAAAGAATAGTATTGTCCTCTTGAATCGATTCGCAATCGACTTGAGAAAGTTTAGTGTACACTGCCTCGTGTAAATTGCAGTACTTGGCCATAAAAATTCCACTCAGGGTCCTTGTATTACAAATAACTATTTTACGTAGATTGCGAATCTTGAAACGAAAATAATTCATCATGTCAAATTTTAGAGAGAAAAAAAACAGGGTCGAAAAGTAAAAATAGAAACAGAAAACAATTTTCGTCCCTTTTTGAAAAAGGTGTTGAACACAATAGTCCGGTCGTTGGTGACTACTTTGTGAGTTTTAGAAATAAAACTCTGTAAATATGAAAAAAACTTTCCAGGATCTCACCAAAGCCAAAACTAACCTAGAAACGTCACGCGACCCCTGGCTGGGAGCCTAGAACAATAACTGGACTAGGTAATTTGATCCATGTTAAAATTGACTTAAGTTCGGAGAAACCAGATTCAATTTATAATCATGAAAACGAAGTTTGCACCGAACCCTAAATGTAATGAGTCAGGGTCGAGACAGAAATCGCAGGATGAAGATTCAAGGTAAGCAGAAAAGAAAGACAATGGACAAACAGTCAAATCCCAAATTACTCGACTCCAAACCAGAAGAAAATCATTATGGGAACTCGGCATACCACGAACAGATATTTGATAAATATACAAGCAGACGGTAGCGACGGTAGACAGTCTTACGTAGACCTTACCACAGAAATTATGACTGAGAAGAGGGCGAACTGATACACAGTGACTTTGCTGCCAGCTGCGACAGGCAGCCACTGGACGCCTGTCACTTGGACGCGGATGCTTGCTCAGCGCGACCTTCCCATTATTAGAGAATTAGAGCCGGTTGAGGAAAATGAAATTGGGTAAAATAATAATAAATTAAACTTCATTAGGCTGCGTTAGATTTGTTAGATTATGGCAAAAACGTTAAAAAAGATAGACGAAAATCGGATAATAACTTCCAGATTTATCGCACTTTTGTTACACTGAGAGGTCCCATTTATATATTCACAAGATTTGTAAATGTTTTCTTCGTTAGTGCAGATATCAATGGATTTTCAAGAACTTTTTTTTCGTTTTTCTCAAATTATTTCACGGATTTCATTCAGCTTATTAAAATTAAATTGAGCCATGTCTTTATAATTTCAGTTATCCTAATTCGTCATTATCTCGTAACAGTGAAAGGGTTATTCGTGGCAGGCGTACGAAAGCTGCCCCCTGCTCGCAGCGGGGAGCCTGCCTCGAAGACTACTAAGCTACCGGGCCCGGGTTGGTATTCCCCTGCCGGGCGGTTTTTTTTTTTTTTTTTTTTTTTTTTTAAGGAGTAAAAACGGAAAATGCTCATGCACTAACCACATCCGAACTTTGTGGACCGCGAGCCCAATATATGCATTTCACGAATATATATTTGAAATATATACACTAATGAGAAATAATATTGAGATGGTAGAGATGACATACTTCAGACCAATAAGTAGAAATTGGATGTTAAAATTTCTTTATTTCTGTCGACGTTTCGAAA
Source organism: Andricus quercusramuli (assembly GCA_932178445.1). NCBI lineage: Eukaryota > Metazoa > Arthropoda > Insecta > Hymenoptera > Cynipidae > Andricus > Andricus quercusramuli. Next base: position 208,276 of record CAKNXH010001915.1, on the reverse strand, counting down.
ACTGTAATGTTTTCCTCATCAGGACTTTGAATGTATCGTAGCAAAAATGGAGCGAAACAGAAGCTCCGATGGTTTCGCTAAATTAACTAAGCTATTAATGAAAAAATATATTGAATTTAGAAGAATATTCATATGAGGAGTGGAATTCTCTGAACAAAAAATGTGATGAATTAAAAAAAAATGGAAACATGAACTTCAGAGTCCTGATGAGGAAAACATTACAGTTTTCGAAACGACGACATAAATAAAGAAATTTTAACATCCAATTTCTACTTATTGGTCTGAAGTATATCATCTCTACCATCCTAATATTATTTCTCATTAACTTATATCACTCAGACAAACAACAGCGCTTTAACAACATCATTATTCTAAAATATATACACGTGAGATGCACACATGGGCGCGTAGCCCACAAGGAACGAAGGTGAGTGTGGGACTTACCAAACGGCACCTACCCACTAAACCTTAACTCCTTTCCCGCCAACCCACATCCTCGGAACCGCTTTCGCATTACTTCAAGGACATGGGGGTAAGGCAACTAAGTCGTGCTTCGACTTCCAGCGTTTTGAGCTAGCTTGGCATTTCAACACTCCGCACCCAACCAAGATGCACGCATCGTCCTCAGTGGTGTGGTGGTTCCACAACCCGGGCTCGTCGGCCTTCAGCATCCTGGTTGGGTGCCACAGTTTAACTTGGTCGTCCTTGAGTCTTCCTCGATGAGGCTGCCTCTTGGAACCACCAACACCTCATAGTCCCGGGCAGATGGTCCGTCCGGGATTTCTCTCCCTTTGCGGCGCAGAGGTAGCACTGCGGCGAACTTTCGCACGCCGCAGCCCTACGGCCCTCTTAGCCACATCTCCAACATGACCTCGAGCGATCTGGGCCATCGCAACCCGCTGCCATATGGCCGAACCCTTTCCGCCTTTTTATGTACACGACAGGACACCCACCCCACCTTCAGGTTTCCTGTGCGTACCAACCTCGCGGCCAGTTCCTCGGCCAGCTCCACGAAAGCCTTCTGGTTGCCCCTGAAGGGTTTTCTCGTGAGGCTGACTTTCATTTCTCCAGCACCCCGACTTCCGAAGTGGCTTCTAACGGCCGCTTCGACTTCACCGGCCTCCGTTGTTGGATCGAGGTCCAGGACCTCGATCTCGGTACGGGGTACGAGCTCGCGCACAGTACCCCCCAACCCAACAGCCTCCCTCATTGCAGCCGAAAATTCGGCCCTGCCCTCTGCTGCAGGTCCAAGCTCCACAAGGACCTCTCCATTTCTGGTATGCCTGACACCCTTGATTTTTACACCAAGGGTGTCCGGTTTCACCTTCTGTTTGAGGTCCTTGAGGACCTCGGCGTAGCTTATACCCTCGGCCGGTTTGATAAGAACCGCCTCGGGTCGAGCTCGTGTCCGGACCTTTTTCCTCGCCTGCTCACTGATGTTAATGTCAGGCCTGTCCTCTCCGTCGTTCTTCTTCGGGGTCGAGGACGCTGCTGTTGCAGCGTGCGTCCTCGGCTTCTTTTTCTTCGGTTTAGAAGATCCTGCCTCGATGAAGCTCAGGGTGGACTCCCGTTCGCGCTTTCGAGCGGGAGCTTCCATTGCTTCTTCTGTCTGGGTCTCCGTTTGACTGGTTTCTTTCACCGCTTTATCTCTTTTTTTAGCAACCGCCTTTTCCTTTTGTTTTGCGGCAGCTTCCGCTCCAAATCCCTCTATCGCCTGACTGTAGGATTCTTCAGCGTAGCGCAATTTGCGTGCCAGCTCGTTCATTAAGTCAATTGCCTCCTCCAGTCCGTTCTTAATAGGATTGAACATATTTCGCCTGGTATCGCTAAATCCCTGCATCTTGCACAGTATACCAGATAGCTCGGCAAAAATTTTTTTACCCTTCTTCATCCCTTTCAACGCGTCAGCATAAGCCCCCTGAGTGACGTCGAGTTCCCACACATCATCAGACTCTCCTCAGACTCCTCAGATCCACTTCGATTCAAATTTTATACATCATCCATTTAGATTCCCACGAGTAGCTAGGGAAATAAAAGTCCACCCCCGCAGTAGCAGTTTGGGAAACGCTGATCTAGACCTCTTCCGTTCCTCCAAGCCAGTCAACAGACGTGACACTGCAATCTCCAGGGCCCTGTGAAAAGCAGCAAGAAGACGATGGATCAGACAAAAACCCGTCATTGTGGATTCTTACTGGAAGAAGGGTGCTACGAGCTAATGCCTGCTTAGAGCCGCGCGTGTAGACTCCCTCGTCGCTAGATAACACGTGTGTGTCCCGGGCAGCCATTTCATAGAATTGCGGGTTCTTCCAAAAATAATCTCCCACGTCTCCAATATTCTCTCCCCCTTCTCTTGTGCCTAAACTTGATCTGGTTGACCTGTCACACATCGACAGGAGCAGAACCAGCAAGACTCAGGTAGAAGCAATGCTACATGGCGGTTTTTGGAAAAACCCCGTTATAATAGTTGGGGGCGAAAGGCGGTGATTTCTGACGTGTGTGAGGTTTTCTGCCCGAGCGAAGCAAGGGTAGTATTCGCGCGAGTCAGGTATCGCCGACCTTCGCTTCTACTCATGAACGATATTTTTTATAGCGATTCAATGGCAAATTCGATTGAGATATCTGTAAAGCGGATTGAAACTAAGAGGTCCAGCCGTAGGGTAGTGACATTTCAAGTTTCAACCCCAGGGTCTGAATTCCCAGTAGTGGTTTTTCACTTTCATCGAGTATTATTTGTGATACCACGCTGAAAGAACAAGTTCTCGTTAGATCACTGCAGTTAAGCAGTGTTGGGCGCGGTTAGTACTTGGATGGGTTACCGTTCGGGAATACTACTAACTGCGTGCTATTGGCGTGTCTTGGATGTGGTGAGGCCACAATTGTAGTTATTTACTACAAGAAACTATCCACCTAGAAACACTACCCGAATCGAGTAGTGTCACACCTACCTCGAAAGGGAGATGGCTTAATGGTATATATATATGTATGAAAAATAATACTATGGAAAAGCATTACATAACATATCAAGCTATGCAAGATACAAAACAAAGTTCGAAAACCAAATTATTGACCTCAAAAAGGTATATGAGTTTTCTTCAGATCATTTGTTGGTAGCGCACGCATATTTTTTTAAATTCTAAAACGTAACACTGAAATTCAAAAGTTATAAGAATGTACCCGCACAGTGAGTAGAATTTTTTATAAGAAGAAAATCTCCCAAAAGAAGCAACAGAAATAATTTAAGATCCTTCATTAACAATTTTTTGTTACATAAATTTTCACGGAAAGTTGATAAATGTTTTCTTTTTCAAGTGCAGCATTTAACTTCTTCCTAATTATCACTCATTTCAGTTCACTGACATTGACTTAGTTGATCACTATACACTTCAATTGAATACGACTGTATATTTATCACTTTCGTTTAGTAAGAATTTCATCAAGAAATTATAGCTTTTGAAAAGTCCTACAAAATTTGTATCGACTATTTTTCAGTAGAACTTGTCATTTTGGTTTTATTCATCGAATGCACTATGCAGAAAATCGAAAATTCAAATTTCGAATCAAACGGCCTGAGATAAGGAAGAATATTTCAACAAGCAATTTCAACTTTCCGAAAATTCTACCAGATTTATTCGAACCATTTTTGATAGGAATTGTTATTTTGGTTTCATTCATCAAAAATACTATTTAAAAAGTCGAAAATTCAAATTTTCAGCCAATAAACGACGCAAAATATGGGGGAAAGTTTTTTGGAGAAATTTCAGCGTTTGAAAAGTCCTACCACCTTTCTTTGTACAATTTTTTCACAAAACACCTCGATTTTGATTTATTTATGGAAATTGATATGACAAAATCAAAAATTCTAATATTGCGCTAAAAGAGGCGATATGCCATATTCAAAATTCAAATTCGAATTTATAGATAGGTGTTTGATGTTTCAAATGTAGGGGTGGTTTTTGCAAAAAGATCTCAAGCATTCAAGAGCCCAATAAAAGCCCAACACAATTTTCTATTTTGTATTTTCCAGGTTTGAGTTTTCACCAAGGGGATGATTTTTTTGTACATAGGGGTAGTTTTTAAACTAAAATTTGGCGCATCCGAGGGCCCAAAATAATCTCAAAAATTCTGATGCACTTTGCTTTCTGCGGGTTTCATTTTTGACAAGGGGGTGGTTTTTTGCACATAGGGGGTGGTTTTTTGAATTTTTTTTGTGAATTCAAGAGCCTGAAATGATTTATATTTATCACTTTCGTTTAGTAAGTGTATGACATAAGTTCATATAAGTTCTTTTATTATTCCCTAGGTACACTAAATCCATTATCTTGACCGCATCTTCCCCTAAGAACGTTTCTCAGGTGCAAATTTTTTTTTCAAATGTCTCCGTCTACATTAGTCGTTTCATTAGAAGAACATGTAATTAAACGTAATATCTAACGGATGCGACACTGGAAATCCAGATATCATGTCTAAAAAAGCTGCCGAAGATTCGTCTCATGAAGATTAGGCTAACATCACTCCTGAATGGACGTTTGCGTATAATAATTCTGAAAGGAACGACGGAATGGATGCAAAAATATATTTTTTGAAATTATATTGAATAAAAGTATTTCAAGCGATGAGAAGAGAACAAAACCTGTCTTGGATTAATTTAATAACATACATTCATTAAATGATGTCTGTACAGTCAATATACAAATATTATATTATTTGGTTTTCCTTCCCTGAAACACAGAGATTAGAAGAAGATATATATTTACCACTTATCCAGTTCTTATCCAGTTGTCATTCTCACTTTCTGAGAAACGTTTACGGTTAGATTTATTGAAATATCAAAAGTATTGATTTTTATATTTGGGGCAGAAAGAAGTATTTATAATAAAAAAGTCAAGAAAGATGTTTGCAAAGATTCAGAAAATAATTTGAATGTCTGGAAGAAGTATATGAAATACCATTTTTATATTGATAGCAGATTCACGGAAACTGAATTCTTTCAGGAAATAGCGCTAATTTTTATTATTCCGCGCACGCAAACTGACAGACAGACATAGAGAGAGACAGAAAAATGTGTAAAAACCTGTTCCTCGAGTTAAAGGGATCTCAAAACTTGGACACTTGACAAAAACTGGGGGGGGGGGGGGTCAGATTTTACATAAATGTAATACCTTCTCTGATGAGGATGTGGAAAATTAAAAAATTTTAAAGTTGATTTTTCCTATGTTCTTTCCTTACTGCAGGCAGATTATGGGGAAGTGGGCAAACATTTTTCCCTTAGGAATCTCTCTCGGGAACTTTCTTAATACATGGACATTATACTACTAACGGTAACCAACACGGAAGGTTCGTGAACAATTTTCGCAATACTTAAATTAATTAGTAAAATGCAAAAATTGTTCACAAACATTCCTGTAACCTTCCTTGGGAACCTTCCTTCATACGAACCTTCCACTGGTATGTTCCAGGAATTTTTAGGGAAACACTTGTGCTATCTGGGTAGTGATTATGTTGAAAAAATTATTGTAAGCTTAATATTTTTGAATAAACTTTTATTTACATTTTTCCTTGCATCTTCGAATTTTTCGAACAGCTTTTTTTCATTGTTTGCGTCTTCCGAACTGAACTTACAATTTTGTCGAGCTGATCATTTACGCTTAAAAATCAAGACTGAAAACGAAAAATTTATATGGTAGAAGATCTTAGAATGCCGCATTGAATAAAGGTGTGGTAAGCAGAAAGACCATGTCCGAAGTGCATGACCTGACAAACAAGCGCGCTTTTCTATTATTATTTCTTTTGATAACCGCATGAAGAATTGTAGTTCATAGACGAAATACTCTAAAACTTCTTCGGATTGAGAAACGGTTACCTACTGGACAATCCGCGATTTCTTCCTTGGTCAGTTCTTCAACCGCACTGCTGTGAATGTTTATTTTTGCCCGTTTTGACCCCAAATAAACAATCATATATATTCCACGAAAAAGCGTATGCCCGCTTGAATTTCTTTCCAATATTGCAAATACGTCACCATCGGACGTTGATAATACAATTTGTTCTTCGGTTGGCATGTGGAAGAGGACATGGTTTCTGTTCATCAGTCGCACTGGTGCATTGGGAGGAAAAGTGTACCTTCGTAGTTCGAATATCCGGTTTGGATTGCTGAGAGAACTTAGTCGTACATATGAGAGTTCTTCAAGCTTAAATCCAGGTATGAGAGAAGAAGGACTCCTGGCAGGAGACCTGGACCTGGTACGAAGAGGAGGCTCGGCAGGAGTTGGAGACCCGGCAGAAGAACGAGGTCTGGCAGTAGGTAGAGACCTCCCAGGAGATTGTCTTTCAGGAAATGAAGTAGATAAAGAAGAAGAAGAAGATTCACAACGAGGAACGCCAGGAATTGGCTCACCATTAGGCAAACACTCAAACTGTGAACTTAATTCTACAACAAGAAACAGAGGCACACATTTTTCTTAAATTACACATTCGTGTGTTGGTATAAATTGCAAATGTTGTTGTTATTGTCAACGAAGTTGTCAACATGATTGTCAACTATTGACAACATTGTTATTCAATTATGCTTGTCATAAAAAACTTGAGGTTATTGGTTACATGAGGAGAAAAAGTATATGTTGAATTCACGTTAAAAAAAAATGTAGGACACCACGTATGTTGATTAATTTCACCGACAGACATGCGAGTAATTCCACGTGAATTCAGGTAATAAATTGAAATAACTGACGTGGATTTCCTCGGAGATTCACGCATGATTTGAGAAAATTACGTGAATTTACATGCAGATTTCTATATGAAACTCTTCGTACAATTTCAATTCAAAGCACCTGTGTAATGTCCTGCGATAGCTTTGACAGAGACAACGATCCCGAGTGTAGAAAAACTGCTTCTCGCAAATCGCCGAATAACATTTAGCCAAATACAGAGAAGCCAGAACATTGGTGCATCAACAGTCAATACGATTTTACATCAAAATTCACCTGGTATAAAAATGTGTGCGCCTTGCGTGCCGCACACGCTTTCTGAAGCTGAAATGGAAGCGCGTGTTGAATGATGCAAATTCATTATGATCCTACAGTGATCCTATAATGAGAGCAACATTTTGAATATGTCTAGTGTACCGCTCCAGCTATTAATCTAATCCCGCTCAGATAAAATAAAAATCTAACTGTTGACGTTAGACGAGAATATAGAATATTGATGTGCACAGTTGGCTAGTGCAAAGTTGCTTAGTGCAGATAAGGTTATAAAAAGTTTGATTTGCGTGAAGCTTAAAAAAATTACCTTGAATTAGAGATATATGAGATAATGTAGCTATAATTCTAAATTATTTTTCAACAATGTTTTAATTGAATTCTTAGTTCTATTATTATACTCACCAATGAAATCGAGAATAATTGCCAAGGAGAAGACCAGAGCCCACGTAATCTTCATCGTTTTTGACCAGAAGAAAAACTGATTATTGTTTTATTAAAGAATGTGTTCAAGAACGTGAATAACGAATATTTCACTGCTCCGTAAGCTTATATAATCTCAACTGTAGTCACTGTCTCTGAGATTAAAGGTGCCAATATTATCCTTCTGAGGTATTTACATCTGATAAGATTGAGTTTAAACGAAAAAATTTTGTTCACAAAATTAATTTAAATCGACGTCACTATCCAAAATATTTTAGAAGAATTGGAGCGATGGATTTAATCCTTTCATATTTTTCATAGAATTTTTTAGAAATCATATCGAGGAAAGAAGTGGAGTATAAATTATCACCAAGCGCAAAGAAAGTTGAGGGAGGTTTTTTTTCATGAATCGAACAATTCGTCACATAAGCATTTCTGATTGCTAGCGACTTGCAGCGAATTCCATATTCTCATCAGTCGCTATAAATATTGAAGAACGTGGAGGGTTTGCCCACGCCATAATATGAAAATGACACCGGTTCCCAGTAGAACCACGGTAGATCACACATATGGCCTCATATCGCGACCCCTATCGGTTCGAGTCCCTTTGGAATTGAAACAACGGGCCTATGACAAAGCGACTGGACTCGTCCTCAGGTTGCGGATAGAGGTTTCCTGTACCAAGAATTTCTACTGAATATGGTTGCAATAATCGATAAGCAGTCACGGACAATTGTCTAGGCATGGTCCTAAATGGATGATCCACAAGCGAAAGCGTAACAATCATATCCAAAGCTAAATGGTAGGTTGGTGGATGTCTCAAACGGTAACTTTGGGATACCGGGCGACCTTCAGAGTATGCAGCCTTGTTCTTGAATGTGGGGCTCTACAAGAATGAACTGACAGTTTTCCCTAGCTGTTTGTGGGAACACTGATAACACTAAACATAGTTGTAGTAAGCTTGGTTCAAAACAATCGAACGCGCAGGGATTCCGACAATGAGTCAGACAACAATGTCGAACTTGATAACGAGCTTCGTAGAGAGTTTCCTGAAAAGTGCGAACTCTGGTCTATCAATTGTAGTGTGTATAATGCAGCGAGAACTTTGGCGGATGCAAACCCCAAAAGAAAAGGAACGGCTGATTATAAGACCAAAGACTATTGCATAAACTCAGCACAAATCTAGGCTGGCCAAGACAGTACGTGTCCCGCCATCAATGTGTCTTTAACTACACGAAATGTGGCAGGTAATTCATTGCAACTCAAAAAGTCAAAGTTTCTGACCATTAAACAGTATATTATTGACAAAATACGGAAACCATCTGACTACTGAGGAGATGGAAAAAGTTTTATAAAAGGCCTGAATAACTATTCCGCTGCAGGACAACGTGGTGTTAAGATCTCCTGATGGAAGAAGTTTCCTTTAACCCACCAGTCACTGGCCCACATTCTCACCCTATATCTGGAGTCGAAAGAGCCTATTTTGGAGTCCTTCGTGGTAGAACAAAAAGTGCTCCTGCCGAAGATAGGCAACTTGTCTGACCCTAAAAATTACAGACTAATGACTTGTCTAACCATGCGGATCTAGATCTTTACAGCTATCCTACATGATAGGATTATCCGGACAGTTCGATCAATGTGGGATGAGATGTCCGAGTAACGCGGCTCGAAGAAAGGCGTAGCAGGAAGTCGGGAGAACCTGCTTGTCGATAAATGCGTTTGCAAAGGCGCAGCAACATACCAGCGCTGCCTATCAAGGAAGCACAAGTCGATGTCGTATGAGCTAACAATTGCTCTCCTCAAATCACCCATATTGAAGTCAAGCACTGAGCAATTCATTTGGGCTTGTCAAGATGGTAGAATTCCCACTTTAGCATACCGTCACCAAATTTGAAGCCAAAACATTCCCGATGATAGCTGCATAATGTGTCATGCACACTTCGAGCATCCAGGACAAATACTATCTAGATGTCCAACTCATGGGGGAACGACGGGTACAACACGGTCTTCTGCATATTCGATATGTGACAAAACAACTTTATTAAAATGCTCTTTACATTATCCAACATAAACTGTGATATCAGTATGTTTGTTTATAAAAGTTGTTTATAGCAATAAGTGTTATTGTTTGAAGTCAATCTATTGTGACAAGATATTATTTCTTAGATGAAAAGAAATGATTTATTAGTTTAGACAATTTTTTCAATATTTGTACATGAACGAATTCTAAAGTTGCTTTCAGTTACATAATCAAGAGTGAATCATACTCTTCAAATCTAGAACAATAGCACGAATAAATATTACACAATTCCTTAGTAATCATGAAAAATTTAGCCCGTGGCATGGAAATTTCCGTGAAGATACAAATAAAATACTCATCGCATGCGTCAAAAATGAATTATATTTTTTGGAATTTTTTCCTGTAAAATACAACACTTTTTTCACGTTTGAAGAGTTGCATATGGATCAAAACGATAATAATAGAACAGCATCAAATGAATTTCTTCAACCTCGGTCAATATTCGTTTTTATAGCAACATTTTTATGTGCTACAATTTCATCCAGAACAGAAAGAATTTTATTCGGTCACTTGGTCTGAATCATCCAATAAGGCTCTTCATTCTAAGGGATCGTCCATAAATTACGTAAGACGTTTTTCTTTTGTTTGTATCGTTGTGTCCTTCTCAACTTCACAGCAATTTTATTTCCTTCTTTATTCAAACAAAAGAAAAACGTCTTACGTAATTTATGGACGATCCCTAAGCCAAACTCGTTCCCAAAATCACGAGACCTATTTTTTTAATTATCAGTCTTGACGCCCCAAAGGAAGCCCTCCGTAATGCGCCCTCAGGTAACCAGTCCGCAACTGTTAAATTCTGGAGTATACGTTAAGAAGAAGCTCAATTGATTCGACATAGTGGGCTGTAAACATCTTGCGTCTCGGAGAAACTACAGAATATTAACTACATTAATATTAATGCTTGTGTGATACAAGTATCTCTTTGGGAGTTTCTGTGATAGTGATTGAAAATCAAAGTTAGTGAAGAATGCTTTTGTTCTAAGACAACTTCTTTCTCTCTGTGCAATTTCTAAAATAATAGATAAAAACATTGAAGGATGAAATTCATCTTACCAATTTTCTGAACACATTTTGTAGAATTTATATTAGATTTTGAAGCTTTAAGTGAAATGTAAATATCTTAGAAGGACAAGTTTGCCTTCTTTTACCTGAAAGATGAACTATATCTTAGCTGGCTCCAATGAAAATAACTCAAAAATGTCCAAACCGAAAATATGCACACCTGACACCTTTTCATCTATCTCGTAGATACTCAGATCACCACTGTAATAACCAGAAATCCCGAAAAACCACCCCCAGGATATTCAGCTAACCGCATATAAGGGCGGTTTCTTGGCGTTGACGAATATTATTCTCAGGTTGAGAATATAACTTGAAGTATTGTGAATGTAACTTGTGTACCTATAACCGTTTGTTTCTTAAACTTTCACTATTCCTCATCCCTTCTTCATTTTAATTTTTCTTCTCGTAAATTAATTTATCTTATTAGATAAATGTTTCGATGAATTCAAGTTTTGAAAATTGACGTAGAGAAAGAAAATTCATGTCAATGAAAATCTGATCTCATCGTATGTGTACATTTTTTAAATATGGCAATAAGTATCATCTCGTTCTGCACAAAAATGTGTTTCGAATCAAGCGAGTAGCATAACGAACCATCTCCATTGAAAACCGAAGATTATCTATATCATGTAGAACATTCCTTCTATCGTGATATTCGTCAACGGTCAGTAAACCAGATATTAATACTCCTTTAGCAGATACCTGCCCCTGTAGCAGGTAATTATCACAATTTTTCCTGATGGAGTGAACATTTCTGGCCGGCATTGAAGTGTAAGCTATAGTTGGAGTTTTAAAGTTCGAAAAGAGGTAGAACTGCGTATTTAGGTGATATATTAAAGGGCTTATCAGTGTTTTATGCTACTGTTTTGCTAGGAGAATTATGACGGTAGAAGTTCACAGCGCTTTGTCGTAATAAAAAACAGCTTTGATTACCTTCCTATTTGGTTTTTATCTCTATTCTCGTAACGTTTTCTCAAGAAACACTTCTTGTAAATCATATTCGGAACACGAAACAACTTTTGGTCTTGATGAAAAATTTCTCGAACCCAAACCTTATCAATCTACTTCTCGATTTTCAATTTCGACATTTTCGTTATCTTCGTTATTATTTCTCAACGGTATCTATGTAATTTGTAGTTCTAAAAGAGATGAAAATTTCCTTCTACAAGTTGAAAATACTCCCCTAAAGATTCATTTCAAAAAATGTATTGTCTTTGAATCTTCCAGATACTTAAAAAGCACTAGAAGCGACACATTTCTCCTTACTTGAAGACCAAAACATTTATTCATGAGACCTGGGTCACTAGAAAAAATATTCCAGACCGAATACATGTACTTGTGGTTGTTAGAAAAAGTTTGAAGAAGGTTAGTATGGAATTGCGAGGCTGTTGAGTCGTATCGCGGACCGAGATTGTGGGCAAAAGAGCCGAAAGTTCAGGCCAAGTGGTCGAAAAGTTTAATTGTACAAATTGTACTCGTTTTATTAATCAAACTTACATAATTATTATGAAGTGTGGACTCACATTGCATTAATCTACGCTTTAACTTAAGATCGTGTTCGTAAATTACTGAAGCAGGATAGTTGCCCGTTTCCACTAAATAAGATTTGTTCAGTGACGCGAATCCGTGAGAATTGGGAAAATCGGAAAATTGAAAAAAAAATCCAGTAACCAAGCTAAATAATAACAAAAAAGAACGCAATGCCTGACGAAATAGAAATAGAAAAAAAGGTTATCGATTTTTTCTCGCGTGTTATTGAAAGTTCTTTTTTTAAATGTGAGAACTAATTAGATTCGCCTGAAAATAGTGATTAAAGTAGTGTGGAACGGAATTCTGTGCAGTGAAAATTTGACAAAAAAAAAACACTTTCAAGTAATTTTTTGGTAAGTACCTGTGTTTTTGGATAGTTTCGAAAAGATGTTTCGCACCGTATTCGATTGAGCTATTGAGTCTTTTGCGTAACCACATCGGAACATATATCCTGAGCACAAATTGCAAATCATTTTATCATCAGAGGATGATTTTTACGTCGGGATATATTTTCTCATTATGTTTGGACCACTTGCCAATAAATATCGAAGTAAGTATTCATTTATTATATGCATTTGTTAATTCATTTGTGGTGAGATGGTGGGGATGTGACAGTGTTGGGTGCGTGGGAGGGATGAGACGCGCGAATGTAGCATTCCAGCAAAAAAGTGAGTCTGTATGTCATCCTCTCTGCAGACACAAATATCTCTATTACTTCTCATGTAAACAACTCGAACCACGTACACATCGAACAAAACGAAACATCTCAAATAATTAGTGTAGAATTTAATTCGAAATAAATTTGTGGCTCATTTCGATGACTCACCAGTAGTATTACTGGAAGTCTTAGTTTAGTGATTAAAGCTTTCTATTGTAATTTATGTTAAATCATGTGTTGAGTTTTAATTGTGGTGGCGCTGCTTGCCCGGAATTCTCCTTATCCGAAGAGCCACACCACAGTTATTTCTTGTATTACTATTCAAGAGATTTTGAGTGATGAGAGGGGTAATTCAAAAAATAAATCAATCTAATGAGCAATGATTATTTTATTCAAACTTCAAGGTAATTGATATAAAAACACGAGTTGATAAAGTTGCGATATTGAGCCGAGAGAACTGCAAGGTATGTTGCAAGTACTTAAGTATTTATTTGCTGTGTTGAAACTCGATTGTCTCGTCGGTCCGTTGCAGATTTCGAAAACCGATAGTGCACGACGTAAAAAAAAAGACCGAAAAAATTCTATAGGTGATCCAGTTGGCGCAAAATTTGGTGATGTCTTTACGACATTATTACAACATCTTCTCTACGACTTCGCAACATCCAATTACCATGTCTTCAAGATGTCTTTACGATATCGTAAAGATGTCATACGATTTGAGGATGTCTTTTCAACATTGTGAGGACACCTGAATGATATGGACATAGGATTTCTTGAAGTCGTTGTAAAGACCTCGTAACTATGTCGTAAAGACGTCATCAAATTTTTGGTCCAATGCGTAAGTTGTTAGAACGAGTCTTAGAGTCATTGCGTGGAATCAACTTTGAAAACCGGAAATTATATTCAATTCATTTTAAGTTTCACTCGAAAGTTCACATTTTCTTGCAGCGTATTTTTCACCTGAAATGGACATAAACCTTATATTTTCTTTTTTCTGTGTTAAAACCTTTATTCGAAATTACAAAAAGGAAATTACAACGAAAAAAAGCAAGGTGGCCGTTTTAATCGAGCAAAACAAATTCATGGTTTTTTTTCCGAATGACAAAAATTGTTCACGAACATTGATGTTAAATGATTCAAGCTTCTCAGAATTAAAAGTTTATTTCTGTAGTTATGAAACCGGACTGCTTGTTCAAGCACGTGAAGAAATTTCATTCTAAAAAAAGTCTAAAATTTACGAAAAATTATTGTTTTTACAGTGGTTCACATAATTGAATTTTTTGCTTCCGCTTTTTATCAATTTTTTAAAAGTAGTGGCATTCAAAAAATTTTGCACTCTTTTGATTTGGACAAAACGATTCCCTACAAGTTTACTGTTTATGCAATATGAGAGTCTGTACGAAAGTGAATTCAAATCTAATCTAAAAAATGTTCCTGGAACATTTTTCGGAATCCTCCGAACATTCGATTGGAATGTTTCAGGATGCCTAATATATGTAAATAAACTTTCATTAAATTTTTTCCATACATTTTAGATTTTTTGTAAAACCTTTTTTTCACTGTTTATGTCTTCCGACCCAAGTCTTCAGGCCCAAACCTAAAGTGCGTGATCTGGCAGACGCGCGCACGTTTTTTATTATTACTTCCTCTCATAACCGCGGCAACAATTGTAGTTCACAGACGAAATAATCTAAAAGTCTTTGCGATTGAGAAACGGTTACCTACTGGACAATCCCTGATTTCTTTCGTGGTCATTTCTTTGACCGCACCGCTGTGCATGTTTATTTTTGCTCTTTTTGATCCCAAATAAACAATTTTATGTATTCCACGAAAAATCCTATGTCCGCTTGATCTTGTTTCCAATATTGCAAAGATGTCACCATTGGACGTCGATAATACAACTCTTTCTTCTGTTGGCATGGGGATGAGGACATGATTTTGGTTTAACAGTCGAACCGGTTCATCGGGAGAAAAAGAGTATTTCCGAAGTTCGAATATCTGGCTCGGATTGCTGTGAGGAACCAGCCGTACAAATCTGAGATCTTCAAGCTTAAATCCAGGTATGAGTGAAACAGGATTCCTGGGAGAAGGAGACCTGGACCTGGTACGAACAGAAGGCTCGGCATGTGGTGACGAGCCAGCAAAAGAATGAGATGTGGCAGGAAAAAAAGACCTTCCAGCAGATTGTTTGTCAGGAAAGGAAGGAGATGAAGAAGAAGATCCACAACGAGGAACACCAGGAATTGGCTCACCATTGGGCAAGCACTCGAACTGTGAACTTAGTACTGCAACAAAAAACAGAGGGTTACATTTCTCTGAAAGTACGCATTCGTATGTTGGTATACATGGTAAATATTGTTGTAATTGTCAATGTAGGTGTCAAAATAGCTGTAAGCTATTTACAAGATTAATATTTATGTAACGGCGATACCACGCTGGAAACACCAGTTCCCATTAGATCACTGAAGTTAAGCAGTGATGGGCGTGGTTAGTACTTGGATAAGTGACCGTTCGAGAATAATACTACTGCGTTGCTGTTGGCGGTCGTGGGTGTGGTGAGCCCACACTTGTAGTTATTCACTACAAGAAACTATCCACCTAGAAACACTACCCGAATCGGGTAGTGTCACGCCTACCCCTAGAGGCTCGCCGAAAGGGAAACGGCTTAATGGTATTGAATATCCGAATACGCTTGTGAAATTTCTCTAGCGGTCGTGCGTGTAATTCCATGTGAAATCAGGTGATGAATTGAAACAACTGACCTTTGGACTGAAACTTTAGCTGTTCTATTTTCGGTTGAAAATTGAACTTTTTTAGTTGAAGATTCAACTATTTGTTCGAAAATTGATTTATTCTGTTCAAAATTTAACTTTTCGATGTGAAAAATCAATTTTAGTTTTGAAATTCATCTGTTTCGTTGCAAATATAACTGTCACTTGCGTGCGGTAAGATAAAATTTCTAGGTTATGTCGTTATGACATCAGCGCTAAAAATAGGCGGCCATTTTGTTCAGTTTGACAAATGATCCAAAAAAGATTATCAATGTGATCCGAATGTACAGATCATTATGATCTCGAGAGTCAAATGATCGTTGGAGCAAAATGCTCTGCAACAAAATTGATCCTTTTTTTTCACTGTGTGTTACTAATTCATTTGTTTGTTTGATGATTCATCATTTCAGTTTGAAAATTTATCTTTTTTGGTTGAAAATTTTTTCTTTCATTTTTAAATGCATGTATTATGTAAACACTCAACGTTTCATGAAATTTTGTATTGGTACTCAGGACAGCAGAACGCCGAAAAACCGGACTGCCCGGCATGTTTCTTCATCACTGCAACAGTTCATCTCACACAGCCATCCGACGTTGTTTAAAAGACTGTGAAGCTGTATTTTAGAAAATAATATAGAATATTGATGTGCACAGTTCGGCTCGTGCAAAAATGCTCTGTGCAGATTAGGTTGTCAGAAGTTTGATTTGCGTAAAGCTTGAAAATGTTACCTCAAATCAGGGATATATTATATAATATAGCTGTAATTTTTAATATTTTTTCAAGAATTTTTTTATTGAATTCTTATATTTCTTATTATAGTCACCAATAAAATCGAGAATAATCGCCAAGGAAAAGAACAGAGTCCATGTCATCTTCATCTTTTCTGACCAGAAGGAAAACTGATTATTGTATTAATAAAGAATTTGATCAACAACGTAAATAACGAATATTCCACTGCTCCATAAGCTTATTTAATCTAAACTGTAGTCACTGTCTCTTAGATTAGAGGCGCTATATCTGTCCTTCTCAGGTATTTACATTTGATAAGATCCAGATTTAACGAAAAAAATTTGTTCGCAATCCTAATTCAAATTGACGTTAATATTTATATATTCTTCTACGTATTAGAAAAAATGTTATATTTTTATCTAATTTTTTAAAAAGTATGCAGGGAAGAAAATAATTATCAAGTGCGGAAGTTGTTCTTATATATATATATTCCATACGATGCTTGTGATTGGCCAGAGCGCCCCATGGTGGGGACTGGTCAATCAAGTTCGACCAGTCCCCACCATAAAGCAATCTGGCCAATCACAGGCATCGTAGAGAATCATAAATAAGAACAAAATAACCTGAAACTTAAGTTTGTGGTCAGCTTTGAAGAAGTGAACTGCAATGTTCACGAAACGTCGGCAAGATTCATAGAATACACACGATAGAAAACCGAAAAAGCTTAAATTTTACATTTATTGAACTGAATCGCTGTGAAACCAATCAATCTATTATTGAAGAACTCTACGGAGAGAGTTTTCTTACTGAAAATAACACTTGGAGTAAGCTCAGGTCTTCTCAAGCTAATTTACTAACATTTTTAGCTTTCTTTAAATGGTGTAGGAACAAGAACATCGTCCCAAAATTCTTACAGTTGAAAACCCATTTGGGAACATCTAAATCCAAATCAGTTCTACATAAAAAAAAGCTTGCTTCTCTTGAAAGAAAGAATATACAACATACCAAATTCGCCTTGCACACTACCTCCGAAAAACTATTAAAACTTCACCTTTTCCTATTAAAGACTCTCAAATTTGACAGTTGGTCTACACTGTACCGCAAATTATTTGACTCTAACCATCCTCTCAGCAACGAAATGATTTCAGCCGTATCTAAAGGACATAATTTTGCAGAAGTTGTCTGCAAAATCCCAAAAGAAGAAATCATAAGTAATTTGAAATCCACATATATACCCTTCCACCCGAAAAATCAAATGATATACGTAGGACGTTTAACATCTTACGCCAAGCCCAACTCCCCTCTTCAAACTTAACAAAACAAAAAAAGCAGCAATTGAAGAACTAAATCAGAATAAAGTCATCATAATATTACCCGCAGGCAAAGGCAACATAACATTAATAATGAATCAAGGAGACTCTAACAACAAAATCATGGACCTTCTTACTGACGATACAGATAAAGAACTTAAAAAAAGACCAAACAAAAACAATAGTCAGCAGAACAAAAACCCTTCTTAAAGACTCCCAACTTGTCAGCGAAACAATATCTCAATTGAAACCTACTAATCCCATCTTCCCAAAACCTTACGGACTCCCAAAAATCCACAAAAACAACATCCCACTCAGACCGATCGTCAGCACAATAAACTCACCAACTTACAACCTAGCACGGTTTCGTGCCAAAAAACTGAATCCTTTTACAGGAAACTCTATCACACACGTCCAAAACTCTTTTGACTCCATTAGAAAGATACAAAAGATTCACACTCACGCCCCAGGCATATTAGTGAGTTTCGACGTAATAACTCTCTTCACGGAAGTACCGATCTCTGATACAATCGATGTTATTGAACTCTTTGCAAACTTCCCCTCCAATCTCACACCTTTGTTTGAACACTATCTCACTAATACCTAATTCTCTTTCAATAACCAATTCTACGAATAAACCTTAGGAGCAGCAATAAGATCTCCAATCTCAACTGTGATAGGCAACATCTTTATGGAAAATCTAGAAACTAAAATCTTCAACAAATCCAAGCTTAAACTGTAATTGTGGTGCCGTTACGTTGGCAACACTTTTGTCATCTGAAGACATGGACTAGATGAACTACACAAACACAAGTTCTTCGATTTCATCAATCAAATACATCCTAATATGCAGTTTACCATGGAAATTGAACAGAACGCAAAATTGCCTTCCTTGAACGTACTGGTTTACAAAAGATCTGATAATACATCAGGACATGAAGTTTACAGAAAACCCACTTAAATAGGAATCGAAGAATCAATTCTTACCTCCGATTACTCGGAATCGACGCATCTGGCGGAATCGAGGAATAGATTCTCACCGAGTGTTACCCATCCCTAGTAGCGTCGACGCACGGAGTAATAAAAATGAGATCGATCATCTTTTTGAAACCGCCCCCAGTGTTGACTACGGTAAATGCACCTTTAATACCAGGTTCACCCGTGAGCATGCGATGTAACTATCTTTCTTTCTCCCGCGAGGAAAAAAGGTAGGGGAGCGCAGTGCGCCACTGGTTTAGAGGGCTGGATGTACACGCTTGAGGCTAGCAATAAAGGTGCAGTTGCTGCGGTCAAAACTTATGTATGGAGATCAACCTCCTTATTATTACTCTACGCATCGACACAACGTCGATGCAGCGTCAATCTTGGCGCAACACGCAAAACGTCCAATGATATTATCCTAGTAATCCACAGAAACACAGTCATTGGCTGAAATAGGGAGTGATTTGAAGTTTTACGTTTTGCTTCAAGATTGACGCTGCCATGGGACGCCACCCTTATGGTGGAAACCCATGGCAGATCAAAGTAGTGGATAAAAGCAGAAATTGATCAGAGTGAAAGAGACAAATATGTCTATCCGTCTCTTTCACTCCCATAAGTTTCTGCTCTCATCCACTGCTTTCATCCTTAGGGTACTTTTTCACGGAGCTTGAATTTGAATATTTCATTAAATTAATTTTTCACATAGCCCGTTAGGGTACTGTCAGGCAGCTAGCGGAGACCATTCACACCTTGGTTTTTCTGTTTGTGGAAAATCTTGAAATCACGCGGGAATTTTTAATATTGTTAAATTTTTCAATGAACTTTATCATCAAAGTAGCAGATGAGCTTGCTGGCCACTGAAAACTGCAGAGAGGAGCCAATCTACGTATGTTTTAAGTGCAACAAGTATGTGTCCAAAAGTTGCCAACTCAAAACTCTTGTTGAATGTCTGAACGGTGAGACCATCCCAGCTCAGACAATTCTGTCAACTCCTTTGCTTCTAAATATTTTCAAATATTTATAATTCTAGAATAAATTGTTTTGTTCCTATATGTTTTTGTTCCTAGATATCAATAAGCAAGAAAATACGCAAAACATTTTGGCCACATGCTGCATTATCGAATCTTTTAGAGATGCTCTGTACTTGACTTATTTGTCTGTAGAAGGAAAAATACTATTTGTACTCATGTGAACAGTATGTTTTGTCTCTGTTTTGATATAACCGAATTATCATTTGGTTACAATTAAGAGTCTTCCCCAACGTACTATAAAGATGGCTGCGCACAAAACATCAACCAAATACTAATAAAACGGTGGTTCCCTACTTTGGGTCAGAGATGAGGCTCGTGGTACTTTAAAGGTTACGGCGAACCTCGGTACTTCTTTTAAATTTTAAGTTTGATTTAAATTGATTAAACTTGATTAAAACAAAAACATTAAAATTAAACAAACTTATGCTTCGAAAGGGCTGACTCCAAGTTGCAGTTGGAGAGCATATTTCTTATTGACTTCTATCTTTGTCAGTAATATTAAGCGCACACTCCTTATCAAATGAATTTGTAAAGCATTTGTGGAATCGCAAATAGGCTACTTCATAATTTTCAAGTGCTCTTGAGTGAGGTTCACTCCCGTGACATTTTTTGTCCGCGCAAGATGCAGTCTCCAGTTTCCTTATGACAATCCTGTAATTATACTTTTAAACCATTTTTACTTTCATTTTAATGAAATTGATATTAAAAAAGGTCAGCCCTAAAGAATTTCGGATCCCAATTAACACGCTCAGTGTGTACAGGCGCAGAGAGAAGAATGATATAGGCACTCACAGAAAGCTTCAGATTCCTACACATATGAACACTACGTAGCTTTTAACAAGAGGATTTAAATTTCACATAATTTTCGTCAAAACTTTCCTAGCGCTCTACGCTGAGCGCCTAATAAGACAGAGTAAAAACTTCGTATAGTAATGTCAGATCAATTTAACACTTACCTAGGAATTTTTACTCCTCACTTGGCTCTGCTAGGGTCGAAGCTGCCAAAGCTCGAGATTTCATATTTCTTAAAGATTGAGAGATTAAATTCAATAATTAAAATATTCACTTGTTGGACGCCAGCTCGGTCGTATGGCAATCAGCAAGGAAAATACTTCACAATCTAAAGTCCGTTGGAAAGACCCAACAGAAATTATGAAAGCTACAATAGAAATTTCAAAAAGCATACTATATATTTTGGATAATTTAGGTACTTACGTTGCTCGATGTTGGTGACAATCCAATTTTTTCGGTATGCAATCTGAGTGTTTATTAACTTGATATTCGCCTGCGAGAATTCAGAGGCCGGACCCTTCATCAGGATTACGCAGTTTCCAACTATCTCGAAATATTCCGACCAAAAGTGACGCGCTTTTGCTCTACTCGCGATCGAGTATTTTAGGTTAACTTGCGTGGCTCTCCTTTAGTTTCCAAGACCCTGTATTCAAAGTTCGAGCCACGAAGCAGTCCGAGACCTGATTTTTTCAAAAGCTCTAGTTTTTCGAATTTTCCAAGATTTTTACTTTTGAAAAGAAATCCAAAAGTATCTGTGAAATGCTGAAGAAATTCAAATCTTTCTTTCAGGGTAGTAATCGCTACATCCAAGAATGTGAAATAAATTTCAACCTCATAACGAAGCTCAGGATCATTTACTGGTTCGTCAACGTTTTCATAGTCTGCATGCCTAGTTTTTCTTCTCTGGGGAACTTCGCTGGGAGCTGGAAAGTTCACCTATGCTTCAGCTTCTCTTGCGAGTTTGGCTGCTTCTGTTACATATTCCTCAAAACCTTCATCAGTTCGCTTTTCGATGAGAAGCTTTTTAAGATCAGAAATTAAATTGATAGAAAATGGAAGATCCAAATGTGAGCTTTGTAACACTTCACTAACTATATTAATTTTTGTTAAGGTTTCGTGCCAAATTACAATCGAGCAAAGAAACTTGAATTCTTTAAAAATTTTTTAGCAAAACATAGAGCTTCGTGTCTAATTTTATCATCTTTGGTTTCGTATAATTCTATGAAGCTGTCGTAGATTTCGCCCGTGTGATACCTCAAGGGTTTCACCGCATCAGTTCTACTTGGCCAACGAATGTCTGAAACTGTCTTTACGGTTAATTGCGGAACGTTCTTTCTGAAAACCTCCCATTTTTGCGGTGAAGCTGAGAAAAAGAAGTACAATCCTTGCACAATTCGAGAAAAGCCAACAGTTTCGAAAGTGGTGTTGGGAGCATCGTTGACAACAAGATTCAGTGAGTGTGGATTACAAGAAACAAAGCAGGCCCTTGGATTTAAATCCAAAATCCTTCTCTGCACTCCTTTATGATCTCCTTTCATATTCGAACCATTATCATAACATTGGCTGCGAACATTTTGTATGTTCAAACCGAGCTCTTGAAATTGATGAACAACTGTTCGCGATGAAACCTCACCAGTAGAATCACTGATACGAGTGAAGCCAAGGAAGAACTCGCGTATTTCGAAATCTCTTTTTCGTAAGACAATGTGAACTATTCGTGAGGTAAAGTTTGCTTGTTCTACACGACTTTTACCTGGTGGACAGTCAAGACAGATAGAAAAATACTTCATTTGTTTAACTTTTGTGCAAATCAATTCAAGAACGTCTTTTGCAAGTAATTCAATTATTTCATTTTTAATTCCAGCTCCTGAGTAAGTTGGCATCGTGCTATCCTCTTTGTTCTGCACACGACGAATATGTTTCTCCATGACTGGATCAACTTTACCAATCATTTCTATTGCCTCTAAAAAAATTTTGTTTTCATGCTGGAACAACTTACTTTACGATCCGCGAAAGGCCAGATTTTGTTCTGCTAAATATTGAATAACGTAAATTAAGCGCTATATGACGGAATACCAGTGACGTTTTTCCTCTTCAAAAAGTGCTTGATCGCCTGTTACAGTTTTTGTTTTGTTTTTAAAGCTATATCTAAATCGGACCATTTCCTAGAGTTCTCAATATGCAACCAACTTTTCTCATGCCGCCCTTAGTGATGCAATGCATGATGCCAATCATTAAAGCCTTCCTTAATGCAGCTACTTGATTCCTGACTAAAATGCTTACAACAAAAGCCAAATATTTCGTTCTTGAAAACTGAGTACAGTAACCAACTTCTGTCGCAAACTTCATTATTTTTTGAAGGGCGCGAATAATATTTATTCGACAATGCTCTTCCTGTACTATCCGACGATGATAAAGTTACTTTTGCTGAATCAAAATAAATATAAATTCACTCTATGTGAAAAGTGGACAAAAAGTAGAAAATATTAGAAAAACCGCAATTTCTAGCATTATTCAGAGAGACTATTATTAAAAATAATAATAATTTTCCAAGCAATTATTTTCTTTAATATTAATTAGGTGTTACCTCGCTCTAATTGGAAATTAGACAAAAAGTGAAATTTTTGTGAATAAACGCGACTTTCCAACTTTACTCTAAGACAAAACTGAATCCCTTAGAAGTTTTGTGATGTCCAATAAAATATTCTAAAACACACTGAAAACTTTTGCAAAATTATGAAAATCCCTCTCAATCGCGTGAAGTCTTCTAAAATTTATTGCACTTCATAAAAATCTTTGAAATTCCTTAAAATACTTTATAGGCCATAAAATCTCAAAGTATAACAGAAAATTACTTGAAATATTTTTAAATACTTCGAAAAATCCTCAACTCTTTCAAAATAGTTTGCATTTTCTAAAAATTCTTTGAGATCCAGTAGAAGCTCTAAAAGTTTGGTGATGTGCCCTGACATGTTTTGAAACTCATTGAAAACGCTTTGAATACGTTAAAATCCCTTGAGATCTTAACAAATCGATCACGATCCATAGATATTCTGTGAAATTTTTAAGAACATTTAGCAATATTTACAATTCTTAATAATTTAATTCTTGAATTTAAATTAATTCTTTCTTTATTTTGTGAAGAAACACCAATTATTCAGGAACAATTATTGAATTTTTGTTGTTACATCCTCATCTGAATAAGGAGGTATTGGTTTTATGTCGAGATTTGTGTTTCAGACGCGAACTACTTTATAATTCCTTTTGATTGAAATATTTTTACCAACTGGACATTCTGCGATTTCTTCTGGTGTCATTTCTTCAACTGTACCGCTGTGCATGTTTATTTTCGCCCGTTTCCCAACTCGAATAACAGGTGTATATA
Source organism: Andricus quercusramuli (assembly GCA_932178445.1). Taxonomy (NCBI): domain Eukaryota; kingdom Metazoa; phylum Arthropoda; class Insecta; order Hymenoptera; family Cynipidae; genus Andricus; species Andricus quercusramuli. Next base: position 184,549 of record CAKNXH010001915.1, on the reverse strand, counting down.
TTCCACATAAGCTTTTTTGTCTCTTCACTGATTTTTCTAATATTGCACAGACGTCACCATCGGGCGTTGATAATATAATTTGTTCTCCGGTTGGCATGGGCACAAGAGTACTGTATTTACTCCTTAATTCAATTGGTTTATCGGGAGGAAAAACGTATCTGCGAAGTTCGAATATCCGGTTTGGATTAGTGTCGGGAATAAGTCTAATAAATTCAAGCTCTTCAAGTTTAAATCCAAGTACGCGATGAAAATTTTGGCTGAGAGGAGACTTGGACCTGGCACGAAGTATAGGTTCGGCAGAAGAATGAGGTCCGGCGGGAGAAAGAGAGCTGTCAGGAGAGAGCCTGACCGGAAAAGAAGCAGAAGATGTGCACCTAGGAACACCAGGAATAGGTTCGCCATTAGGCAAACAGTCGAACTGTGAACCTAATTCTGCAAAAAAAAACAAACAGAGAATCACATTTTTCTTAAAGTACACTATCGTATGTTCGTATAGGTACATAGCTTAATTTTTACTTTTTTTCCAAACAAATATTTTATATTTTAAAATATATGAATAACGGATCAATCTTCGAAATATTGTCCCATGTTTTTAATGACTCTGCGTCGCTACGGATGCCATCGCGAAAGAAACTTGGCGTCTTCGACCCGATGAAACCATCGACGAATTTTCGAACATCGCCCAGAGTTTGGAATCGCCTATCTACCAAAGCGTGTTGCATTGACTGAAACAGGTGATAATCGGATGGATCCAAGTCTTGTGAATATGCTGTGGGCTGAAGAACTTCCCAGTCCAAGTTTGAAATGGTTTGCGAAGTCGGGCGAGCAACACAAGATCGAGCGTTGTCATGGAGCAGCATAACTTTTCGGCTTCCTTGCCGAGTAAATGGGCTTTTCTCATCAAGTACCTTGTTCAGTTTGATCAATTGTCGGCTGTAACGTTTTGCAGTAACTGACTGACCCGTTTCCAAAAGCATATAATAGAGTCAAACCTTCATACCCCAAGGTCATTTACTGGGCAAGGAAGACGAAAAGTTATGCTGCTCCATGACAACGCTCGACCTCATGTTGCTCGCGCGACTTAGCAAACAATTTCAAACATTGGCTGGGAAGTTCTCCACCACGCGGCATATTCACCAGACTTGGCCCCATCCGATTCTGACCTGTTCCAGTCAATGGCGATCTCAAACTCTGGACGATGTTCGAAAATTCATTGATGACTTTGTATGCTCGAAGACTCCAAGTATCTTTCGCGATGGCATCCGTCTGTTACCTGATAGGTGGCACAAGGTCATCGAAAATAATGGACAATATTTCGAGGATTGATCTGATGTTTGTATATTTTATGATATGAAATATTTTGTTGGGGAAAAGGTGAAAATTGAGTTATTCACCAATATAAGTTGCATTTAAAGGCAGCAAAGCTTAATTTCCTCAACTGTGCTCGAGGTCGATTATGTGGCTCTATGACTACTATCATTACAATGTTAAGAATATAACATTAAGCTTTCTTAGGGGTGGATTTTTTGAGTTGATGAATATTACTATAGGGTTGGAAATATAACTCGATTGTTCCAAACCCAACTTGTATGACTTACTTAGCTTCTAAGTTATATGGCTGTTTTACATTAAAGAGTTTTGGATGTGTTTAGTTAATAGCGCATATTTTCATATCTCAGTCACGAGGTTTGCTACGTAGGGGGTGATTATGAGGGTTTAGGTTTGTAAATACGGCAAAACTGCGTACTGGTTTAATTGCGAATATTCTGATTGCTGTAGAGCTTACAGAAAATTTACTTGAAATAATAGATGTATTATATTATCATATCTACCAATAGAATTAAAGATCGAAGCCCAATATAAGACGAAAGTACAGACAATCCTCATCTTTTCTTAATAAAGGAAAAGCGGATTATTGTGTTAATAGAGATTTTTATCAAAAATATAACTGACGGATACTCGACTGCTCCAGTTGCTTATCTAATCTACACTATAGTCGTTATCTCTGAAATTGAAGAATTTTAGTTTGTTAGTTTAAATGATTATGATAAGAAATAAGCGTAGGCGACGATAAAGCTACCTATTTTTTTAATCGTCCAATACAATAACTCAAAATTATGCGGATTAAGCGTTATCTAAATTTTGAAACGGTTGTTTTTTCAATATCGTAGAATTAGTTCCTGCACAGATATTAAAAAAAAAAATTCTTTACTACGGAATCGCTTATTTCCGTGAAAAGAATAATATCATGTAACAATAGATGGTCTTTGAACAACAATTGTTTTAAACAAATAACTTTTTATCAAAGTTTTCAACAAATACATTTTTTCTTTTTCGCCGAGTAATTTCTTCTCATCTAAAGACTAATATCCTAGCACAATTAATCACCTTTCGGCAACATAACTAGCATTGTTTTCAAACATTCTCATTAACAAATTCACAGTTTGAATTTCTTATTTTACTTATAAATTTCTTCTTCGCGGCGAAATCACTTACTGGTTCCTTAGGAGGTATATTTCGCCGAGAAAAAGAAACTTCTCATTGGATAAAATTCTCTCCCCGTCCGTTGCAATCAAAAATATATTCATTTGTTTAAAACTATTATCTTTTTTTAGTCGACTTTACATCCCATTATTCGGAGGAAAAGGAGGAGGAGTAGGAGGAGGATGACGATGACGGTGACGGTGACGAAAAAGGAAGACGATGACGATAAGGCGGTGGATGAATATCGGCCTCCCTGTTTCACCGACTGATGGTAACATGGACCTATCTTACCGACATATGGTGAAATTATACTATAAAGTAAGTGTCACTAACTTGCGGCGGTGGCGCCATCTGTTGGCAAATGAGATGATAGCCCCCTAGTCAAACTACTGAACTCGGATTTCGTTGCTTATCATTGTCTTATATAATCTGTTTATTTGTTTTAACCGTTTAACCGTTAATGTTGGGAAAGAATATAGATTTTGGATAATTTTATAGAAAAACATATCAATACCTTATACGACCAGATTTGGGTGTGAAATTCCTATTTCTTACTTCCTACCTATTATGCTTTTCCTATACATATCAATTTATATGTAATAATTATATTCTGTTATTGTAACTTTAATATAATATTATGTTCATAGAAAAATTAATAGTAATCTATCAATATTAGTTATAAAATACCTTATGTACTGTGTGAACTCTATTTTGTATTTACGTTGACGTGCACAGTTAGAAGGGTACCATCTGTGCACGTCTATATTTTGACTTGCACAGTTGCACTAGCTTGAAAAAATGTACTTAAAATTATAGATATGTTAGATAATAATGCATTTATAATTTCTAGTAAATTTATTTTATTTTATTTATTTTATTCTGAATTTTAGTATTATACTCACGAATAGAAACAAAGACAACCGCCAAAGATAATACCTGAGTATGGGCAATCCTCGTCTTTTCTAATTATAGTAAAAAATTATCAATTTATTAGTAATAAGTTTGAATAAAAATGTATCTAACGGATATTCTATTGCTTCACTTGTTTATATAATCAATACTGTAATCGTTATTTCATATATTAAACACGTCACTATTATCGTTCTGATGTATTTACATTTGATAAGAGTCAGTTTGATTAGAAAAAATTCATTTGGAAACTCAATTAAAACTGTTGTTACGACTTATGTAATCTTTTATGTTTCGAGGAAAACTAATTTATACGTGGCGAGCTGATATAGCGTCTACTCAAGCGGTTAATTTGAAACATATATTTGAACACATTTTTAAAAAGTACTTAGAGAAGAAGTTATATTGAAACAGTAGTATCGCCCTCTTAAGTCTATTTTCAATCGACTTTGACCGTTTGCTGTACACTGCTAGAAATATTCTGACCATTAAGAACGACTCTTCATTAAAAGAGGAACCGGAAACAGAAACTGATGCAGCTTGCATTTTTTGTAATGACCTCTGCTCTGCATCGACCGAGGGGTAGATACAGTGTACTGTATGCAAAGGGTGGGCCCAGATATTATGCAGCAATTTTGAACAGGTCAAATCCATGTGTGACTACTGCTAAATATGTTATCAGTATATTTAGGATGATGAATATTATAATTTTCATATCAGGTGCGTAAATAAGTTCTTGCTATCTTTTTTATGGAAATGAAACTTTAGTGTGAAAAAATAGTTAAAAATAAATCATTCAAAGCATTCCCCATCGTTAGCTACAACTTTTTCCCATCTTTCTGGTAGAGTTCGAATACTGTTATGGTAAAAGTGTTCATCTTTTGAGGCTATCCACGAAACAAGCCATGTTTGGATGTCTTCATATGAGCAGAACTGCTGATCAACGAGACCATGTGCCATCGACCACAACGAGTAATAATCGGACGGCGCAATATCTCGGGAATACGGCGGGTGGGTTAGAACTTCCCACTTGAGCGTTTCCAGGTAGGTTTTAACGGGTTTGGCAACGTGAGGCCGAGAGTTGTTATTATGTAGAATCACTTGTTCGTGCCTCTGCTCGTATTGTGGCCGTTTTACGCGCAGTGCTTGGCTCAATCGCTTCAACTGAAGTCGATACCGTTCCCCAGTGATGGTTTCGTACAGTTCCATCAGCTCATAATAAATAACACCGACCTGGTGCCACCAAATACACAGCATAACCTTCGGAGCGAGAATATTCGGTGGAGCCTACGACTTGGAAGCATGACCGGGCAGTCCCTTGACTTTCTTCTCTTTGGGTTTCTGTAATGAATCCAGTTTTCATCACCGGTTACTATGCGATGAAGGAAACCCTTCCTTTTTTACCGCTGAATTTGTTCCATTTTTGCTTGAAAATGTACTTTTTCAGTTGGAAATTCAATTATTTGGTTGAACGTTGATTAACTCTATCGAAAATCCGACTTTTCGTATGAAAATTCAATTTTCGTTGTTAAGATGTCATCATTTTGTTGCAGATTAATAATTTTATGTACAAATTGAGTTAGCGTTTGCAGATGATAAGGTTGATATGGCAGAGTCAATCGAAGACTTGTAAAGAATGTTGAGCAAACTAAATACAAGCATCGAGAACAGGGGCCTTAAGATTAAGGGAAATAAAACAAATATTATGCCCTTCCCAAAAAAGCATCTGAAGCAGATAGAGGATGTTTGGTGTACTTCAGAATTTGAGATTGAAAGTAGAAGGAAGAAATAGTGTACTTTGCAGAACGGAGTGTGCAGGGTCCAGCGGTACAATTCTTTGAAGATAAAGATTATTTCCTTAATATTCTCACGTACATGGTGCAGCGGATGTGTAGCGGCGTAAAATTTCTCTTCGGCCCATATTATGCCTACTTCAATGGGGTTGAACATGAAATATATTAAATAAAGCTGAAAGGGTAATACATAATTCTATATTTATACCGACTGTGCAGTACAGTAGCGAGATGTGGACCAATCCAGAAAAGGATAAGAGTAAATTCCGCGTCATTAGCATGAGATTCATGCGTATGATAAGCGGCAAAACACTGATGGTGAGTAATGTGATGATCCTCTAAAAACGTGTTGCATAGTAGTCACTAGTCGACATATTTTGAAGAAGTACATTAAGATGGTTTGGGCATTTTGAGACAATAAAAGCCGAACGACTAACGAAACAAGTGTGTCAAGGTAAAGTAAATGACAGTGTGCTCAGAGGCAGAACGTGGAAAGAATGGTTGAAATGTGTGAATGAGACCCTAATTCGAGGAGACTTGAAATCTAATGCTAAGTCAGGGACGTGTGACGATAAATAGTTCATAAGAAATGCATGAAAAAGAGTTAAAGTGGACTGCATTACGTTCGAAATGAACGACCATGGATACTAATTGGCCCGAGTGGGGTGCGTCACATGATCATATTGTTAGGCTCTTTGATTGGGGTGGTTGCTACAGAGTTAATAAAATCTCTTCCCCCTCCCCCACTTTACTCCCATCCTGATCGAGTGTGTCATGCTTGCCTCGAAAGGGATATGGTTTCCCTGCAAAAACTTCAAATAACAAAGTGAGGTGAGAGAATTCGCGTTCAATGCGTGTTTGCCAGAGTTCTAATATGTCTCAATGGTGTAGAATGCGATTGAATGTACAGTAGAGCCGGTACCCTTCTTTGCATTGAGGAACGCCTGGAGGAGTGCACGCGCTACTTCCGGTGTGACACATATCAGCCTCATCGGCCGGGACCTTGATTGCGTCTGCGAAAAAATACCAATTCTGTAGGCACGACAATTTATGAGCGTGTTACTTGGAACTATTTCAGAAAAAATCTCGAAAACTGTGGTGTCACAGATCAGGATCGCCAAAGATGCACAATGTATGATACAATTCATTCACTAATTATAAGGGTGAAAACCGGGAAGCAATACTTTTCTCTATAACGACGAGGTGGAGAACTGAACTGAACTGAGGAACTGACCCCGAATGGGCGGTTTATATGTGGTGGTACTTCTAGAAGCTTCTATCTGGCATACAAGCTACAAGAAGCACATGCGCAATTACAGGCGTACATTGTATTGATTGTTCTACATATGTAATGATTACATAGGGAGTATTATTATTTATATATCGCTTATAAGCAGGGTACATAACACCCTCCTCTTCAGACATTATTTTGTCCTCGAAATTCTTCAATTTTACAAATGAATCTTTTTCGTATTTGCTGGTCGTAATAAATCGCTCGTGATTGTACTGCTCCTACACCTGTTGTATAAGTTGCGACATTAGGTTCATTTTCTACTTTATTTTTATACAAAAAAGAATAATTTTCTTAGGTATACATATAGTTATATATCTTAGCATTCCACACTTAAAAAGCGCGTATATAGTTATCGATCCTATTGCTGTAGAGCCCAAACGCTGTAATCATTCTGAAGTAGTTTCAGTCCAGCTTTTTGGTTTTTTATGAGTAGAAATATTATTAAGCATATCCCGGACGTTGTTCAAACCCAATTGGGCCTTCCCAAGTATATCCATGTCAATTTGTTTTGGCATTCGAATTACACTAGAGTCCCGATATAGCCGCCGTCTCGGGGGTACCCTCAATGGCTTTGAGGCTATATCGGGACTCTCCAAACCATGAACATATTGGTAGAGTTGTTGTATTATTCTTTATTCGGTAAATACCATCTGATATTCCTGCTTGATTTTCTATCCAAATGTCTTGATTATTTTCTTCTGTTTTAATTTGACAAATTAAACTTGAGTGTTGTGAGATATATTCTCCGTCATCATGTAATGGTAGATTTTTATTTTCTGAAAAGAAATAATTTGTAGCTAATGAACATCTATCAAATTTATTGAAGAATGGTAAACCTATTATACCTTCCTCTGGTAAAGGAAAGTCATCATCGATTATGTAAAAATAGTGACTCTTTCCTAAGTAATTAAGATGTATTGCACTGTTCGATTGACGTTTATCATCTCCCATTACAAGGTTTTTTATAAATCGATGCGTCGGTTGATTTAATGGTAAAGCTGATTCCTTTATTAAATTAAGTGAAGATCCAGAATCTACTAATAATCTGTATTTTATTCCGTCAGCTCTTTTTCCTTGTATGGATTGCAACCGTCCAGATATTGCTGATATTCGGCTGAGTTCTCGTACTCTATCTGCTCGTTCTTCTTTTCTCGGGTTATTTCCTGATATTCTATTTCCTCCTCTTGGTTTTCAGAGGAATCTATATCCTTTCTCACTCTCACCTGACTTTGAGGTGGTGGTTTGGTGTTTCGAGTATTCTGAAAATTTTGAGATTAAGTATAACATTGTGTCGCCAAATGTCCTAGTTTCCCGCATTTATAACATATTTTTAACCTATCTGCTAAGAGCATATTCTGATTTAATGCTTTGAATAGTGTTGTGTTTCCTTGAGGTCTAGGTATAGATGCGGACATTTGTGGTCGTGAGAGCTAAGTTATAGTTTTATTAAATGGTTGCGAAAGATTGGGTTTTGCTTCCCGTAGCCATATATCCATTCCTACTGCCGATTGTTGTGCTTCCGTCAGACTAGAGTGTTTTTGAGTTTTTACCTGAAGTCCTATTTCCCTTTTTATATGTCACAAATATCTTTTCAGACATTCTCCGTCTTCAATATCTAAAGCAACTTTTCTTTCCATCTGATTTGTATGTTCACTTTGTACTGCGTATTTTAGTTCATTAACTGCCTGTCGGAATCTTAAATTAAAGTTTTATGTTATCTGTTTGTCCCTGTTTTATATTTCCTAATTTATACCTTAATGCAGACACCGATCCTAATTGTGATAAATTTTGTAGTAAGAAAATAAATAATTCTTTAAAGGAGCTTATTATCATATATTTCAGTGTCTTCTCAGCAGTACCCTTCATTTTTTTGGCTATTATAAAATCTAATAAAAGGTCGGGTTGACTACATCTTTTTCTTCCCCTTTCAACCGATTTAATGAAGTCTTTAATTCCCATGTCATCACGACCAGTAATTTTTTTTATTGTTCGGATTATCTCCTTCGGCGACATAAAATCGACACTAACTTGACCTTTCTCTCGGTTGTTTATGTTATGAGGTGTTCCAGTGGGTGGTGCGGTTGAAGGGTTGGATGACATATCGATTACGCGGTAGTTGCGCGATGTGGTGTTTAGCGGCGCATGTTTTACTTTTATTTGTTCGTACCTAATTAGCCTGAACGGGTGTAAATTCACGATTCTAGTTTTCCTTTCTAAACTTCTTTTACTTAACTTTTTCCAAAAATTTTCTTTCCTTGACTTATATTTACCTAACTTCTGCCTAAAAATTTCTCTCTTTGTTGATTAACGTGACATGTTTTTTCCCGTTTTAACCTGTCGTTTGCGCAATCGTGCTACAACAAGTACACGCAAATTTGAGGTGAGTTTTTCGGTTCATTGCCAGACACAGAGGCCGGGGAGCACCATAGCGTGTGTACGGACGTGAGCCTGAAGTTCGATAGTATCTGGCACAAATTTTATGATATTTAGTCATCAAATTTGCCAATAAATAACTTCAAACTGTATAATGTTTCTATAATTAAAATTAACACTTCTTACAACTAGTCTTCTTTACTCACTGTTCGTTGAGTTGTTAACTCGCCGCCGACCAACACCCGCTGGTCGCTGGCTCTTCCTTGGGAGACCGTAGACTCCTGAAGAAATCAATACCTGTTGAGCGATGCTCTGCTACCTCCTTCGTGTTAATGCTCCGCTGGTAGGCCGATGCCTCTTCCGCTATTTTCATAGTATAGCACCCTACTTAATTCAGGCACTAGTATTAACAATAGAATAATACTTTTATCTTTTGCAATAATCTTAAAATTTCTTTCTTACTTTGGTTTTCGGGTCGCCCGTGGGTAGCTCCGGAGTTTTCTTGAGTTGCGTGGAACTCTCCTCGTCGTATTTTTAGTTCCCTTTTGTCTTCTTTGATTTCCGTAGAAATCTTTTCTTCTTTCGGATCTCCGTAAAAATTCTATATTGCTTTTTAATTGAATTCCGTAGAGCTCGTTCCTTCTTTTTTGGATTTTCGTAAAAATCCTTCCAGGTCCGTCTCGAAAAATTCCTTAGCGAAAGAGTTATATAGATCGCATGTAACACTATGCGAAACAGGTGGGGATGCGAGGACCCGCGACGACGGGACCTGTGTGATTACCAAGGATCACTCGAATTGCCAGTCTGCGCTGAATAGTTCTGGAGAACACTACGCTCAGCGTTTGACTCTTCGTTTGCATGCGCGTCTAGGTGTTTTTGCTCGCCGATTCAGAAGGTCGCGATTTAGGACAAGGGAGGTAAGCGACTCGTGCGGCAACATTAAACAAACTTTAAGTGATTTCTTTTTGCAATTCCTTGGCTGGAATTTTTATGATATTTTTCTATATATGACTTTTAGTGATTGACCAAACTCATAACTTTTCATGGTCAGGACTAATTGAAGCTAGATTGGAGACTCACGTCGCTCATTCTTCCCCAACCCACTAAAATGTGGGAGATTAAGAATGCCAATGTAGTGGCTTCAAATTGGTCCTGATTTTTTTTTTACAGTTTTGGGTTTGCGGAAGAAATTTTGATAGTTAATCTGTGATGTGTCAGCAAATTTCGGGTATCACTATTCAGACTTTCAACCCGTTTTCATACGGGAGCTTATCTGAGTAAGATTGATCAACGCTTGGCACAGTAAGATCACGAATTAACTATCAATATCTTTGATAGAAAAATCCATGGTACCTTAGGAATTAGTAAAATTCCCAACATAGGCCCATGAATTTTTCAGATTCAAGGAGTACAGATCACTAAAAGGTAGATCATTTCTTTTTTTTTAATTAATATGGGCGTTGATTGAAAGGCCCCGGATAAAGTTTCATCCTTTGGATCTAAAAACATGGTAGGAAAATAAGACAAAATTTTGTATGGCAAACAAAGCACTATGGTTTGCACAAAATAGCGTCTCATTTGTAGCTTCGTTGAGATTTGTGTTTTAGTGTTTCCTAAAGGGAGAAAAACAATTTAGCAGTCCGCTCAAAACCAAGCACGTTAACATGATCAATACCCGTCGATACCCGTGAGCTTAAAATTGGGAGAAAATGGCTTAATCAAGCGTGACCACTCAAAAACAAACTTATGATAATCGGCACAATTCTGACTTCGCTTCTGTGATCCCACCGTCCGTCGAATAAAAAATTATAAATTCACCAATTTATTGCTACAACTCGATGAAATGAGTCGAAATCACAATAGAATCAAAGTTTTTGAGTCATCAGCCGTGGTTGAGCTGAGATCCGTCGAAAGCTACATTTGCCAGGATTTTTTAATTGCTAACTACTTTCGTTTCAAAGGCTTACACGTAAAAAAAAAAGTATCGAGATTCGTCCAGGGGAAAATGGTGTGCCCATTCCGGTTCCTAGGGTGTCACTTTTAGTTAGTTTGAATGACAGGGTGGTAAGGGCTAATTTTAATGGTCTTCCAAAACTTGACCCAGTTTGCATAATTGGTCTCGAGTTATTGGACAAAGTATATTAAAAGCAAGTCAGATGTATGATTTTCGGCAATCTTCAATATAGTTAAGAAAATTCTGAATTGCGACAGCACTATTAACTAAAACATAAGAAAATGCCCATATTTCCATAGGATCCAAGTTTAAAGAAAATAAAATCTAAGAAATCTTGGTAAAATCGACATTATTGGATCTCGACTCAATGTCGGATGGTATTATTAATAAAAATTAAACGTGAGGTGTTCGAGAGAAAAACGATAACGTAACAACTGGTACCCCTGGTGGGACACAGAAGTTCTTAAAAGAAGAACGAATTGCACGTTTTCGTCGGTCGATATCGGTAAATACATCCGAAAATTAAAATTGAAAAACAGGTGTCCAGCTAAAGTAAATATTGCGTAATCCTTAGCGACGAGTAGATTATCAGGCCTTTGTATTCGTTAACAGACAGATTATAAACACATGATGAGAATTTAATTGAATTCTATTCATGTGATTGTCAAATCAAAGTAAATACATTAACCTCTAAGAATGAAAACTCGTTAGCAACGATAATCGATGCCATCAAAATATAAAGGAAATCCATTAAATTTCGCGATTAGGATAATAATGGGCAAGGCTAAATAATCAGATTAATACACAAACAGAGTCGATTAGGTTTATGAATAAGGATAATAAGCCTTCAACACCTAATTTAAATACTATCGTGGAAATAAGAAGAAACAAATTATCAAAGTTACACTTCTAATTAAATACGAATAGAAACTTTAATAGGGATTAATAATTTACTTCGAAAATAGTTTCGGTGGAATAAATATTGAACTTCGAAGTTCAATAATTAAATTTTTTTTAAAGATAAATATAAATAATTATCAAAAATGGCGGATAAAAATTCAATCAAAAACAACCCTCGAAAGAAAGGGAACAAGGAAATTAAATTATCTAAATCGGTTTTAGAAGACAAAGAAAAATCATTGATCGATGAATCTATGAATAGGTCGGATGGTGAAAGCTCTCAATCAAATAATGAGACAACTACATCAAATAATGCAGAAAATCCTGGTGGATCGAAAGTCAATATTAACGACGAAACAACTGATCTCTACACAGATGTAAATAACTCAAATGTAAATGCTGTGAACACGATAAATGCGGAAAACAATACACAAATTAATGAACCTTACTCTGAGGAAGAAAGATTTAACATTCTTCTGAGCGGTATGAATAGTCTGCAAACCAGGGTTAACGAAACATTTGCTGGTCAAAATAGAGTATACGAATATGTTGAGGAAAGTCGGGAAAATAGTAGCCAAGAATTAGCCGTGGTTCACGATAAAATAGAAAGTTTCGCTAAAAACTTAACCGAAAAATTTGACAGGAAAGTTGACAGTCTAAATGAAAGATGTGAAGCTCAAGTTCGTTACTTAGAAGAAAATAGTGTTGATGTAGAAAAGAAGGTTGATTCATTAGGGAAAATTACTGAAAACTTTCATCAAGATCAAGCAGATTTAATCGTTACAAACATGCAAAATAGAAAACGATTACAAGAGGTCGAGGAACAACAATTTACGTTACAAACGCGAGTAGATAGGAACATAGGAACTTCCAATGTAAAAATCCCTTGGTTAAAAAATTTTCCAGTTCCGAAATTTACAGGCAATAGTCGTGAGCGTCCTATGACGTTTTTAAACGAGTTCGATCAATATATAAGAGCAATGGACGTCAGGAAAAATGATCTTCCGTTTGTAATACAATCCTGTCTAGAAGGAATGGCCAGAGAATGGTGGAATGTAGTCTGTGAAAATCTTGGCGATGATCTTATATCATTTAAACAGAAATTTATAAAAAAATTCTGGAACGATGATATAAGATTTAAAATTGGAAGAGATTTGCAATATGGCTATTATATACCAGGGAAACTTTCAAGATCGGAATTTGCGTTTATAATGATTAACAACGCGAGAGATTTAATTACACCACCCTCTGAATGCGAAATAATAAAGAGCTTAGCTAGACATTTTGACGAAGAAGTCAGAGCCGCTTTTATCATTAGAAACATGAAAACCTGCGACGAATTCATTGAGTTTTTAGAATCATTGGACCAGACAGGACCATTGAATTGTCGCGAACAGTATTCACCACGGAATAATTCGGTTTATAATCAAAATAATTGCAATGAACATCGAAATTTTCGTAGAGATGGTAGAAATAATTTTCGAGCAAATGATAGATATAAAAATCAGAGCTACTCACATGAAAATCAAAATAAAGATGATTTCGACAACGATCAGCGAAAATCCTACTTCGAAAACAATGAATCTAGATGCCAAAATAATTACTCTAATAGAAATCACGATCATGATCGACAAGATCGCTATGAGAATAGAAATCAAAGTCAAAGCAATTATAATAGAGGACGATATAACGATAGAAATCGGGGTTTGAAAATCGACAGAACCGTAGCTACAATAACACGGGCCGTGAGCATCAAGACTATGGGTACGAAAATGGTCAACATAGAAATCCAAATAATCGCGATTCAAATTATGATGCTTTCACTGATCGATCTCGAAATTATCAACACAACAAGGGTCAGTGGTCTAATGGTCCTAATTATACAAATGCGAATGACTCTCAAAATGATAATAATCAGAAGCCTTTAAGTGGCACGGTAGAAAATGGAGTTTATAAGCGAGAAAATAATAGTCCGCAATATGTAAGCTCGAGAAATGAGCAAAGCGAACTTCAAAATACTAAAAATAATGTAAGCGAAATAAGTACGACAAACGGGGCAATCCGTAAAAATTATGGCAATAAACAAACTCGTTGTTTACAACAAATTAAGGAAGACGATGATTTTTCATTTAATCACGACGAGTCGGGAAATGCCCGAGCCTCGATTTGGTAAAATGTAGAACGATAGAGGCAAATCCGGGGCCTAACTATTTTCAAAAACCTCTTCCGTTAGATATGCGCGGAGACTTATTAGAAAACGAAGATAATGAGATAACGAAATCTCTAGATAAATGTCCAATATTACAAATGGAAATTCAAAATGTAAATACTAAAGCGTTAATAGATACAGGCAGCGAGGTTACATGTATCTCACAAACATTTTTTGAAAATAATATTGAAGCGTTTAGAAAATGCGAGATGTTACCAATAGTGGGCACGAGTATAGTAGGTGCTACCGGGGCAAGACCTGTCAAGTTGAAAGATCAAGTATATGCAAATTTTGAAATGGGTAACTGGAATGGTTCCTACGTATTTTTGATAGTTCCTAAATTGAATAAAGAGTGCATAATTGGGATTGATGTATTAAAAAGATTAAAAAGTAAAATTGACTTTGAAGAGAATGTTATTGAATTGAAAGATAAAGAAAACACAATACAAGTGAAATTAATGGATGAAGATCCAAAGCGTATAAGATTAATATTTGATCCTGAAAATTCTCAAACGGAGAAACATTTAAATTACTTGGGAAAATTTTTGATAACAGAAGAAAGACATTCCATGGTTATAAAAGAAATAAATTATGTTGAAAATCATAATTTTTATGAAAATGAATTTGCATTACGTGATGAAGAAATTAATGAAAAAGTAGCACAGTGCACACTATTGGATTTAAATGAAAAAGAGCGATTTTACAAGTTGATTCAACGTTATAAAAATGTATTCTCAAAAATACCAGGTAGAATTTCAGTATACAAACACGAGCTAGAAATAAATGATAAAAAACCATTTCTAAGGAGAACCTATCCAGTACCAATGTTTCTTAGAAATCAAATGAAAGAAGAAATTGAAAAATTACTTGAATTAGGTATCATTCAACGCTCAAATAGCGCATATATAAATCCACGAGTAATAACGTCAAAAAAGGATGGCTCAATCCGAATATGTTTAGATGCGCGTAAATTAAATGAACTGATGACTAATGACTACGAATGCGCTGAACCAACCGAGGTTCTATTTCAGAGATGTGCTGGAACAAAAGTAATGTCAACATTAGATCTTGTAAGTAGTTTTTGTAGTAGTAGTTACGAATTTAGAGTCACACCCTTTGGACTAAAAACGAGCACAGCGGCTCTAGTTAGGGCTCTAGATTTAGTACTAAGAGGGATAGGAGATTTTGTAATAACTTTTATTGATGACATGCTATGTACATCGCAGGACGTCTCTCAACATTTGAATCATCTTGAATTAATATTCCAGCGCCTACAGGATCACAATGTAACGGTTAATTTCGAAAAATCTCATTTTTTCCGTCCGGAATTAAAATTTTTGGGGCATATTTTTACGCCTTTAGGGATAAAACCAGATCCAGAAAAAATTCAAGTCATTCACGAATTTCCAACACCAAGGAATTTAAAAGAATTAAGGGGATTCTTAGGGCTCATAAATTACTATACCACGTTTACCAATGAACATGCCAAATAAATAATACCTCTGCTTGAACTATTAAAAGTGGGAAACAAATGGATTTGGAACCCTGAAAAACAAAGTGCATTTGAGAAAGTAAAGGGATTATTCTGTGAATTCGTGATTCTCACATATCCAGATCTAAGCAAACCTTTCTATCTACAAACGGATGCCAGTGACGTAGCACTAGGGGCCGTACTCTATCAAATAAATAAAATAAAAGAACACCTACCAATCTCGTTTGCCAGCCGTATACTAAAGGGATCTGAATTATCTTATTACACCACTGAGAAAGGATTGCTCGCAATTGTATGGTCACTTATAAAATTCAGATCATATGCATTCGGTGCCAAACTAATCATCCGCACAGATCATAAAGCACTCGTTTTTCTCAAAACGTGTAAATTAATTAGCGGAAGATTGACGAGATGAATCATGGCGATCCAAGATTATTGTTTTGAAATATAATACTGCGAAGGGAAAAATAACTTAGTGGCTGACACTCTGAGTAGAATTCCTTCAAAAGAATCGGGATATCCATTTGATTTAAATGAGGGTAAAATTTTTTTATATGCACTGGCTAAGAGACCATCATCTGAACTTAGAGAGCGATTAAAAAACTTCATAATTGAACAAAAAGAAGACACAACATTACAACGAAGATTTAAGGACATACAAGATGGAAAAAATAAGAAATTTGAAATATACAACAAATTGATCTATTTGACAACTAAGCAGGGAAAGAAACTGTGCCTAACTCAAAGCATCATTTACAATATAATCGATGAATGCCACGAATTATATGCTCACGTGGGGGCACAAAGGGTTTTCCGAATGCTAAATGAATATTTTCACTACCCTCATTTAGCAAAAACAATTAGAAGGGGATTAGCAAGCTGCGACTCCTGCCAAAAAAATAAAGTCACGAATCAAACCTGCTATGCAGAAATGAGGAATTATTCGCCAACAAGGCCAGGAGAAATTCTCTCAATTGACTTTTATGGACCATTGCCGGCATCGAAGGGTGGTTACAAATACATTCTGTCTACGGTAGATGCGTTTAGCAAATATGTTGAGCTTTATCCCATCAGAAGAAGCACCGCAAAAACAGCCATAACGAAAATCTTCAAGGATCACATAGGGAAATTTGGAAAGCCGCAGAAAATAGTTACAGATCACGGTACCCAATTTACAGATGATCAGTGGCTCGACAAGTTGAAAGAAGAAGAAATTACAGCAGTATTCTCATCAGTAAGACACCCCCAAAGCAACATCGTTGAAAGGATTCATCGAGAGCTCTCGAGATTCTTTCGAACGCTCATAAGGGAAAGACATAATACGTGGTAACATGAAGCCAAAAAGAGCATGGGAAAAGTGGCTTAATTTACCTTCACCTACTAATCACATCGACTATGAAAGAAAAATAGAGATGACCGAAGAAAAAAAATCATCAGAAAAGGAAAGAAAAGAGCCGAAATATTCAATCGGACTCATAAAATAACTGAATTAAATGTTGGTGATAAAGTGCTTTTAAAGCTACTCAATAGTTCCGACAAAAGAAATAAAATATTAGCAAAATTTTTGCAAATATACGATGGACCTTATGAGATAAAAAAAGAAATTAAACCGGGGACGTACATCCTGTGGGATCCTGGAAAAGAACAGGATAAAGGAATGTATCACTCTCAGTATCTAAAGAGATACATTCAAAGATAAGGAGAGGAAAACTTCACAAATCTTCAGTCATTTTAAGTCACGTTAGCAAATAAGCGAAACTTGGTGAAATAAGAAAGAAAGATCAAGTATAGGTTACAAAAGTATACAATAATGAAGAGCTACGAGCACTGATATACGCATATTTAGAATTAAAAATATCAGAAAAAGATAGGTACATTAAGTAAAAGGTAAAAGTTATAAATAGTTTCAATTAAAATAAATAAACATATACCCAAGAAAAATATGCGAGTGCGACATAAAATAAGAAAGATCTATCGTTAGATAATTAAGAAATAGAAAATAAGAAATATTGTTTAAACAAACGATAAGGAAAAAACAGTGTAAAAAGAAAGAAAAGATAATAGACAAAAAAATGAAACAAAATGAGAAAAAAGAAGAAAAAAAGACATAGAAAATACTTCAAGATAATGATTAATTAAGAGAAAAAGCAAATGACATAAGAAAGGAAAGTAAAAAGAATAAGAAGTAGAGAAAAGAGAAACTCTACACTTGTCTAATTAGAAAAAGAAAGAAAAATTACCATAGAATGTAAAATAATTATAGCAATAGATATAGGATAAATAATCTAGAAATTTAGGAAGAATACATATGTATATAAAAACTGAAAATAAGAAAAAAAAACTGAAACAGTAGTCAGCAACGACGAAATATACATAGGCCATAAGAAATCATAATATTTTACCGAAATGAAATACAAAATAGTCAGTATAAGGTTGACTCTCGATCAAACAGGATTGTGGGAACGTAGTTCTAACTTAATACATTTCAAAATTAGAAGTTTAAAAGCAAGAGAAAGTGTGGTGCAAAAAGAGATAATGGATCACAAATTACAGGTAAATCTAAGTGACCCATAGAAAAAGACAACTATTGATCAATAAAATAAATTGTAGAATAACTTTTAAATGAAACGATCTTTAAAAAAAAATCAATTGGTCAAAAGATAAATAGAATCAAATAAATCATGGGGCGTAAAGTAGTGCAAAAGAAATCCTAAAAGTCTACGTCAAACAACGAGTTTCTTTTTCTTTGATTTTAGAATAACAATAACCCAAGAAAAATGAAACCACCCAACATCAAAATAATGCAAGATATGGGATGCCAAGCTTACGAGAGGCTGTTAACAGGAAACCTGGCTAAACTAAACGTGAAGGGAAAAAAAGACAGCATTTCTAACCCAATATTACACACCCGAAGAAATATAAGAAAAGCTGGAACAAAAAAAAAACAAAAAAGTACCCAAACATCTCGATTTGGATTAGGCAAAAATGAGGGATATATTTTGAAGAAAAGGAAAAAAATGCCTATAATCTTGAAGGTTGAAGCTAAAAGTTGAACCAATGAGGAAATAAAGCAAATTAAATTAAAAACTGACATGCACCATAATAGATGGGCTGAAGACACTCTACAAGAAATGAGAGACGCCGTGAAGGAAATGAGTGATACATTAAAAGCAGCAAATAAACGTCGTCGTCAAATGAACTCTAAACCAAAAACTCACACCAAAGAAGAACAGAATATAAAAAAAAATACAACATCAGACAAAAACGACGAACTTCTATGGGGAAGAGAGATTGAGGGACAATTCTTCTCTTTCATTTTCTTCAGCGAATTGAACAATAAATATGATGCCAAAGAGTATGAGCGACAAAGTTAAAAAAAAAAAAAAAAAAAAGCGGGTGGGATTTCCTTCGAAATTCATTGTAAAGCTCAGAATTTTGAATAAAAAGCCGCTGCTTTTAGGTTAGTTTGTCTCAATTGTCAGGATTTCTTAATTGCTAACTACTTTCGTTTCAAAGGCTTACACGTAAAAAAAAGTATCGAGATTCGTCCAGGGGAAAATGGTGTGCCCATTCCGGTTCCTAGGGTGTCACTTTTAGTTAGTTTGAATAACAGGGTGGTAAGGGCTAATTTTAATGCTCTTCCAAAACTTGACCCAGTTTGTATAATTGGTCTCGAGTTATTGGACAAAGTATATTAAAAGCAAGTCAGATGTATAATTTTCGGCAATCTTCAATATTGTTAAGAAAATTCTGAATTGCGACAGCACTATTAACTAAAACATAAGAAAATGCCCATATTTCCATAGGATCCAAGTTTAAAGAGAATAAAATCTAAGAAATCTGGTAAAATCGACATTATTGGATCTCGACTCAATGTCGGATGGTATTATTAATAAAAATTAAACGTAAGGTGTTCGAGAGAACAACGATAACGTAACACTACGGAAAAAATGTCTGGAATGAAAACTTTTTATTTTCGAGGGGAAAAAAGATTTGTTAAAATTTACCCCTTCCACACCCCCACAGGATTCAGGGGTGGGGGTAACTTTGTAATTTCAAACGGCAACCCCAATTTTTTATCACAGATTCAGATTCTCCTTTACGAAATACGTAAGTTTTATTCGGAAAATTTGTTTCGATTCGCAATAGATGGCGCTGCAATTGCGAAAAACGAAATTGTTGACCCTACTTTTAGCTCTACCCAGGAATAACGACGCGGACGTAGTAGTTTTCTATTCCCTTCGGGGTGCTTAATTTCGGTGAGTCCCCTTGCCTCTCACCATCCATCGGGGTGCTTGAACTTTTGGCAACGGGACAGTAAAAGTGATAAAACTGTCGAAAACCATTCCCGAATGCAGTTGGTTGACGACAGTCGATTTTGGATGTAGACATTACATATCATCCAGTCTCCACTGTCTACAGTCCTCGACGTCATTCTGGCCGAGCGATAACCGCGTCTGTCCGTGCTTAACGTTTATTCATTAGAAAGGTTGATTGTGTTCATTTGATTTGGGTGTGTTGGTTGCTTTCGTTTGGGTTATTGTTGTTGATCACGTTCGTTTGAGTTGGTTTGGGTTTCTTTGTATTTCCTCATTACCTTACTTCATTACTTTTACAATGGAAATTCTATTTCAGCAACAGAAGATTGAAATGGTTCTCATTTATGGAGAAAGTGACAGGAATATCAATGATGCTCTCACGCTTTATGCTCAACGCTTCCCAGAAAGTGTTCCTTCACGCGCTTCTTTTTACCGGGTTTTCCGGAACTTCATCACTGACGGAAGTGTACAACCGAAAAAAAGGAAGCGTCAAGTAACAGTTACTGGAGTTGATAATGAAATTGCAATTTTAGCTGCAGTCACTCATGACCCTCATGTTAGTACTCGACAACTAAGCCGCGATTCCGGAATGTCTCTATCCAGTGTTTGGAAGGTATTAAAACGTAATTATTATCCGTATCATATTTCACTGCATCAAGAACTTCATGGAAATGATTTTCAGAACCGTGTGACATTTTGTCAATGGGCGGTTCAGCAGATACAAGGAAACCCGAATTTCTTCTTTCTAGTACTCTTCACAGACGGGTCGTCTTTCACAAACCATGGTATCGTTAATCGGCACAACATGCATTATTGGAGTGTAGAAAATCCACATTGGTTGCGTGAAGTTGAGCATCAGCGTCCATGGTCCGTGAACGTTTGGTGTGGAATAATTGGAGATCAACTTATCGGTCCGTATTTTATTGATGGAAATTTGAACGTTGAAAAATATCGTGACTTTTTAGAAAATCAACTTCCAATATTGCTGGAAGACCTAAGCTTGGAAGTGCGACACAACATGTGGTTTCAACATGACGGTTGTCCAGCACATTATGCGGCAATCGCGAGGGAAGTACTCAATCGCGAATTCAATGGACGATGGATCGGTAGAGGAGGTCCAGTAAATTGGCCTGCCAGATCGCCAGATCTTACGGCGCCGGATTTCTATTTGTGCGGTTATCTAAAGAATCGCGTGTATCAAGAAGTGCCCACAACTCGTGATAACATGATCGAGCGAATCAGGTCTGCTTGTGCACAAATATCACCAGACACAATTCGCAGTTGTGTGGAATCTTTCAAAGCTCGGATTAACAAGTGCATCGAAGTGCGAGGACACCATTTTGAGCACTTATTGTAAAATAATTAATCAAAATCAAGCATCCCTGTGGTGAGAGGCAAGGGGACTCACCGAAATTAAACACCCCGAAGGGAATAGACAAGTACTACGTCTGCGTCGTTATTCCTGGGTAGAGCTGAAAGTAGTGTCAACAATTTCGTTTTTCGCAATTGCAGCGCCATCTATCGCGAATCGAAACAAATTTTCCGAATAAAACTTACGTATTTCGCAAAGGAGAATCTGAATCTCTGATAAAAAATTGGGGTTGCCGTTTGATATTACAAAGTTACCCCCACCCCTGCCTCCTGTGGGGGTGGAGGTGGGGTAAATTTTAACAAATCTTTTTTCCCCTCGAAAATAAAAAGTTTTTATTCCAGACATTTTTCCCGTAGGATGCGTATTTTTAGAGATATTTCGTTGTCTCAAGTTAAAAAAAACACCCTGTATATATATATATATATATATATATATATAT
>CAKNXH010001915.1:131218-162911 GCA_932178445.1 Andricus quercusramuli | reverse complement strand
AAGGGTGAAGATCGGGGAGGAGTACTTTACTCTATAACGACCAGGTGGAGAACTGAACTGAACTGAGGAACTGACTCCGAATGGGCGGTTTATATGTGGTGGTACTTCTAGAACCTTCTATCTGTCATACAAGCTACAAGAAGCACATGCGCACTTACAGGTGTAAATTTTGTTGATTATTCTACATATATAATAATTATATAGGGAGTATTATTATTATTATTTCGCTTATAAGCAGGGTACATAACAGTGGACATAGGCATTTTCTTTGCTAGTGGAGCCATCATCATAACTCTTCTCGGGAATTCCAAAGATAGTAAGATTATTTTTCCTGTAGAATCTCTCCTCTATTCCAGAGACATTGGCGGGTATTTCACGTTTTAGGAAAAACTGGTCTTTTTACATGGCTTTGTATAGTTTCTACCGTAATAACCAATTTAAGCATTGAAAAACTAATATAAATTACACAAACTATGTTAAAAGAATTGGAAATATGTATTTCATCCTTTCATACTTTTGATCCAATTTTTTAGAAATTACTCAGAGAAAAAGAGGTTACCTTGGAATAAAAGCATCTTCCCCTAGATCTGAAAATTGAACTGATGTGGTTCATGTTTTTTTTCAACATATACAAACATATATGTTCAAAACTTCCTAAATTAATTTGCGTTTACTGGGGTCCAGATTTACTGGAACCTGATATACTGGATGAGGTGGTCCACGGGGGCGAGGGAAAGGCGCTTGCAAGGTCAGCGGAGTTACGCAGTTCACGGTTTTACACTATAAGAAGCCACAAGAATGAAGGAGCAGAAGAACGATTTGAATAGTCTCGATTTGCCGTGAAGGCCATTGAGGGTACCCCCGAAACGCCCGGTAAAGCGGGACCCCAGTGCAAGTAATTTTCCCATAAACGACATTCGGTCACCCCTGAGTAGGAAACAGTATTTCAATTAATTTCCGCATAACAAGTATTTAATAACAATGGTAACAGTTATACTATACCTGCTAAGTGAAATTAAGGTCCATTTTAGAAACCGCGTACTATTTCTCATGGGATAAAACACTTTAAAAGCCTAGCAGTATCACAAGCAGTAAAAAATAATGTTCAAAGTGATAGGAAATCAATATCACTTTGACATGTAACAAAAATTATAGACGAATTGTCCTTCTGATCGGCCGATATGATTAATACGATCTTAGAGTACTTTAGGTCTATGCCAACTTTTTATGAATTTTGATCAAACTTCGAAAGTTAAAAAAATGACGTAACCTGGCAATATTTCTTCTGTCAAGTGCAGACAGTAAAAAAAAGGATGTTATTTTTTGCAGAGCATTTTTTTCCAGTGATCATTTAAATCTCGAGATCATTATGCTCTTCGATTTGTATCATTTCTATCTACCTTTCCGAGGATCTCTTAAATTAAAAAATATGACGGCTGTCTGTTTTGATCACACAAGCCACAATGACAGTTTTTTGTAATTTCATTATCTTTTCAGTTGAATACTCAACAAGGAAAGATAATGGAGTGGAACGAGATTAATTGGGATATTTTGCGACTAGTTGAAATGTTAATTTTTAGAGTAATTATCGTTCATGACTAGTGAAATTTTGAGATAGTTATCCATTTTTTCATGAAGATTGTAAAAGTATCGCTTTCTTTAGCAGTATATTGGAATTTTTTAAATTACTGCTATTATTTGCTTATTATTGAATACGTGTCAATGAATAAAAAAGATATACAGACTTGAGATAATGATGTATATTTTACCTGTCATAACCTAAAAATATCCTGCAAAGCTGCAAGCTCGTGACAATCAGGTGGACTTGGACGGTTTAATCATATTACTTCTGAATACGAGAATTATTTAATATTATTAAGTATCAAATACTTCCTCTAAATCCAGGCTTTAAGGAATTATTGGTAGAGTAATAAGTATTCATGGCATCGATAACATAAGTGTATTGGTTAAAGAAATACAAGGTTTAACGCAAATCGGTAGAGAATTTGATTTAAAGTTTCTGCTCAAAAAGAAATACACTGTCATTACCGGGTTCCAGGGTACAGTAGCCTCTCTTCAAAGATTTTTAAAATCGAATATACGTTGTGAAGTATTGTGGATTACACACGAAATACTCTGAAACTTTTTGCGATTGGCTTTTGGTTGCCTATTGGACAATCCGCAATTTCTGCTAGGGTCATTCCTTTAAAAGCGCCGCTTTCCATATTAATTTTTGCTCGCCTTCCACCCGGAATATCAGGTAAATATATTCCACGAAAAATCTTTTGCTTGCCAGATTTTTCAAATATCGCGAAGGCATCACCAGTGGCCGTTGATAATACAATTTGTTCTTCGATAGGCATGGGATTGAAGACATGATTTTTGGTCCTTAATCGAATTGGTTTATCGGGAGGAAAAGTGTATCTCCGAAGTTCAAATATCCGGGTCGGATTGTTGTGGGGAGAAAGTCGGACAAATCTAAGATCTTTAGGTGAAAATCCAAGTATGAGAGCTGAAGGATCCCTGGCATGACGAGACCTGGATCTGACACGAAGCGGATGCTCGGTGCGTGTAGGAGCCCAGGCAGCAGGATGAGGTCTAGCCAGAGGAAGTGTCCTTTCTGCTAAATTTCCTTTAGTGATAGAAGAAGTAGAAGAAAAAGAAGAAGAAAAAAAAGATGTTCTGGAACGAGCAACACCAGGTATAGGATCGCCATTAGGCAAACAGTCAAACTGTAAGCTAAGTTCTGCAACAGAAAACAGAGGATTAAATTTTTCTTGAAGTACACAATCGTATGTTGGTGTATAATGAGTTGCGGATGAGGTTGTGATTGTCAATGTTGTTGTCAATATAGTTGTCAACTGTTCTGTAACGTTTATATTCAATTCTGTTCGACATAAAAAAAAAACTTCAGGTTATGTACCCAGCAGTGGGATTACTCGTGGGCAAAGATTCATAATTTTATGTTAAAAATTCATCTCTTGGGTTAGAAATTCAAACGATTTTTGTTGAAGGTCAATTCTATTTAGTTGAAATGTCTGCAGTTCTAGTTTTGGTGCAGATTCAATGGGCCTTGACTCACAACGGTGATGGTGCGATCCAGAATAGAGTTCAATTATGTTCTCGAAAATTGACCAATATTTTTGGTTGTTTTGTAAAGTTTTGTAAAGGGAGCAGTTAAATTTAAACAATTAAATAAAATGGAGAAACAGTTACACAACAGTAATGTTCAAAAGCCTCCTGAAACCAATACTAACTTAAAAAAAAAAAAAAAATCCGAAGTTTCACTATGCAAAATGCCACTCCCTGTGTATTTTGCAAGCTTGATTGTTTCAAATTGAATATCTACTCAAGTCCTAAAAAGTAGAGTGGTATGATTATTTCTAATTCAAACATTTTCTTGTGATTTTGTTAAATCCTTCTCAAATTAGGTATAGTTTTTATAATTCATTATCCTAGGTATTTGAATTTGAAAACTGTTTGGCGCATTTATTTAAAGGCAGCAAACCTTAATTTCTCCAACTACGCTACAGGTGGATTATGTGGGTCTATGATTATTATCATGGCAGTGTTAAGAATATAACATTAAGTTTTCTTAGCGGTGGATTTTTTGAGTTGATGAATATTACTATAGGGTTGGAAATATAACTCGATTGTTCCAAACCCAACTTGTATGACTTACTTAGCTTGTAAGTTATATGGCTGTTTTACATTAAAGAGTTTTGGATGTGTTTAGTTAATAGCGCATATTTGCATATCTCAGTCACGAGGTTTGCTACGTAGGGGGTGATTATGAGGGTTTAGGTTTGTAAATACTGCAAAATCACGTACAGGTTTAATTGCGAATATTCTGATTGCTGTAGAACTTACAGAAAATTTACTTGAAATAATAGATGTATTATATTATCATATCTACCAATAGAATTAAGGATCGAAGACCAATATAAGACCAAAGTGCAGACAATCCTCATCTTTTTTTATCAAAGGAAAAGCTAATTATTGTGTTAATAGAGACTTTTATCAAAAATATAACTGACGGATACTCGACTCCTCCAGTTGCTTATCTAATCTACACTATAGTCGTTATCTCTTAAATTAAAGGCTGTCAGTTTGTCAGTTCAAACGATTATGATAAGAAATAGGAGTAGGCGACGATTTAAGGCTTGGCAGAAATTTCCATTCCGGTGATAAAATTTGTTTATGATTGAACGCAAGATGTCGCAATAATGATTTCATTGAAATAACCTTAGAATTTAAAGCTATATTTTTTTTTAATCGTCTAATACAATAACTCAAAATTAGGCTGATTAAACGTTATCTAAACTTTTAAACGGTTGTTTTTTCAATATCTTAAAATTAGTTCCTGCACAGATATTCAAACAAAATTTCTCTACTGCGGGATCGCTTATTTTCATAAAATGAATAATATCATGTCACAATAGATTATCTTTGAACAACAATTGTTTGAAACAAATAGCTTGATATCAAAATTTTCAACAAATACATTTTTTCTTTTCAGCCGAGTCATTTCTTCTCATATAAAGAATAATATCCTAACACAATGAATTACCTTTCGGCAACATAATTAGCATTGTATTCAAACATTCTCATTACAAATTCGCAGTTTGAATTTCTTTTACTTATAAGTTTCTTCTTCGCGGCGAAATCACTCATTGTTTCCTTGAGAGGTATATTTCGCCGAGAAAAAGAAACTTCTCATTGGATGAAATTCTCTCTCCGTCCTTTGCAATCAAAAATATATTCATTTGTTTGAAAGTACTATCTTTTTTTAGTCGACTTTATAAGACATTATTCATAGGAAAAGGAGGAGCAGTAGGAGGATGATGACGATGACGATGGCGATAACGGTGACGGTGACGGTGACGAAGGAGGAAGATGATGACGATAAGGAGGGGGATGAATATCGGCCTCCTTGTTTCCCCGACTGATGGTAACATGACTGCCTACCTTACCGACATACGGTGAAATTATACTATAAAAGTAAGTGTCACTAACTTGCGGCGGTGGCGCCATCTGTTGGCAAATGAGATGATAGCCCCTTAGCCTAATTACTGACGTTGGATTTCGTTGCTATCAGTGCTCATGTTTATATGTCACTATTTTTATTTTTCAAGCTTTTTCTCGGGTGAACCCGGTTTTTCGTCATAGCCACGGACTAAGTCAAGTGACTGATGAGATCAGGATGTTATAAGTTATTTCAATACGTTGTTTGAAATCATTTACGATGATGTTGTAGGTACAGAATTAGAAGCATGATGTAGTTTGCAGTTTGGCTTTGCCACTGTTATCCTTACACAGCGGCCGTGAGTGTTGAAGGTGACACCAGTCGCCTCTGGATGCTTTCTTAGAGCTACCATGTATCACGCCATAGGTTCTTAGTCACCTGCTTCCTGATGATCTAGGAAGTATCTTACAATGCGACAGGTGTTTAATAAAACCGCTTTTTGAGCTGCCGCCATTACCCTACTGACTCCTAAATGTTCAAGATGTTCACAATAGGATGAATAGATGCATGTTTCACATTCCTTCATATTGCCTTAACTTCATGCCTTAGCTCGCTATACTTATGAATCTTGGTTGTATAGGTTGCCTGCAAATTTCGGTTGAGCGGACAAGCAATGTCGATGATGTAGACTCTTCCACCTTTTTTCTCTCGCATCACGATGTCAGGTCTATTGGCTCGGATGTAATGATTCGTCTGGATAGTCACATCCCAATATAAGATGTAATCTTCATTTTCTAAAACGGACATTGGAATGTATCCATAGAAAGGCATCCATTCTGTTAAGAGTCCTAGGTTTAAGGCAAGTTGTTGATCTACAATGCCCGCCACATCATTATGTCTGTGCGTATATTCTCTTTTGGGCCATTACGCGACAACCATCAATAATGTGCTCGATGGATTCATTGGTATCTCCACATAATCGGCACCGGTCAACCACGTCTTGATGTAACACGTGTTTGCGATAATTCCTGGTGCTGACAACTCTATCCTGAATCGCAATGACGAATCCTTCCGTTTCTGGATACAGGAGTCCCTTTCTCAGCCAAATATTGGATGCCTCACTATCCACTTCATATTGATCTAGCGTTTTGGGGTGTTCGCTGTGGATGGCTTTCTGTCTCCATTGCGTTTCTAATTCCTCTATGGTTTCTGTCCTGATATTCAAGGCCTCCTCTGAGGACAAATTCAAGGGCGTGTAGTCAAGATCCGCTTTACAGATGGTGTTGTAAAGCGTAACATCTCGCTTGCTGTTAAAATAATCTCGCAACTGTGTAACTTGTGACTCACACAGTTTTCTGACATCTACAATGCCTCTGCCCCCTCTATGTCGTGGTAGAACTACCCTTTCACTCGCCGAATTACGGTGGTGCATTCGGTGTTTCGTCATTTCTACGCGGATGATTCTGTTTAATCGTTCGAGGTCAGTGTTCGACCATTTGATGAGCCCAAAGGAGTACGTGAGAACAGGGATGGCGTAGGTGTTGATTGCCCTGATCTTGTTTGCCGAGTTAAGAGAACTCTTCAGAACCAATCTGAGTCTTGTAGCGAAGGCAGTCGTTAGGCTTTTCTTAACTATCGTATGCTGAATACCCTTAGATTCAAGAATACCCAGGTATTTATATGACTCGCCCTCAGCCATTACCTCGCTGTCATTCCCGAAATCGTTCTCTATCTCTGCGGTCCCTAATTCTCCTCTGGTTAAATGCACTGTTCGGCATTTATCTAGTCCAAACTCCATGTTGATATAATTGGAAAACTGCTTTGTAACATCAATCACTTGCTGCAGTTTCTCGTCCGAAGTAGCGTATAGCTTCAGGTCATCCATGTATAGAAGATGGGTCACTTGATGACCATCCTCATTATCATTTACTCGGAACCCATGAGACATGCTATTTAAAATTTTGCTCAGTGGGTTCAACGCTAAACAGAACCATAATGCACTGAAGGAGTCTCCTTGGAATATACCCGTCTTAATGCGTATTGATCTAGTTATCCTCGGTTGCCCATGATCAAAATACCTATTCTTGTACCCCAAAGCATCATCGCACGACTTAGGAAGTTAATGATGCGTGGACAAATTGTGTATACTTTTAAGACTTCAAGAAAATAGTCATGTGGTACAGAAGGAAACGCTCGCTTGTAGTCAATGTATGCCATGTGCAAGTTCCTTTGGTGTTTACGAGCTTGCATCATGGCAACAGCGTCTATGGTGACTAGATCTTTACTGCCTCGGGAGTTTTTACAACATCCTTTTTGTTCTTCTGTTAGAATGCCATTCTCGTTGAAGTGAGAGTATACCTTATCTCCAATGATGGCTGTAAGGCATTTATAAATTTTTCGAAGATAGGCTATCGGTCTAAATACAGGTGGACTTTGAACGTCTGGTTTTTTAGGCAACATATACGTAGTACCCTGCAGCATAAAGCCTGGCATCAGATCTGGATGTTCGATGATCTTCTGAAGACACCGTGCCAACGCAGGATGTACACTAGTCAGGTACTTATACCAGAAATTGTGCACCATGTCCGGACCTGGAGCTTTCCAGTTACATGCTTTTTTCAAAACCGCTGAAACATCTAAAGCTGTTATGTTCGTCAGCTCCATTTCAGGGTTATTGCTTGCTCTTGCTTTCTCTAGTTGGAACCACGCAGTGTCCAAATTGCTTCTGTTAGTTTTTCCCCAAACGTCTGACCAATAGTTAGTCATTTCTTCCAATTGAGGGACTTCGGTGTCTTGCTGGTTATTTTGCTGTACACTCAGTTCACGATGGAACCTTCTTTCGTCTGTCTGAAAGGTTCGATTTTGTTGCCTTCTTGCACTACTTTTCTTGTACCGACGCAGTCTAGCAGTCAGAACATCAAGTCTCTGCCGCTGGGAGTCTATAATCTCATGCGATGTTGCTGGTGTCAATGTCTCGATGTACCGAGGGTGGATGATTTTAATAAAATGGTGTATCAGCTTTCTGGTTCGATTTCCTTTTTTATATTGAGTCAGTCGACTCAATTTGCACCTTACTTTGCTGACATCCATATCCAACCTGATCTTCCATGGCGGATCTCGCTCCTGTCTTGGGGCGAAGACTGCATTTATAGGCCTAGTTCTGTGCCCCAACGTTCTAACGGTTGCCACTGCTGCACAGTATACAAGAGTTTGCACCTCTAACGCGTTTTGTGTTGCGTTCAAATGCATAGGTAAAACCTTGCTGTTTAGGTGTTCTATTAGTGCACGCAGATCATTTGTGATGTTCATCTTGGGCAGTGAATGCCTTTGTGTTGGTTCTACATGTCTGAACTCTAATAGAGCATGACCAAAATTCCTTTCAAGGTGCTGTAGATTTTCTGGGACTTCGCTGTTTATATCATCGTTTATGATATCCGGATGTGGTTCTAGTCCATCCGGTACTTGATGTTCATTATCCCTAGCACCTATGTCTTCAGCTGCAATCAAGTTTTCGTTTTCCACATCTTCCAATGGAAGTTCATCGATAGGAAGCTGCTGTTCTACTTCCATTTCGATGGCAGCTATTTCAACAGCCGAAAGCAATTTGTTCACAGATATCGAGCGTTTTTGATCTGCTAGATTCTGCTCATTTATTCTTGTGGCTAGCCCTGAGTACTTAAGTAAGAAGAGACGATGATGTTCTTTCCTTACACTTTGCCCACTTTTCTTTGCCAAAAAATAAAAGCGCATCACATCTCTGTTCATATGGTATGTCCATTTTAATCGCTTCCTTGGTTTTTGAACTTCAGCTTCTGGCACTGGTTGTATTAGGCCATCTACCTCCGGAGGATGTGGTGGTGCTGGATCATCACCAGGTTGAGGAAGAACATCAATTGCCACTGCTTGTTCGTGAGACGCGGCTTCCTCTAACTGCTGTTCATTGCCGTTGTTCTTCCACTCCGAATCAACCTGCTGTTTAATCTCCATTGCTCGATCTTCTGAGATGAGTAGATTAGTCCTGATGTCCTTCACCTTAGCGATAAGATCTCTCAATGCGACTTTCTCTATTTGAGGATTTGTGATGTTTCAAACTTCGCACTTTCATAATAGAGACGCATCAACTCCTCATTTATTGTGGTATCCCACTTGATGCTCTCCCACGGTATTTCTGTTGAAGTGGTTGGCTGCAAATAGCTAACGCTAACCAAAGCATCCTCAGCAGACGCAGTTGATGGTTCACTGCTTACCGTATGTCGCAGATGTTCTTGCTGGCCAGCTGTTTGATTAGTGAGATCTGCCTGACCATCTCGCAGCTCACCATCACCACCGTCCTGCATGCTGTGGCCCCCAGCGGTGGCTCCAGGGGTGCCCCGACGATCTTCGGGTAGCGACAAGCGTTTAAAATTTTTTTAAATACTCTCCATTATCATTTATGGGTTTTGGTATTCCTCTTAGTCACTTTCCTCTTCGTTTTCTGCCTGTCTGGCATGGGAAACCCTGTCAGTAGCAATGCTACGGCCAACATAGCCTTCAAATTCATGAGAGGAAAGCTCTCTTTTTTTCTCTCTTTTTTATATGAGAAGTTGTAGGCTCCGGAAGCTTCGATCATGATTCCTTAAAGAAACCAATCCCAAAGCTACTGGAACGTGTACGTCATCCGCTTCTGCTCCTTCTGTCCTAGAAGGTAAGCAAGAGCGGGAAATTTACGCGTGATAACATCGGGCAACACTGTTCCTTGGAGTCAGGTCTTTAGCCGCGGATGACCTTACGCGGCAGACAAGACAGTTGGAGATGAAGTTTCACCTCTGGATACTTTTTTAGAGCTACCAATCTTTGTAGAATTTAAGAGGAACTGTGTTGACGGACCAGATGGAGTGATCCCAGAAGAACAGCCTTCTGCATCCGGTTCGCGATGAAATGAGCATGACGCTGGCAAGCCGGAATCTTGTTGAGTTGGCTAATAAATGAAGCTTTCATACCTCCAAGGCAGCCGATTATGAGAATTATAAGATGGACTTTGTAGCCTTGGTACAGCCTACTCAGCTCGAAAAGAAATGCTTGATATTTCGCCCGTTTTTCTCCCTCCTTTGCCGTGATATTACCATCGGCTGGTGCCGAGAATTCAATCACGTAAATGATCACGTTCTTCAGATCTTGGAGGACAATGTCAGGCTTCGTAGAACTGATACGTTGAGTGGTGGAGAATGAGAAATTCCAGTAGATCTTACACTGATCATTCTCCACAACTGACTCGAGTTCCCCCTGGGCGTATGGCAAGACGGGCAATAGATCAACACCATAGAAATGCCTGAGATGGTAATATATCACTTTTAGAGCTGCATTGTGTCTCTCTATGTACGCACAGCGTGCATATTTAGAGCATCCACTGAGAACATGTCCAAGTGTTTCGGGCTCTTGCTTGCACGCTCGGCAGTTGGTATCGCGTACAGGTAAATTCATTATGCGCTCGCGGTAAACTAAGGTGTCTATGACGCCGTCTTGACAGGCAAAAAGAAATCCCTCGGTCTCCGATCTCGATCCAGCAGACTTGAGAAACATGTTGGACAGACCCATCGAGAGCTCTTCTCTACGTAGGATGCCGTAGAACTTACCATGGAGGGGTTTCTCAGCATGTTCTCTTAGTAGGAGCGTATGTTCTGCTTCCTGTATACGACTTTTGAGCACCAGAGGTGTTAGTGATGCTAGGCCATGTGTAGTGTCGCTGGAATTGAATGGGAGGTCAAGCTCCTCTGCGGCCCTATCTGCTGCATGGTATAGAAACACCGCAGCATTGGCGACTTCATGTTGATGTACGAGTCGCATAAGGGAATCCGTGCTTTTTAGAACTGAACAGGCTGTAGCCAGAACCGTCCTTCGATGAAGACACTCTGAGCTTAGCAATCCTCTACCCCTTTTATCGCGAGGGAGATATATTCGAGGTACGGAAGATCTAGGATGAAGACTTCGGTGTATTGTCATCATCTTGCGTGTGCTTCAATCAAGTTGTTTCAATTCATCGACGTTCCATTTTACTGCACCAAACGTGTAGAGCAGTATAGGAACGGCCAGCATATTGGTCGCCTGGATCTTATTCTTTCCAGATAATTCGGAAGCCCAAATTTTTCTGAGAATTTGGCGATACCTTTTTCCAAGGGCCGTTTTCAAGTTATGCACATTTTGGGTTTCCGCTTGCGGTATTCCAAGATATGTATATGTTTCTCCAATACCAAGATGTTGAATGGTATTTCCGCCTATGAGTTGAACATCCTGATCGTCACTGGATGATGTAGTTTCTAGTCTTCCTTGGTGTAGTTGGACGCAGGCACACTTGTCCAGTCAGAAGCTCATGCCAATCGCTTTAGAATATCTATTTACCGCATCTACAAGGATGTTAAGGTCCTTTTTTGAGGAAGCAAAGAGTTTAAGGTCGTCCATGTATAAAAGGTGGTTGATCTTATATTCTCTTCTGTTCGGCGGGCCACATAGGTATCCAGAGCTTTTGCCTCGGATCACAATATATAGAGGCAAGAGGGAAATGCAGAAAAGTATCGGACTTAGAGAGTCTCCTTGGAAGACCCCCCTCTTATATGTGACAAAGCTTGTAGTCACTTGTCTTTTGTCAGATGTTATGACAAATCTTGTCCGCCACAAGAGCATCAGCTCTTTCATGCATCTCACTATTTTTGGATGCACCTCCATGCACTCAAGGAGCTTGATAAGAAGCTCATGGTTCGTGTTATCGAATGCCTTACGGTAATCAATCCAAGCCATGGACAGATTGCGTCGATACCTGATCGAGTCCTGGGTAATACACCTGTCTATTAACAGGTTCTCCCTGCAACCTGCCAGCCCTCTCTTGCATCCACGTTGTTCGACTATTGCACTCCATACCGGCTCGATAGATGTCAATATCCTCTCTTTGAGGATGCCAGTGAATAGCTTGTAGCTGGTGTTTAAACAAGCTATGGGCCTGCAGTTCTTCGGACATGACAAATCTCCGGCCTTAGGGATCAATAACGTGCTTCTTCCACCAAAAGTTGTTGATTTTATCTGGCCCGGGCGCCGAAAAGTTCTTAGTTCTAGCGATAACTTTCTTCACTTCTTCAGCAGTAATTAGTGCACACTCTTCCTCTGGACCTTGTAACCTTTGCCTTTGGCAAAAGTTACGAAAGAGTGATATATCGGAAGCGTCTTCATTTAGATGATAAGTATCTCCATATACTTGCTCCCAGAAGACTTGAATCTCTCCTCGACTAGACGGATTTTTAACTACACATGACGCTTTATTGAACAGACGGGAAGGATTAGTAGAAAAGGTGGAATTTTCCTGAATCCACTTAACTGGCCGCTCAAGGCGCTGTTTCGCTGTTTCGAGCAAGTGCCCTAACTTTTGAAGTGAACTTTTTATTTGATGATATGTAGCTAATCACGCACTGAAGATTTGATGCATGCCGTCTCGCCGTTTCAATTTTGAACTGAAGCTGTGCAATACGCTCGCGTGTCTTACTCAGACGTACCGAAGTATCGATACTTCTATCGTCGCTAAGCAGGGAGACCGCCTTCTCGTAAACTACACAGTTCAGATTCCAGAGATTATTATTAATATTATTATTATTATTATACCATTAAGCCATTTCCCTTTCGGGGTAGGCGTGACTTGCTCGGTTGGAAAATAGGGAATAGGTATATAGATATAAAGTAGGTCGGTATATGGGTATATGGTATATAGGTATATAGGTGTTAGGTATAGATGTTTTTGATTGATCTGGAATTCTCGTGTTATTTATTTAAATTACACGTTCATTCCGCAAAACTGCTCCGACCCAGGTTGCTGATCAATCTCTCTAGCCATCACCCCAAGTGAGGAGCCTCACAAAATTGTTATGTATAGTTCCCCACTTGGGCCCATTAGTATCCAAGGTCTTTGTTTCAGGGGCCATTCACTCTATTGTCAATCTGTTTACAAATTATTTGTCGCCACACTTTTCTATCCTGGCATACTACTCTAGCTTCCTTCCCGTCCATGCATTTTTTCATACAAGCTCTTGTGTTTCTAAGGCTTCTTATGTTTCTTCGGATTAATGTCTCATTCACAGATTCTAACCATTCTTTCGACGGTCTATCTCTGGGCATTCTGATTCAACTGATTTCTTTCCCATGTGCCAACTATTGGCTCCTTGGCACCACATTCTTTGAGGATTGTCTCGTTTCGGACTTCGTCCATCAGTGTTTTTCCGCATATTATGCGCAGAGGTTTCATGCCGATCGCGCTGATTTTACTCTTGTCCTTTTCTTGCCGGGTCCATGTCTCGCTACCGTATAGTACAGTCCGTACTAATATAGAATTATGTATGGCCATTTTAGCTTTTTTTTATATGTTTGTATTTGTGAGTATGGACCCTGCTCTACCGATAACCTGTTTACCCTTATTTATGCGGCTATCCAACTCCCCATCTGTTTTGCCGTCGTTAGTGAATAGACTACTCAGATATATGTGTTTGTCAATTTGTTCTTATCTCTCATCATTTAGGACAATGTTGCATATTGTTTTCTCACTCTTTCGCACAAAGAACATGATTTTCGTTTTATTCACGTTAATTTTGAGGCCCATGTTCTTCATGCTTGTATTAAGTTTATTTAAATTCTTTGCAAGTCCTCGACTGATTCTGCAATAACAATCTTGATATCTACAAAAGCTAAACCACGTACCTTGACTGTTTCGAGATCTACACCTTCTTCGTCGAAGAGGGCAGTTCTTAGACACTTATCCATGAATATGATAAATAGCCACGAGGACATAACGCTTCCTTGTTTCACGCCTTGCATAATATCGAACCAGTCACTCGGTTTCCCATTCACCCTTACACTCGCTTTACTACCTGTATATATTGTTTTTATTGCTTGTAGGAGCCCTCCGTTTACTCCATACTCTTTAAGGACTTCGAAAGTTTTCTTCTATTTACCTTGTCAAATCCTTTTTCTAGGTCAATAAATGCACAGAAAACTTTTTTTCCTACCCTCAAGCTTTCTTCTGTGATCTGTCTTAGGCTAAATATCTGATTTTTACATGATCTTCCTGGCATAAATCCACTTTTGAATTCCCATATCTTCTCTTCTGTAATTTCCATTACCCTACAAATTAGTATTTTTGAGTATATTTTACTTACGGTACTCAGTAAGCTGATACCTCTGTAATTACTGCAGTGGCTTTTATCTCCTTTTCTTTTGTATATTGGTACAATAATTGGTTTTCTCCAATCTTCTGGGACTTCTTCTGTCTCGAAACATAAATTTATCCATTCGCATAACCTATGAGGTATGTACTCGCCACCGTATTTAGGCATTTCAGCGCTAATACTGTCTATACCAGCAGCCTTACCGTTTTCCAAGTTCTTAATTATATCTCTGACCTTAGTGACACAGACTTTTTGAATTGGATTTTCTAAGGCATTATGTTCAACGTCGCAGTTTTGTTGTCCTATATCTTCACCTTCTAATAGTTCTTTGAAAGAGTCTTTTAAAGCGTCTACTATCCCGTCTATATCGTATATCATTTCACTTTTGCTGTTTCGCATGCTGACAAACTCTTTACTTTTACTTTCCTCCATTTTATTATATAGTAGTTTCATAATTCCTTCAAAGTATTTTTGTATTTTGTTCTCTTGTTCTATTCTGGTTTTCTCTTTACTTTTTTTGACTAGTCGTTTAACTTTCCTCTTTTTGTGTCTGTAATAATTTTTGAGTCCATTTCTCTCCTCACTGCTAGGACCTGTCATGTTCAGCGTTTTATTGTGCGCTTATTTGTTTTCTTTTTGGGCTGCCTCAATTTCATCGTTCCACCACGCATCGCCAGACTTTCTTCCTACCATCGCCGTATCACACTTTTCAATCGCAGTTTTAACAATGGTATCCCGTAATAAGGCCCACGCGCCCTCTTATATCGTTATTGCTTTCAAGCGGCTCCCAAATTTCCTTATCTATGCGCTCTTTTATCTTTTCGACCTTGATTCGCGTTTGTTTCGTTTGTTTGGTTCTCTTTCTTCTCCATCCTCGCCCTATGTTCATTTTGCAGACTGAAAGGTAATGATCAGTATTGCATTCGGCCCCCCTCATGACTCTTGTATCTGTGACTAGTTCTCTTAGTCTTTCATCTGCAATTACAAAGTCGATTATACTGCGGTTTTTTTCTTCACACCAGGTGTAAATGTAGATCATTTTATGTCGAAGCCAAGTATTTGTAATAAATAGGCTCTCCTCTAAGCATAAGCTAACTAATTTTTCCCCGTTATAATTTTTCCTTGTTGGGTCCCGAAAATTACCTAGCACCCCTCCTGTATCTGTATCGTGACGTTGGACGCCGACCCATCCGTTAATATCTCCTAACAAAATTATTCTTTCACCTTGATCGCAAGTATTTATTGTATCATTTAAAGTGTCCCAGAAGGCGTCCTCAACTTCCCTAGAACCGCTATCAACTGGTGCGTAGCACGCTATGATAAATAACCTTGTGATTCCTACCTTCATTCTAGCCCATAGCAATCTGGGTGATACAAAATTATGCTCTATGAGATGCTGTCTTGCTTTTTCATTCATAATTAAACCGACCCCTTGACTACAATGTGATTCGCTATCTACTCCTGGCCATATTTCACAACCGCCCTTCAACACTCCATTTTCTATTTTTCTAATTTCGCAACCCTTTTTCTTCGTCTCAGGTACACAAAGAATATCTAGTTTCCTTATGTGCGTAGTTTCTCGTAGTTCTCTTAAGATCACTCACTCCTCTAGCATTCCAAACACCCAGTCTCCATTCATCGCCCGAAACTCGACCTTTACGTTTACAATGTGCATCCTTTTCGTCAATCAAAGTTTCAGTCCATTCCAAAGCTACTTTATTGTTTGTATTATTCATGTTTATATTGTACTCCCAACTATCATCTGTATGCGCGAGATTTGTTTGCGAGTCGAAATCATTTCCGAATTAGGCAGTGATTTGTCGTATGGTGGAGAATCAACTTGTACCGTCAGTTCCACCAAAACTTCTGTTACGGGGGAGGGGGGGGGGCATGAGAAAGGAAACCAGGAGTCTCAATAGGTTGATGATTTATGCTGAGGTCACCAGCCTGCAGCAGCGTCGTATTAGATAGGAGTTACTATGTTCCCATCTGCAGATTGCCGGCCTACCTCTAAAACAAGAGCCAATAACTCTTCTTTTTTTTTAAACTATACGAGGTTATAAATCTTGTATGAAATCGTTAGCATATAGAGACACAGTTTAAAGGAAAGAGGCCTCATAATCGATATGTTCATCTTCAAAAAGTTTTGCTTTAGTAAAGCCGCAAATACCTCATGGAATTCTATATGTCTTGAAAATCTGAGATTCAGTTCCAATTTAAATGTTTGACCTTCAAATTTAAATAAACAGACAAAGTGTCTTAACGTAGTTTAATTTATGACAGAAATAGTTTAACCGTATTCTATCGATATTAATTATGAAATACCATATGTACTGTGTGAACTCTATATAAAAGAATTGGAATATTTTGACGTGCTCAGTCGCACTAGCTTGAAAAAATGTACTCAAAATTATAGATATATTATATAATAATGCATTTATAATTTCAAGTAAATTTATTTTATCATATTTATTTTGTTCTGAATTTTAGTATTATACTCACGAATAGAAACAAAGATAACCGCCAAAGATAAGACCAGAGTATGGACAATCCTCATCTTTTCTAATTATGGTAAAAAATGATCAATTTATCAGTAATACGTTTGGATAAATACGTATCTAACGAATATTCTATTGCTTCACTTGTTCATATAATCTATACTGTAATCGGTTTCTCATATATGAAACACGTCACTATTATCGATCTGATGTATTTACATTTGATAAGAGTCAGTTGCATTAGAAAGCATTCATTTGAAAACTTAATTAAAACTGTTGTTACAACTTATCTAATCCTCTATGTTTCGAGGAAAAATAATTTTGACATGGCCTACACTTTTCTCTCATATTTGCAGAATAGAATGGGACAGTTCGCTAGAATTTCTTTAGCTGATTCCGAAAAAGCCAATTTGCAGAAAAATGAATTAGCGAAATCAGCAAGTCGAATTCCGATGATTCGACTTGAATTTCTTATCCATTTTTCACAAAAAAAAGTTATTCTGATTTTAGGAATGGTAATAATTCAAAGAAATGAAGACAGTTTGATGAACAGTTACATTTTTTTCTATTTCGAAAAATCCAATGTTCCAAGCGTTTTTGAATTTGTATTAAAAATTCAAATAAACTAGAATTATGTCTTAATAAAGTGAAATAATGCAATTAAATTTTCATAGGTGAGAAGCATTATTATAGAAAATATATATTCTATGTAAACAAATATTTTTATTTTTTATGTATTGAATAAAAAAGATTTTAACATTTTTTTTTTAATTAAAATGAATCAATTTTTGTTTATTATAGTTTAAAGGCTAAAAATGAGGTGGAAACAAAATTGCTTTGCTTTGTTTATATAATAATATGATCATTTGAAATTATGTATCAACCTTATAAAAACCATTCGAATATTGTAAATCCTGCGAAATTCCATTAAATTACTCGAATCCATTAAAAATTTCTTTGTAATCTTTTCAAAATAACCTAAAATATTTAAAATCCTTTTAAATATTTTGGAATATTTTAAAGATCTTAAAAATGCTAAGGAATTTGAAAAAATGCTTTGAAATATTCCAAATCCTATCATTATTTAATTATCAATTGATCCTCAGGATCAATTAAAAAAAAAATTCAAAAAATTCAAAAGAATCCATCGAATAGAGTAGGAGTGTGTGAATTTTGAAAATTTGAAAGAATTCCAAAGAATTAAAAGAATGCAGGATAAATTGATAAGAATTCAGGTTGAATTCGAAAAAAATAATTTCAACCTCTTTCAA
This sequence comes from Andricus quercusramuli, assembly GCA_932178445.1. NCBI lineage: Eukaryota > Metazoa > Arthropoda > Insecta > Hymenoptera > Cynipidae > Andricus > Andricus quercusramuli. The sequence continues at coordinate 145,000 of CAKNXH010001915.1, read as the reverse complement.
TTATAGAAACCCTACGAAAAACCTCACCTCTTTTGAATAAATTCTGTATAATCCACTAAATTTACAGATTTGTATACCTTTCATAGGTGGAATAAATCGAAAATATATTTTTTCAATTACCAATATAATAATAAATTATGTATTTTATTTAAAGCTTATGTTTTTTTGAACCAGTTACTCAAAAAGTCAGTACATTTAGGATGATGAATATTATAATTTTCATATTAGGTGCGCAAATAAGTTCTCGCTATCTTTTTTATGAAAATGCAACTTTAGTGTGAAAAAATGGTTAAAAATTAATCATTCAAAGCATTGCCCATCGTTAGCTACAACTTTTTCCCATCTTTCTGGTAGCGTTCGAATACTGTTTGAGGCTATCCACGAATCAAGCCATTCTTGGATGTCTGCATATGAGCGGAACTGCTGATCAACCAGACCATGTGCCATCGACCAAAACAAGTAATAATCGGACGGCGCAATATCTGGGGAATACGGCGGGTGGGTTAGAACTTCCAATTTGAGCGTTTCCAGGTATGTTTTAACGGGTTTGGCAACGTGAGGCCGAGCGTTGTCACGCTGTAGAATCACTTTTTCGTGCCTCTGATCGTATTGTGGCCGTTTTACGCCATGCCTACCCGACTCCCAAGTTAGAAATGGCATGGGAGAGGCTTTAGGAGGGGCAAGGAGAGTGCAGATTAGTTGTGTTGATGGCGGTAGGTGGCATTAGTATAGAAATGAAAAGAGCCAATAGGAAAGCGGATTGCGTGAAACAGCTGGCGGTGATATTTTTTTAATTTGACGTGGTGTGATTGGTGATTACGTGTCAAAAGTGTCAAAATATTGTAAACCATGAACATATTTTTATTGAATTTATTCAGCGATGGATCGACAGAAATGTGTAGTAACAGGGTGTGCCACGAGGCAAGTACGTGGTAAACAGACCGTAGGTCATCAATTTCTAAAACATGGAACGTCATGGATTGAAATGACTGGAAATGATGATTTGAAAAAACCTACTCTAAAAGAAATAACCTCGCAACGGTTTTTCATTTGTATGAAGCATTTTGACAGTAAGTTTTTTTATTATACGCAAAATGGAGCAAAATGTTAAACTTCTTGTTTAAAAATAAACTTTTTCTTAAAATTAGTCTTTTTGAATTGAAAATTAATCTTTTTTGGTGAAAAAGTCAAGTCTCTCATTTAGAAATAAACTTTTTCTTAACCATGATCTTTTTCGTCGAAAATGTAACTGTTTTGAATAGAAAATTTGTCCTTTTGGACAAATTTGGTCAAATTTGATAAAAAAGTCAAATTTCATATTGAATAATAGAATTTTTTTCAAGATCTATCATTTTAGTCGAAAATTTAACAGCTATTAATAAAAAATTCGTCTTTCTGAATTGAAAATTATTCTTCTTTGGTAAGGAAGTCAAATTTCTCATTTAAAAATAAACTTTTTGTTGAAATTCGTTTTTTAAATTGAAAATTAATCTTTTTTGGTCAAAAAGCCAAATTTCTGATTTGAAAATAAACTTTTTGTTAACATTGTTAACAAATTTTGTTAACATCAAAAAGTCAGATTTCTTATGTTTAAATTAAATTTTTGATAACATTTATCATTTTGATCGGAAATTTTACTTTTTTTAATAGTCCAGGTATTTTTTTTAAAAAGCGTTGATCAAATCTCTTTCAATTCTGCGTGTATCAGAACAATTTCTTTTCCTACGCAGTATGTTCTCCTATATTTCAGAACGAGCGACGGACAGTGGTCTTCAAAAAATTCCTTTTGACGGTGTGGACACAGCTTGGGTTCTTGCATTTTTCAACAAGTTGTCTGACGCCTTCAATGGGAGAGTAAGAGTTGATCCTCACAGTGAGTGTAGGACCCTGCTCACAAATGCCAGTTTTCATCTCCCATTCTTTGATGAAGCCATTGCTGTTATCTCTCGAATGCAGTATGTGGAAAAAGACACCAAAATACCCAACAGAGAGCCATCGTGTTTGAAGAATCTTATAGAAACAATTCGAGGTTCCAAACACTTGTGGTACAGGTTGAAGGAACTAGGTTTCACCAGTCTTAAAACAAGGCATATCAATCAGGATCCTATAGAGAATTTCTTCTCTCTAATTCGTGGACTGAGCCAAGACAGAAAGCCTACCTGTTACCACTTTATTGGAATTTTCAAAGCATTGCTTATCAATAATTTAACGCACCAGCACTCTAACGTAACTAATTGCCAAGATGATGAAGGAAACTTTATGTTACCTTGGCAAAGTTATTTTATTGAGAAGCAAAATTCTGAAAAGCCTCTTCCTGAGGTTTTGCTTCATCGAATTCTGCCAAACAGTCAGCTCAAGAAAGATCCGATTCCAGAGAAAGGGAGTATGTCAACTGACACAGCAGCTTTGGCAAAATTTTTAAAAAAGAAGGCTCTCTCTTTCAAAACTTGTCTCGAATGTTCGAAAATTTTCAGTACGTCGATTTCTACGTGCAATATTAAAGAATTGCACAAAGATGTTGAAGGCATTCTCAAAAGGCTCGTATTGAACTTTTTCGCAACAGTAGGCGTAAGGCCAAGATTAGCACTGATGCTTCAAAGAGAAATTAAATTTGAAAATATTAGTTGTAAAAATCATAAGAAGGAGGTAATCGTGCAGGTTCTTGATTTTCGCATAAACCAGTACATGCTATCTATTTCTTCATACCTCACTTCACTTCTGTGTGGAAACATCTCCTTCGAAGTGGAGAAGTATCCAAATGTTAACACATTCGTTCTCTTTGCGAAAGCGAAGTATTCAAGTTCTATAAAATCGAAACACACATTCTCTACTCTTTCGAAAAAGTGAGATTTGATTTTTAGATTTTAGGAAGTGTTTGAGGTTCAATAAATGTTCCTTACATTAAGTTCAATATTAGATTAATTATAATTTAATTTATTTTAATTTAATTTATTATTATCTCGATTTTAATTTAATTTATTTCAAGTTAATTACTTTAATTTAATTTAATTAAATTCATAATAATCATTTCTCTCTCCTGATAGTATGAATTTTTTTTATTATATTTTGAAATAAATTTCAGAATGTTCGTATTTTCATGATGTGGACTAATTATACAATAATTTAATTATTGCCCCACCACTCATATCTTCCCTTTCCTTACAGTGCAAATATAATACCACGTTTCTACATTTTTTTATTTTCTTTTATTTCTTATTCATCCTTCCTTTTTTCAGAATTGCGAATGAAATTCAACGTGTATTTATGACTCTGAATTCAATATGCGTACATCAATGTTTTAAGTGGGTTGAATAAAATTTTAAATAACAAATAATTTGAAGAATTAAGGTTAAATTAACGAAATATCATTCGGAAAATATAATAAAATGATAGAAAATACTATTTTGCTATTTTTCGAGTAATATTTCGGTAAATTAACAATAATTCTTACATTAATTTGAGATTTAAAATTTTATTCAACACATTTGAACCATCCATGTATACTATATGCACCTACACATTCAAGTGTAGGTTGTAATGCAATCTGTGAGAATTCGAAACAAAGTTTGAAATGTTGAAAATACTCAACTGAATTTTCGTCTAATCGAAACATTTCATTGGGATAGTTTTACAATATATTCGATTTCACAAGGCGGATAAAAATTATCCGTCGTCGGATAATTTCGAGGGACAAAAATTCCCTGTGTAAGAAGAAACTTTTTTAAATATTGCCTCGCGCTACACGCTCGTTCATTGTACATCCGCACATTTTTGAATAAGGCTTTTTAAATTAAAGGTCAAATCATCGACAACTGAAATTTAGTGATTGTGAATTCTCTTTTGCTAAAGCTCCTTCGGCTTCAACAAACACATTTTCATCACGTGTCTCGTGAAAAAAAAACGGTTAAAAGCAAATTTCAAGATGTAATTCAAAGACAAATTTGATATTAAACATTCCATTGTACCCTGTGCCTTTTTATCCAAAAATTTAATTCGTTTATTTGTAATGTCATTTTTCACGATTAAAACAAAAACTGTGCATGTTATCAAAAAATGATTGAATACAAATTTGTCGCTCTTCTTTGGGTGGATAACTTTTGTCTATTTATTTCTTTCGAAATTTGTGTCGTTTGTCAAAAATGTGATTGTTCTATTTTCGATGTTATTTTTTACGAATGAAACAAAAAGTACACGTCAAATGAAAAAGTGATTGATGAAGAATTCATAGATCTTTTTTTTATGCATGATTTTTGCCTGTTCATCTTTTATCGGATTTTGAATAGCTTGACCGCAAAATGAAATTTTTGATTTTTCAAGAAAATTCAAAAAGTTCTTAGGATAATCTTGTAGGCCTGTCAAAAAGCAATATTTTTCTCCTGTTGACTTCATTTCATATTGTATGTTGTTCAGCTTAAAATGTTCATTTTCGTTTGTTGTTTTGAATTTTGAAAATGCTATAACTCTGATAATTTTCTTTTTGTCAGACAAAAGTCATGATGATAAATTGTTTGGCTTGCAACATTAATTAAGGAAAACGATAATTTGCGTTATGCATACAGTTTCGCAAGTCATATAATAGTCTCTTCTCAATGAAAAGAAGCAGAAACAAAATTTTGCGAAACCTTCGGTATCTTCGCTGGGAAGTGATAAACAAAATAACAATTTGTTTACAATTGATAATGTTGCCCAGTTGTAAACAATTCGTTAATGTAATATGACGTTGGTAATAAGCTGTTCATCACTCAGTACGATTTGCAAAACGTTTGTAATTTTTTGCTAGTTTAAAGAAGTAACTAATTTGTTTAATTGCAATTTTAATATTATTGCCGGCTGAGCAACGTTTTACAAATTTCATAATTTTCAGATCTCGACTTTTATAAATTTTGCTACCCAAAAACGCAGCCTTCGCAATTTTCGCTGGAATTTTAGGAGTCGAATTGCAAAAAATTTAACGGTGATATAAAAAACGATAATGTATTTAGTTTTGCAAATCATAAAACAGTCTCTTCTCAATGGAAAAAAGCAGAAAAAACATTTTGCTACACGTCTGGTATTTTCGCTAGCGAGTGATTATCAAAATAATAATTTGTTTATGATTAATAATGTTTCCGCTTCACGAAAGTTTTGCAAATTTAATACAGGATAGAGACTGAGTTTATAATTACACACTCAAGTTTGCAAAATGTTTTCAATTGCCGTGGAGCAATGTGGGGCATAGTTTGCAAATTAATTTTTTTTAACATATTACCGACCCGATCACGTTTCGCAAAACTTTATTTTATGTCCAAAATATAAAAAAACAACTGTAACATTTTTTTTGGAGACATCCGTAATTTTTTTAATTGACTAAATTTGTATTCTAATTCCAATGGCTTAATTTTTTAACCACCTTATTGTGTATATAATGTATTGTTGGTACTTATAATAGAAATGAGAGTTGCAGTAAATAAGTAACGTATACTACGTACATTTTTCGAAGAACAATATTTTAACCACCCCATTATGTATATGTCCCATTATTCATTATTCTGAAGAAATATTCTAATATTTAAACAATTGGCCTTCATAACGCAGCAATGGTTTCAAGATAAATCTTCAATCACAGTTGTCATACAACACGTAAAAAATAAGAGCTATATTTCAAGCTTTATTTCGACTTCATGCGGCTACTTTATCCGAAACTATTGTTAACAGTTATTACTTATGCCATATATCTGGATTTGTAACTAAATAAGGCAGAATAGGGATGTTTGTCAAATTTTAATAAATACTGATGATATTCAAAATATGCTTGGTCAAAGTTACTCTACTTTCCAAGAATAATTTATCGGTTTGTAACTATTATTTCACAATTAAAAAGTAACATTTCAATAAAAAACACTTTTTTTCTAGTATCTTGAGAAATTTCGGTCCGAATTTTTACTGGATATCAAGTACATTTCGAAATTATCTCAATGAAATGTTTCGATTAGACAAATATTCAAATAGAGCATTTTCGACACGTCAAACTGTGGTTCGACTTCGTACGGCTGTTATGTGAGAAACTATTGTTAACAATTATTACTTGTGTAGTATGCTAGATTCGAAAACAAATAAGGTAGAAGGGATCTTTGAAGATAATTCCACGGACAGAAATATTTAAAGGTCAACTGTGATTGAAAATATTAACGGATTTTTGCCAATCTTTTTTTGATTTACTCGTAATAATATAACGAGGCTAATGCAGTATATTATAATTGAATCAATTGATAATGTACAAAATTTAGATTTTTCTACGGTGTGTCTAATCTCAAACAATGGGAAGGTCGCGCCAGACCAAAAACCGTCCGCTCGACGAACTACCCCCCGCCGCACGGGTGCCGGTTTCCAGACAATGCCTGACGCAGGCCGACTGTCCCCCGATAATGACTTTATTGCAGGAAATTTTTTTCACTTTTTTTTCCGATGTACCCTTTTTTTCTGAGAATATTCCTACGGTGATTGGCTGTCGAAATTTTTTTTTCACTAACAAGCTCCACCTTTTTGGGCGTGCTTATCATATTTCTGTCTCTCTCGCACACTCAACTCAGAATTCCCACGGGTGTCCCCAGCCCTCTTAACACAGAGTCGGGTAGGCCTGGTTTTACGCGCAGTGCTCGGCTCAATCGCATCGATTGAAGTCCATACCGTTCCCCAGTGATGGTTTCCTATAGTTCGAACAGCTCATAATAAATAACACCGATCTGGTACCACCAAATACACAGCATAACCTCCGCAGGGTTGCTGTAATGAATCCAGTTTCCATCACCGGTCACTATGCGATGAAGGAAACCCTTCTTTTTTCCCCGCTGAAGCAGTTGTTCACAGGCGAAAAAACGACGCTCAATAACCCTTGGCTTCCAATCTATAGGAACCGAATTTCCTTGTTTTTGAATCATTTCCAACGCATGCAATCGTTCGGAAATGGCCTGGCGGGTAACTGCTAATGCTGAAGCAAGCTCTTCTGGCGTTTGGCAAAAAGAAACTTCTCGAACAAATGAAAAAATGATTTGAAAAAATAACATCTAAACATCAAATATCTTCGTTGCGTTGTTTCACTGAGAGCAGCATCTCCGTGAACTTTTCAGAGCTCTCGATGCGCTTCATTTGCCGTTTTCTTCGAATGATCAAAGAAAATCAACACTTCCGCAAATGACGATTATTTGGCACAAAATCAGACATTTTCAGATACCCAAAAGTATGACGCCAAAACAAAGGTCACTGATGTGCCACAACAGTTTGTTTACCATATGTCTAAGCTGGGTTTATGGCGTTCTGGATATGTCAAAATCGACCCGCATTTACTGCTGGAGCCATCTTTTGACAAACAGCGAGAACTTATTTGCGCACCTTATACTATTAAAACTTTCTTGTCTTCACCCATTAAATTAAATTTTTCTCAATAACAATGTGTTTTTGAATGGCTTCCATAGATATCTGATTTACCCTACCGACGGAGAAAAACTGGAAATTTAGCATTTTTTTCAAACGTTCTTTCAAATATATAAAGAAAAAAAGTCATTGGATATCTGTCTTAAGTTTCTTGTACCCAAAAGGTCAAAGTCGCCAATTCACTCTGAATGAAAGCTTTTTAACTTTTTACAAAGATTTCAGGGGACATCAAAGTATCCAATGGGATATCCAAGGATTTCGAAAGACTGAGGGATTTCACGGTTTGCCATGCATTTAAAGGGATTTGAAACCATTTCATTGGATTTTCTAGAATATTAATTCCCATACCAGAATTCACGCGATTGTATTGCATTTGTAGAGATTTTATAGTTTTTCAAGAATTTCAATTAATGTGAACGAATTTAGCTAAAGTAACACGCTCTTGACGCTCGCCGCAAACTCAGCTTAACCTTGCGGTTTAAAACCAATATTGATTCAAAGGAGGCAACAAGAAACAGAGGATTGAATTTGTTTCATTTTTGGCTGAAAATGTACTTTTTCAGTTGGAAATTCAATTATTTGGTTGAACGTTGATTAATTCTATAGAAAATCGGAATTTTCGTATAAAAATTCAATTTTCGTTGTTAAAATCTCATCATTTTGTTGCAGATTAATAATTTTATGTAAAAATTGAGCTTTTTTGTTGAAAATTAATTTTCAAATTTACATTTAAGCTATTCTATTTTTAGTTAAAAATTTATCTTCTCTAGTTGAAAATTAAACAACCTACTTAGAGATTCATATTTTTCGGTTGATTTTAACTTTCTTTCATTCAAAATAAAAATATTTCCTGGTTGCGACATCAACAATTACATTTTTTTTTGAGAATGCGTAGGAACTAATAGGACTTAGAAGATTATTCACCATACGTGCACCGCCCTAGTTAATTATGATAGGAGCCAAGTAAAATGCGCCTTCTGGGAAACTTTATATAATACAATTACTTGCAATCATGGTGAAAGAATCTCCAAATATCACGCAGGTGTCGATTTAGCTGTTTGATGTTGAAGGCACGCTTTCCCCGAAGCTTCTGCTTCATTGTAGACCAAACACTTTCTATGGGATTTTCATGTCGGGATTATGAGGGCCAGTTTGAGATAGTGACTCCATTCTCCTCTTTGCACTGGCTGCATAGACGGCTTCGGTGTTTGGGTTAGTTGTCTTCCTCAAGTATCCATTATCTATTTCCTTAACCTTATCACTTCTCTGTAGACGTTATCAAAGCCGTCTGATAGGTTGTAAGCATCCTTTCGGCGTCCAGGTTGCCAATGAACACGCGCACTACGCCAAAACCCAGTTTTCAGAAGCAACTCCAAACACGGACCTTGACCGGGTGCTTAACGCTGCGTTCGACAAATGGTGCATAGATTGCGGACGAACCACGCACGTGGTGTGCGAATCCATGCCCAAAGCGGTGACTCATCTGTGAACACTAGGTTCGACCAGTCGCGTTAGATATTTTTGTTTGCCCCTGCCAGTCGCCTTTCAATGTGCTCCAGTTTCAGAAAAGATTTCAGCACCGTGCTCCTCCATCCATAGCCGGTAGACCTCAAATGGTATTGTATCGTCTCTAGACTCATATGTACTTCCTTCCTTGACAAAAATTTTTGGGCTTGCTGCTAATCATAGGCGAGGTGCTTCTCAAAAAGCTTGATAATCACCTTATCCTCCATTTTCGAGATCACACGCATCTGAGCTCTGTCTGGCTAATCCTGAACGTTTTTTGCCTCTTTATACTGCTTCGTCTGCTTCCTTACAAGATCCTTTGACTCTCTCATGAAGCGCGCAGCAACTGTGAAAATCATGTTGGGTCCTTTGGATGCGTGCACAGAAACACGACTTCCAGCCGACTCGAATAGGCTACACTCATTGAACAAACGCAAATAAAGATTAAGAATCTACAGAAACCGAAAGTGCGAATAGATTTTCAAAATAGGATAAACAAACGTATAGAGGAGCCAACTTGGAAGATCTAATAAGCAATAAAGATATAAAGGGCGCATCGACTATGATCTGGGATGTCATTGTTAGGACTGTGACAGAAGTGCCTGGTACTGTGGTTGTAGAAAGAATTCCTGGTAATGCGTGGTGGAATGATGAAATCTAAGCAGCCGCCCAAGAAAAGAAAGAAGCGAAACTGCTTCATAAATGGGCTACATGGTACGGACAAGATACTAGACGCTTTGAGAAGCTCTTTGATGGATTTTTCAGGAGGTGTAGCTTTATGTCATCACAACTGCGTTGCGGAACACAATCAGTTGGAAAACCCAGTTGAAAGAGTCTGTGCCTCTAGTGTTAGGGATATCATTAAGAACTTCAAAAATTTTTCACAGGAAAAATTTCGAGATTCAAGCAAAAAGTTTTCTGTGCATTTGTCTGTGCATCGAAGAATGGCACTTTTCGACGAAGAAGGCGCTGATCTCGGGACGGTGAGGGTACTTAGGTTAGCGTTTGCAGATGATAAGGTTGATATGGCAGAGTCAATCGAAGACTTGCAAAGAATGTTGAGCAAACTAAATAAAAGCATCGAGAACATGGGTCTCAAGATTAAGGGAAATAAAACAAATATTATAACCACCCAAAAAAAGCATCTGAGGCAGATGCTTCGTCTTGACTTCTGATAACTCGTCCAACTGAGCTTTTGTTTGTCGGGTGTGATCCAAACTGATTTTAATCGATGGATTTTGCACGACAATTTATGACCGTGTTACTTGGAACTATTTCAGAAAAAATCTCGGAAACTGTGGGCATAGGGATTTTCTTTGCTAGTGGAGCCATCATTATTACTCTTCTCGGGAATTCCAAAGAGTGCAAGATTATTTTTCCTGTAGAATCTCTGCTCCATTCTAGAGACATTGGCGGGTATTTCACGTTTCAGGAAAAACTAGTCTTTTTACATGGCTTTGTATAGTTTCTACCGTAATCACCAATTTCAAGCATTAAAAAACTAATCTAAATTTCACAAACTATGTTAAAAGAATTGGAAATAACTTTGCATATACTTTGAAGCTGCAAGCGCGTGATAATCAAGTGGACTTGGACGGTTTAATCATATTACTTCTGGATACGATAATTATGTAATATTATTGATTATCAAATACTTCCTCTAATTCCAGGCTTTGAGAAATTATTGGTAGAGTAATAAGTATTCGTGGCATCGACAACATAAGTGTATTGGTTAAAGAAATACAAGGTTTAATACACATCGGTATAGAATTTGATTTAAAGTTTCTGTTTGAAAAAAAATACAATGTCATTTACGGTTTTCAGGGTAGAGTAGCGTCCCTTTAAAGATTTTTAAAATCGAAGATACGGTGTTAAGCATTGTCGTTTACACACGAAATACTGTGAAACTTTTTGCGATTGGCTTTTGGTTGCCTATTGGACAATCCGCAATTTCTGCTAGGGTCATTCCTTTAAAAGCGCCGCTTTCCATATTAATTTTTGCTCGCCTTCCACCCGGAATATCAGGTAAATATATTCCACGAAAAATCTTTTGCTTGCCAGACTTTTCAAATACCGCAAAGACATCACCAGTGGCCGTTGATAATACAATTTGTTCTTCGATTGGCATGGGATTGAAAACATGATTTTTGGTCCTCAATCGAATTGGTTTATCGGGAGGAAAATTGTATCTCCGAAGTTCAAATATCCGGGTCGGATTGTCGTGGGGAGAAAGTCGGACATATCTAAGATCTTCAGGTGAAAATCCAAGTATGAGAGCTGAAGGATCCCTGGCAGGAGGAGACCTGGACCTGGCACGAAGCGGATGCTCCGTGCGTGTAGGAGCCCAGGCAGCAGGATGAGGTCTAGCAAGAGGAAGCGTTCTTTCCGCTAAATTTATTTTAGTGACAGAAGAAGAAAATGATGAAGAAGAAGCAGAAGAAGTTCCGGAACGAGCAACACCAGGTATAGGATCGCCATTAGGCAAACAGTCAAACTGTAAGCTAAGTTCTGCAACAGAAAACAGAGGATTAAATTTTTTTTGAAGTACACAATCGTTTGTTGGTGTATAATGAGTTGCGGATGTGGTTGTAATTGTCAATGTAGTTGTCAACATAGTTGTGAACTGTTCTGTAACGTTTATATTCAATTTTGTTCGACATAAAAAAAAACTTCAGGTTATGTACCCAGCAGTGGGATTTCTCGTGGGCAAAGATTCATCATTTTGCGTTAAGCATTCATCTCTTGGGTCAAAAATTCAAACGATTTTTGTTGAAGGTTAATTCTTTTTAGTCGAAACGTCTGCAGTTCTATTTTTGGTGCAGAATCAATAGGCCTTGACTCAGAATGGTGATGGTGCTATCCACAATAGAGTTCAATTATCTTCTCGAAAATTGACCAATGTTATTGGTTGTTTTATTAGTTGTTGACAATTTTTTTTCACTTTTGACTGAAAAATCTTTCATGGTTAAACTCCTTTCTTGAAATTTCAATTTTTTGTTAAAAATTGACCTTTTTTGTTGAAAATTGATTTTCTTGAGTGGGAATTTCATGTAGCTGTAGAGGAGTGTCGTACAAGTTGGGATACTGTACATGTTGGGACAGTGCGTTTTTCTCAATTTGATTACACTGTTGCCACCTTTTATTACTGTTATACAGGGTGTCCCAGTACTCAAAAAACATATTTGTATTTTTGAGTTCTAACAAAAAAATGGCGTCGAAAATAATTTACAAAAAATTGTTCTAAAGTTAATAATTACCAAGTTATTAACAATTAAATATTAACCAATCAGAAGCACGCGTTAGAAGGTCGACAGTCCATGTGCCATCGACAAGAGTGTGTGCATAAGCAAGTTCATTTCGTATAATTTCTCCTCGGATCGCTTTTGCAGTAGGTTGTGACTCTGGTGCAACTTCACAGGTCAACGAGATACAAAAATGGAAAAAGATATTTTCCACAATCAATAAAATTCGAGAACATTCTCATGAATTTGGTAAATTCCCTTGAAATTTGTAGAATTTTCGAGTACTCAGTGGAATTCTCGTGAATTCTCTTGAGTTTAGCAGAATTGTCTAGAAAACAGCTAAATTCTCTCTAACTTTGTAAAATTCTTTTGATTTGAGCAGAATTGTTTTGAATTCAGCGAAATTCTCTTGAATCTCCTTGCAATTATTATAATCCTCTGGAAACCTGTAAAAATATCTCGTTAATTCAGAGAATTCTCTTCAATTATGTAGAATTCTCTTGAATTGTGTATAATTCTTTTAAATTCAGTAGAGTTCTCCTTTGTTTGGTAGAAATTCTCTTGAGTTTCGTCAAATTATTCTGTTTTCTTTCAAATTCAGCAGAATATTCTTGAAATCAGCAAAATTCTTTCGAATTTAAAAGAATTCTCTAGAGTTAGGCTTAGTGTGTGGGGTGAAAACTTTAAATTTATCATTTTTTAGCATTTTAAGTTGAAGGAAGCTCAGATGGGGTTCAATGAAAGTACTAAGGGTGCTTTTTGATGCTGTATAATATTATTTTAGGAACTAAGGTATCTGCCAGAGCCATGGAAAGGTATCCGAAGTAACAATTTTTAGTTTGAAATTATTTTTTCTGCTTTAGTTAGATGCAACTTAGACGGCGTTTGTTGAATGTACTTGGGGTGGTTTTTGAGGCTGTCTTATATTATTTGAGGGAAGAAGATATCAACAAGGGTCTTGGGAAAGTGTATGCGGTTACTATTTTTAATTTGAAATTTTTTTGGCTGCTTAAGTCGAAGGTAACTAAGACGAGGTTTGTTAAGTATACTAGGAGTTTTTTTTTTTTTTTGAGTTGCTAAATATTGTAGTAGGGATGGATATACCTAAGACAGTCTTGGGAAAGAGTGTCGGGTGATTATTTATAATTAGACAGTTTTTTGGCTACTTTAGCCGAAGTCAATTGCGACTGGGTTCGCTAAATGTACTAAAGGTCTCTTAGGTGACTATTTTCAATTTGAATTTTTTTTACTGCTTCTGTTGAAGCCAGCTGAGACGCGATTCGTTAAATGTAGTAGGGGTAGTTTTTTTAAATCTGTGTTATAATATTGTAGGGATTTTTTTGGTTGTGTTTGTAAGTCCCGAAAATTTTTTTAGTAAGCTATAAAGTAGTTTAGAGCTATGATATACGTTTTTTTCAACCTAGTCCCTCAGGTTTTTTTTTTTTTTTTTTTTTATTTCGTAAAATAAATGTGAAGGTTTTTGGAAAACACAAGAATAGACCAAAATTCTGATATGATTATATTTATGCTGAGCTCATAATTCATTGTATGCGTTGTTTGAAGAAAATTGATTTTTATAATTTTGAAAAGCGCAAAAAAGCCCATAATTCTGGTTTTGTTATAT
>CAKNXH010001915.1:116032-131118 GCA_932178445.1 Andricus quercusramuli | reverse complement strand
CAGATTTCATGACATTTTTTTAATTCTCTGGAATTCTGTAAGTAACTTGTGAATACAGTAGAATTCTCTTCATGCATTTTCTCAAAATCTGTATAATTCTCTTAAAGTCTGCCAAATTCCCTTGAAATCAGTAGAATTTTCTTACGTCTGTCAGAATTCTCTTGAATTCAGTACAATTCTTTCGTTAAATTATCTTAATTTCTGTAGAAGAGTCTTGAATTCTGTAGAATCCTTTTGATTTAAGCAGAATTCTTTAAAATTTAATGGAATTCTATTGGATTCTATATCATTCTTTTGAATTCAGTAGAATTCTTTTTGGTCATATAAAATTCTCAATTTAGTAGAGTTCTCTTAGGCTTAACAGAATTCTCTTGAATTTAGTAAAATTGTCTTGAAATCAGCGAAATTCTCTTGAATTCAGTAGAATTTTCCTAAATTAGCGAAATTATCATGAAATCAGCTGCATTCTTCTGAGTCCTGCAGAATTCTCTTCAATTTAGCAGAATTCTCTTACGTTCGGCATAACTCTTACGTTTGGCAGAATTCTCTTAAATAGTAGAATTTTCTTGAAATCAGCCAAATTCTCTTGAATTATGCCGAATTCTCATGCATCCAGTCGAATTCTCACGAATTCGGCAGAATTATCTTTAATTCCGTACAATTGACTTGAAAAATGTAGAATTTTCTTGAATTCAGTAGAATCTTTTCAGTTTAGCAGATTTCTCTTCAACTCTGTGGAATTATCTTGAATTCTGTCAAAGTCGTTCGACTTCTGTAGTATTCTTTCGAATTACGTAGAATTCTGTAAAATTCTCTTGAATTCTGTGAAATTCCTTATAAAATTTTTGAACAGTTTTTAACTCACTTAAAAATTTTTTAATACCTTTGAATCCATCAGAATAAGCTTTTATTTATTTCGAATTCATTCGTCCTTCCCATTTTTTTCGTGAAGCTCACAAGAAGTGTCGATAAAGTTCCAATGAAAAATACGATCCGCCTGAGTCATAATTGAATGATTGTTCATTCCAGTGAAATCCCTCTGATTATGTCCTTACAGCTATCTGGATGAAACATAGCTGGCAAATAGGGCATAAAGCAGGGCACACAGGCCCCCCGTGAGACCCCAAGCATGGAACTGCTTGCTACGAATGGCCAATCGATTATTTTGACCCGCTTCAATTCTCACATATTCTTTGATACTCCATTTAAAATGTGCCATGGGTTATTTTGTTTAAATTTAATATTTACTATGAAGAAAAATAGTGAAGATAAATTGCGCTCACCATAAACATAATCATATCAGAATTTTGGCCTATTTTTGTGTGTTTCCCAAACACTTCACATTTATTTTACGAAATCATCCCTGAAGAAAACCTGAGGAAGTAAGTACGAAAAAAAACTTAAGCAATAGCTCTAAACTATGTTATAGCTTACCAAGACCAACCGCATTAACGTTTCGGAAACAAGCCATGAATTTAACATGAACCCCTAAATAAAAATATAGATATTTGAAAAAACTGTAAGCCCAAAGTTAATTATTTTTTCGGGGCTTACAAAAACAGCCAAAAAATGTTAAACTAAAAATAGATACCACAACATTCCCAAGACATAAGGGTACATCGATATCCCTACAATAATATTAGACATTCCCAACAAACCACACACATTACATTGAACAAACCCCATCACAGCTGCCTTCAACTTAGACTGCCATAAAATTCAAAATTTAAAATAATCACCCCACACACTTTTCCAAGACTCTCATAGATATCCCCGCCCCTACAATATTATTACAGAGACTCAAAAAATCACCCCTAGTACATTTAACGAACCCCGTCTGAGCTGCACGTAATTAAATCAGCCAAAGAATTTCAAATTAAATATAATCACCCAAGGCACTTTCTCAAAACTCTTATTAGATATCCCAATTCCTACAATGATATTACACAGACTTACGAAGCTATCCCTAGTACATTTAGCGAACCCAGTCACAATTGACTTCGGCCAAAGTAGCCAAAAAACATTTTATTTGTAAATAATCACCCCACACACTATCTCAGGACTTTATTAGATACTGCAAACCCTAAAATATTATTCAACAACCCTCGTATATTAAAGAAACCCATCTCACTTACCTTCAGATAAAGCAGGCAACAAATTTCAAATCAAACATATTCACTTGAGACACCTTTTTAAGACTCTATTCCATATCGCTATTCTAATAATAATATTATACGGGCTCAATAGAACATCCCTAGTACATTTAAAAACCCCGTCTCAGCTGTCTTCAACAAAAGCAGCAAAAATAGTTAAAAGTTAAAGATAGTTACATCCGGCACTCTCAGAAGACTGTAGTCGATATTCTCATCACTAAAATAATATAACACACCCCAGAAAAACACCCCTAGTATATTCAACGAACCTCATCTTAATTGAGTTCGAGTAAAGCAGCCAAAAACATTTCAAACTGAAACGTGTCATGTAAGACACCTTCCCAAGACTCTCATAGATATCCCCATCCCTACAATAATATTACACATCCCCAAAAACCATCTATAGTACATGTAATGTATCCAGTCTCAACTTTCTCTACAAAAGCATACAATACAGCTTCAAAAAACCACCCCTCGAACGTTAAACGAAATAGTCTCAGCTGCTTTCAACTAAAGCAGGCAAAACATATTCAAATTATAAATAGTTCAACCCAAACACCTTTCTAAAGCTCTAGCAGATATCTCAATTCCTATAATAATATTATACAGCCTAAGAAAACCACCCCTAGTACTTACATCGAACCCCGTCTGAGCTTCCTCCAACTTGAGCTGCTAAAAAATATAAAATTTAAAATAATCACTTAGCACACAATTTACAGAATTCATGAGAATGTTTTTCGAATTTTGTTGATTGTGGGAAATATCTTTTTCCATTTTTGTATCAGGTTGACCCATGAAGTTGCACCAGAGTCACAACCTACTGCAAAAGCGATCCGAGGAGAAATTATACGAAATGAAGTTGCTCATGCACACACTCTTGTCGATGACACATGGACTGTCGACCTTCTAACGCGTGCTTCTGATTGGTTAATATTTAATTGTTAATAACTTGGTAATTATTAACTTTAGAACAATTTTTTTATAATTATTTTCGACGCCATTTTTTTGTTAGAATTCAAAAATACAAATATGTTTTTTGAGTACTGGGACACCCTGTATATTAATGTCAATAGCAATACCTGTACGACACTTCCCAACTTGACATTAATTTCTTATTGCAGCCAAGCTCATGCAAAAATCCAACTCACAAACCCTTTTTGTCTATACATTGTAACAATTTAGTTGGAATTAAGTGACCCAACTGAGCCGCGCCGCGCCATAGAAGACCTGACGTTTGAATTTTTTCTCGAATGACTTGCAGACAACCCTTATACTTCCCTTCTGTGAAAAAGCAAAAAACTAAAAAATGACATGTTTGGGAAACGCGTTTTTCATTTTGATTTTTTTCACGAACATTTCTGAACAAATTGGTTTTTGTTAATTTTTAATTTTGAAAAATTTTTGAAGCAAATAAATTCAGATGTCGAAAAGTTAAATCGATTAATTAGAACCAGAAATACGTCATCAAAACAAAAAGTTGTCATAAAACTCGAAATCCCATGTCGCCGCCATTTTTCGCTTTAGGTCAGATTTAAGGATATGGATAAATATTACGTGATTGCTGGGTAAACATAAAAAATGTTTGCCAGTGGAATGGAAATTTTTGCGAAGGTAAAAATGAGAGATTTATTATGAACAATATTTTCGATGCTTTTAGTGTATCGCTTAGACAATTAATAAAATTCCACTCAAATCTACCATTATTTAATTTAATTCTAATTTAGCTTTCTATCATTCAACTGCTTATGTGAAAACAGAATATAGATTTTAAATGACTTATTTGTAGAAAAATCACTTTGATGCAATATGTTCATATAAATATCAACCATAATTTTTTAATACTGAAAAAGCTTATTACAATTAAAGATGTATTGTAAAATACATCTATAATTTTAAGTAATTTTCTTTCATTGTATTTTTTTTAATCTAAATTTTCTTATTATACTCACCAACGAAATCGAGGATAACCGCCAGGGATGATACCAAAGACCAGGCAATCCTCATATTTTCTAATGAAATGAGAAACCGATTAATGTATTAATGAAGATTCTTAATCAAAACGTATGCAATGAATTCTCCACTTCTTCATTAGCTTATATAATCTACACGATAGCCGTTATCATTTAAACTTATGGCTTCACACTTGATGATGTCACCATTTATCTGATCTTTAATTTGTACATTCTCATTATAATTAAAAGGTATTTGTTTTATTTAAAAGTTGACTTAGTCGGTTCTCATCAAATCTCCACGTTTTGAGATCCCCTGAGTCAGAAAAAACGATTTTCATGAACGTGTCTGTCAGTCAGTCTGTCTGTATTTTTGTATGTCCGTCTGTAGTCTGTAGTATGTAGGCACGATAACTTTCGAAAAAGTAATCAGATTGGATTGTGCTTTGGCACACTTTTTGAGGCCTAAAAAGAAAGAACAAGTTCGTTAACCAGCTATTTTGGATCAGAATTCGAAAAGTCAGAGCATTTTGAAAATTTTTGAGATCATTTTTTTTTTAAGATTGAACAATTCTATGTACAGCTATTCATAGTACTTGGAATCTCGAACAATTTATCATCATGATATTATTCGGTAAAAATGAAATTCTCAGAGATATAGCATTATGAAAATCCATAAACTTAAACTACAATACGCGTTTAAACTACAATAAACAAAAATTGATTCAATTTAATTTTTAAAAATTACTTGAAATAGAAAAAAATGTTACTTTTCATTAAACCGTGTTGATTTCTTCGAATTATTACAATTCTTAAAATCAAAATAACTTTTGTTGTTGTAAAAAATGGATAAAAGTTCAAGTCGAATTTTGACAAAATTTGACCTGTAATGTAATACATTAAACAATGATTGTGAAAATGGCCTGGTTGAGTTTCCTACTAGTGTTTTTATTTTTATCGAATTGATTATGGCGATATGTATCGCTCCGGGGTGCAAATCAGGTTACAAATGGGAACTAGGGGAACCCGAAGATCCCGAATATGAAAAAAATTAATTTTTCCATCGTTTCGAAAGACCCAGCTATTGAAGCTTTATCGCAAAAAGCTTTAATTCTGCAAAATTTTACCGTGAAAGCCGGCCGGTTCGTTTACAGTAAACATTTTTTAAAGGAAAACATTCCTCACGATAAAATCCTAAAATCACCCGATGGCACTATTTTGTTAAGGGTAAATAATTATATGTATACTGTAAAATCGAAATGAGAAATTACAAATAAAACAAAAGTAAAATTTTTTTTCATTCAATAAACTATATTTTTATTCATTTTCAGAATAAAACATATGTACCAAGTTAATCTGGTTAATGTCTTATTTGATTAGGATACAGAAAAAGTGACGTCAATTTCAGGATTAAACTAGAAGGCTACATAATGTGAGATACTAACTTCAATTTTTCTTCTTTGACAATTCATGCGACCAAAATCTTAAATTAATGTTACTTTTTTAAACGAGTACTAAGTAAAATACCTAATAAATACAGTTTACTGGATAAAAAAGAATACAGTAAACGGTCAAATTTCGATTGAAAATAGACTTTAGAGGGCGATACTACTGTTTCAATATAACTTCTTCTCTGAGTGCTTTTTAAAAATGTGTTCAAATATATGTTTCAAATTGGCCGCTTTAGTAGACACAATATCAGTTCGCCACTTAAAAATTAGTTTTCCTCGAAACATAAAAGATTACATAAGTCGTAACAACAGTTTTAATTAAGTTTCCAAATGAATGTTTTCTAATGTTACTGACTCTTATCAAATTTAAATACATCAGAACGATAATAGTCACGTGTTTAATATATGAGATGACGATTACAGCATAGATTATATAAACAAGTGAAGCAATAGAATATTCGTTAGATACGTTTTTATTCAAACTTATTGCAGATCAATTTATAATTTTTTACCATAATTCGAAAAGATGAGGATTGTCCATACTCTGATCTTATCATTGGCAGTTGTCCTTGTTTCTATTCGTGAGTATAATACTGAAATTCAGAATGAAATAAATATAATGAAATAAATTTACTTGAAATTATAAATGCATTATTATATATTGTATCTATAATTTTAAGTACATTTTTTCAAGCTAGTGCAACTGTGCACGTCAAAACATAGACGTGCACAGATTTCACCGTTCTAACATATGTATAGGAGAAGGATAATAGGTAGAAAGTAAGAAATAAGAATTTCACACCTAAATCTGGTCGTATTATATAAGACAACGACAAGCAGCGAAATCCGAGGTCAATAGTTTGACTGGGGGGCTATCGTCTCATTTGCCAACAGATGGCGCCACCGCCGCAAGTTAGTGACACTTACTTTTATAGTATAATTTCACCATATGTCAGTAAGGTAGGTCCATGTTACCATTAGTCGGTGAAACAGGGAGGCCGATATTAATCCCCCTCCTTATCGTCATCGTCTTCCTCCTTCGTCACCGTCACTGTCATCGTCATCCTCCTCCTACTCCTCCCCCTTCACCTCCGAATAATGGCATGTAAAGTCGACTAAAAAAAAATAATACAACACAACAGTGCTGAGCTACAAACATCAGTGACATGTGCCGCGCATGCGTCACTTAAAAGAAAGGAGCGAGCATGCCAGCGAGGCAGCGAGTAAAGACCTTGAGGCCGTCAAAGTATGATTTTGCGGCCGGCAAAGTGTACTTTTACGGCCGAGGCTGGTAAAAATCCCCTCTCCCATCCCTCTCCGACAAAAGAATATTTTGCTTCCTATAAACGCGTACGTAACGATTCGAAAAACGTCGGTTTTGCATGAAATGTATTTGTTGATTAATTATTAATTTTATGTAAATAAGCGATCCCGAAATAGAGAAATTTTGTTTGAATATCTGTGCAGGAACTAATTCTACGATATTAAAATAACATACGTTCCAATGTTTAGATAACGCTTAATCTGCACAATTTTGAGTGATTTTATAAGACGATTGAAAAAATATGAAGCTTTAAAGTCTAAGGTTCTTTCAATAAAATCATTGTCTCGACATCTTGCGTTCAATCATACACACAATTTTATCCCGGGAATGGAAATTTCTGCCAATCCTTAAATCGTCGCCTGCACTTATTTCTTATCATAATCATTTGAACTGACAGACTGACAGCCTTTAATTTCAGAGATAACGACTATAGTGTAGATTAGATAAGAAATTGGAGCAGTCGAGTATCCATCAGTTATATTGTTGATAAAAGTCTCTATTAACATAATTATCCGTTTTTCCTTTAATATGAAAAGATGAGAATTGTCTGTACTTTGGTCTTATATTGGGCTTCGATCCTTAATTCTACTGGTAGATATGATAATATATCTATTATTTCAAGTAAATTTTCTGTAAGCTCTACAGCAATCAGAATATTCGCAATTAAACCTGTACGCAGTTTTGCAGTATTAAAAAACCTAAACCCTCATAATCACACTCTAAGTAGCAAACATCGTGACTGAGATATGAAAATATTCGCCATCAACTAAACACATCCAAAACGCCTTAATGTAAAACAGCCATAGAATTCGTAACCTCAAGAAACCATCTCTAGGATAATGAATTATAAAAACTATACCTCATTTTAGATGGATTTAACAAAATCGCAAGAACATGTTTCAATGAAAAATAATCATACCAGCCTACTTTTTAAGACTTGAGTAGATATTCAATTTGAAAACAATCACGCTTGCAAAATACACACGGAGTGGCATTTCGCATAGTGACTGGAACAGGTCGCAATCGGATGGGGCCGAATCTGGTGAATATGCCGCGTGGTGGAGAACTTCCCAGCCAATTTTTGAAATGGTTTGCTAAGTCACGCGAGCAATATGAGGTCGAACGTTGTCATGGAGCATCATAACTTTTCGTCTTTCATGCCCATTAAATGGCCTTGGGATATGAAGGATGTACTCTATTATGAGCTTTTGGAAATGGGTTAATTAGTTACTGCAAAACGTTACAGCCGACAATTGATCAAATTGAACGATTGACAATTGATCAAATTGAACGATTGACAATTGATCAAATTGAACGAGGTATTTGATGAGAAAAGGCCACTAACTCGGCAAGGAAGCCGAAAAGTTCTGCTGCTCCATGACAACGCTCGACCTTGTGTTGCTCGCCCGACTTCGCAAACCATTTTAAACTTGGACTGGGAAGTTCTTCAGCCCACGGCATATTCACAAGACTTGGCCCCATCCGATTATCACCTGTTCCAGTCAATGCAACACGCTTTGGTAGATAAGCGATTCCAAACTCTGGGCAATGTTCGAAAATTCGTCGATGGTTTCATCGGATCTAAGATGCCAAGTTTCTTTCGCGATGGCATCCGTAGCGACGCAGAGTCATTGAAAACATAGGACTATATTTCGAAGATTGATCTGGTATTTATATATTTTGAAATATAAAATATTTGATTGGAGAGGAGGTAAAAATTAAGCTATATACCTATACAAACATGAGATAGTGTACTTTAAGAAAAAAGTGATTCTCTGTTTTGTTTTGCAGAATTAGCTTCACAGTTCGATTGTTTGCCTAATGGCGAACCTATTCCTGGCGTTCCTAGATGCACACCTTCCGCTTCTTCTCCGGTCAGGCTCTCTCCTGGCAGTTCTCTTTCTCCCGCCGGACATCATTCTTCTGCCGAACATACACTTCGTGCCAGGTCCAGGTCTCCTCTCAGCAAAAATTTTCATCGCTTACTTGGATTTAAACTTGAAGAACTTGAATTTATTAGACTTATTCCCGACACTAATCCAAACCGGATGTTCGAACTTCGCAGATACGTCTTTCCTCCCGATAAACCAATCGAATTAAGGAGTAAATACAGTAATCTTGTGCCCATGCCAACCGGAGAACAAATTGTATTATCAACGCCCGATGGTGACGTCTGTGCAATATTAGAAAAATCAGTGAAGAGACAAAAAAGCTTATGTGGAATATATACACCTGTTATTCGAGTTGGGAAACGGGCGAAAATAAACATGCACAGCGGTGCAGTTGAAGAAATGACTCCAGAAGAAATCGCAGAATGTCCAGTTGGTAAAAATATTTCAATCAAAAAGAATTATAAAGTAATTCGCGTCTAGAACAAAAATCCGATCATTGTTCATGAATAATTGGTGTTTATTCACAAAATAAAGAAAGAATGAATGTAAATTCAAGAACTAAACTATTAAGAATTGTAAATATTGTAAAATATTTTAAAAAATTTCACAGAATATCTATGGATTGTAATCAATTTGTTAAGATCTCAGTGGATTTTAACGTATTTAAAGCGCTTTCAATGAGTTTCCAAACATTTCACGGCACATCAAAAATCTTTTAGAGTTTCTAATGGATTTCAAAGAATTTTTAGAAACTGCAAACTATTTTGAAAGAGTTGAGAATTTTCCGAAGTATTTAAAAATATTTAAAGTAATTTTCTGTTATACTATGAGATTTCATGGCCTATAAAGTATTTTAAGGAATTTCAAAGATTTTTATGAAGTGCAACAAATTTTGGAAGACTTCACGCGATTTAGAGTTATTAGTATATTAAGGCTAGATGCGGTTTTTTTTGAAATTTTTGTCTTTTTGTCCAATTTATAATTAGAGTGAAGGCAACGACCACCCTAATTTACATATTTTGAAAGTCATTTCAAAACTCTTCATATCCATGAGATGTTCAATATGTATTTCCAGCACAAAAATTAATATTGATCTCTCAAATTGATATTTTTGTTATACTGTGTGTTTGAATTACTGTAAACTTACCACTCGAGTTCGCTGTGAAAATTCATTTGATCAAAAACTTCACAGTCCGAATTCAACAACTCTTTCGCAAAGATCCACATGTTATACAATATGATATACATATAATAAATTATCATTGTTACCATTTTTCCGTCACTTATTTAGTTGTCAGAGAGAAAAAGGAAACGAAAATCTGGTGTGGAGTACAGAAAACTAAGGCTCTCCCGCTGATAGTACAGGAAAAGCATTTTGAAATAAATATTATTTGCGATCTTTGAAAAATAATGAAGTTTGCGACAGAAGTTGTTTACTGTACTCAGTTTCCAAGAACGCAATATTTTGCTTTTGTTGTAAGCTTTTTAGTCAGGAATCAAGACCCTCGATTAAGGAAGGTTTTAGTGATTGGCAACATGCATTGCCTCACTTAGGGCGGCATGAAGAAAGTTTGTTGCATATTGCGAACTTTAGGAAATGGTCCTATGAAGGATCCGAAAAAGTAGAGGGTATTCGAATCCAGCCGTAAGTGGAGCTTGATGTAATATCAAATCTTCATCAGTTGAAATATCAATTATGACAATTTTTGTTGAAAAATCATCTTTTAGGGTTGAAAATGAAATCACTTGGTTAAAATGTTAACAGCTATCTTAAAAATGGATGAATTTTACTGCTTTTCGTTTACAATTAAAACATTTTTTGGTTTAAATATTTCCATGATTACACTTCTCCTTGAGGAGTCATATATGTTTGTTGCAAATTTAACTATTTTGTTGAAAACTTTACTAAGCGTCTATTCGAAAATGGTATTCTGAATTGTAGGACCCACCAAGGAAACTTCGTTAAGTGAAATACCGGTTGAGGTTTTCACGGATGCGTCAAAAACCAGTCGGACCTTTGTTGTGTCGCTAGATGCTTTTACAACAGCGGATGTGACAGATAGCATTCCTCAGTCAAATTATCATCACACATTGTCATATGACCTAAAGAAATGTATTCTTCTAATACTATGCTATATTCGGATTTTAATTTTTAATTTTAATTCAAATTTTCTTTCAAGTGCATAGAAACGTTTTAAAGCTTGAGTTCTAGATTCTCCAAGTTTTAATTTGCTATCACGAAATGGAAGTCGTACAATGTACCAGCCAATTGCATCACGCTGTGTGTTGTTTATATAGTGTTGTTCGCAAACCGATTCGTCCCTAGATTTCAAAGGCTCATGATCAAAATCCTCCACATGCGAAAACCTTTCAATTAGCCTGTCTAATTTTACTACATTGCATGACGCTTTTTTACCCAAAATGTCACTTTTTGAACCACCTGCTACTACCCATCCCAACATGGTTGCTTTTAATGATTTGAGAGCTCTGATGTTGTAATTTAATCTGACCGACTGATAACATTGCTAATGTGGCACCTGAAGCTATCAAAACATCGACTGGCTTTGGACATGAAATTGAGGATCAGAAAGCTGAATATTTTTGGGTATGTTAAATAAATCTCTAGTTTCTCTGTGACTAAATTTACAGCGGAGCAAGAATCTAATAAATTTCGGGCCATGAACTAATTGCCTTGATTATTCTGTATTTTAATAACAGCTGCAGTCATTAATTGAGAGGGTGAGATAAAATATCTTGAAGCGATATTCTGACTTGTTAGACATGCTTGTGTTTTGGATGTGGAAGGTTTGACCTCCTTTTCGTTTTGGGGTTTTTCGATTTGAATCCCCTTTCAAAATGCCGCAAGGTGTGATGGTTTTGATTGGACTTTTTGCAACGTCCTGAACTTTTGCACGGAGCAGGATGACAAGCTAAACAATTACGACAAAGTCTTTGTATTCTTATGAAATTAACGCGTTCTTGAACTTTTGATTCATTAAATGAAGGACATTGATAAATTGCGTGATCCTCGTTGCATTTTGGACAAGACATTCATGACATCTTTTGGTTCGATGTAAAAAGGGAGCGTGCCTCGACCTTTTTCGCTTTGTTTGGGAGATAGTAGATTCTTTGCCGCGCCCCCCCCCCCCCCCGCGGTTTCTAGCAATGTTGAGGCCGCTCGAGGCTGCCTGTTCTTTAAATTCCATATCAATTTCATTCAACAAACTGAGGTGTTGTGTCGTTTTGTCTATGAGCGAGGAGAGCTCTTCAGGATAAGCGCGAGAAAGAATGGGAAGATCAAATAAAGCATCTAGATGTTTAGAAACAATCATTCGTTTCTGATCGTATGCGTCGTTCAACGCTGACCACGCTTTTGAATAATTCTCCTCACTCAGGGGGAAAGAATTTATTTTATTTAGAGCTGATTCCTCATGTGCATTAATTAGTTGCGTATATTTTACATAATCGCTCACGTCAGTACGAGAATGTACAAGAGCTTCGAAGCTATGCTTCCATGTCAACTACTGATCATGTTTCCCGTCAAACGTTGGTATTTTAATTTCAAGTAATTTAGGTTTATCTGTTCTTTCGGTAAAAGTGATATTACTAGTATTGAGGGCGGAATTCGCGATAGGTGACGCAGCAGCCTGTAACCCGGTCACAGAAGGCACCATGTTTAACTGTAAAAAAAAAAGAATCTTTTATTCTCGTTTCGCCCTAGGTGGCTCAACGAGTTAGTTTTGTTTTTTAGTTTACAAGATAATAGAACTTTTATGTATTTCCGCACTATACTAGACTAAAATGAACCGGTTAATAGAAAAAAAAGACTATTCCGAGGGAAAAAGCAATACGGCATGAAAAACCCTAATTTATTCAATCAAATGCAAAGTACAAATCTCAAAGAAAGACGCTGAAGAAAGCCGTTGCACGCTACACACACCCCGCACATTCGGTGATTCGCGTTCTTTGAAGCGTTCAAAGAAGAAACTCCTTAACCAAGAGGCGGTTATAAGAACCACGATGCGACTGTCTTGAGACAGTGGACAAAGGTAAACTGCGACACCCGTTGGTAGTGGAAAATGTTTGAATGCGTCTACCCGAAGGTAGTGTAAAAGTTTGAATGCGACTACCCGAAGGTAGTGGAAATGAGATTACACTGGGCGACCGAACACGATGGAGCTCCGCACGCATTAGCCGAACTACAATGACTGAAAAACGACAGAGAAACTCTACTCGATTCCTGCGTTCGCTCATTCCTCTCTCTCTCTCACACTTACAGGTAAGTTTTCTGATTGGTAAGCACGTTTTCTATTGAAACTATTGAGTTACTTCACAGCCTTTTAATATTCGAATCTAAGTTAAAGTATGATCCACTAGTTGAATCTCTGTGTTAAGACTCAACAATATGGTTGTCACAGCGGAAACTTTTCGGTAGGTCTTTGAAACAAATTATTTTACATTTACACAGAAAAAAAAAAGTCTTAAAGTTGGGTTGGTCTTGTTTTTATTTTTGACTTAAATTAAGCCCGAAACTAAATGAGAGCATGAAGATCGTTTTAAAAGGAGTCCCCATCGGCTTAGAACTAAAATTAGTTCATTGATATTGCTTCTTTGCAAATATTCATCTTGAAACAAGTCCCACTAGGCTTAGCAAGATAGCAAGATCTTGACAGTTAAAAAGAAGACGATATTGAAGCTAACGTTTAGCCCTCTAGAGGCGATATTCGAGAATCTAACGTCTTCTCGCAGTTGTGAAGTGACGTAACACGTACGAATAGGCAGCATGCGAAATGCGCCAATTCTAACTTTTTGTTCTGTGTAATCTGATTGTTCAGTGACCTGCTCTATTTAATTATCCGAATTCAACATATTCAAGGTGAGTACATCTCATTATATATTTTTATCATCGTTATTCATCGCACAGTTTTAGTTGGCGTTCTCGTCGACACCTAACCTATACAAATCTTCACACGTACAATGATACCTTTTGCCTTTTCATCCTTTTCATCAAACACGACGTTTACTGATATATTGTGAAATACTAAATTAAAGAAAAATATTTCTGCGAAATTTAGTTATATATTGCTTATAAAAAAAGTCTTTTTCCCTTTCACTGATACTCTGTTATGAATTCAGTCAAAGTGTCAAATCTCTGAATCCTTAAGAGATTATACTTTTTCTCGTCATTTTATTTTACTTTTTTACTGCAAAATGAAGTAACATTTCTCCATAGTCTTTTTTTAGACAGTTAGTAATACATTGAGGTTTCAGGGTTTAAAGATTAATATTGATCTAATGCGAAATTATAATTTCAAATTTTCGTAATATCTCTGGGTTTTCCCCAAAACATTTTCAGTGAGTCAACAGAAGATAAAAATATCGGCAGTGTTTTATATTTTTATATTTTGAGAGCTGTTTTAGAGCTAAGTCAGGATAACCTCAAAATTATTTTCACATTTTTTTCCAAAAAACCAGACGTTCGTCTGGTCCTGAAGTTTGATAATAATAAAAAAAGTTTTTCCCTGAAAATTAATTTGGTGCTTTTTTATAATTTAAAAAATTTAGAAACTGACAAACGTTCCTCAGTGCTTTTTATTTAGTTTTCATAATTTTGAACTAGATACCACATTTCGAGCGAACGTAAGTTGGTTCGAAAAATATGTGAAAACAAATTTTGAGGTTACCCTCACCTGACCTGAGTTCGTAGCCGAAAAATATGTATACAAGATAACTGTTGGAAATTCAAATCCGTTTCATTCCTTCATAGTTTTCAAGGTCAATATATTTTCGAAGTTTTACAACATGAATTTATTTTATTCTTCAAATGTTAAAGCTGTCAAAAAATTTAAATTTCGAAAACTTCACTTTCTCAAAATATGATTAAAGTTATTAGCATATGTTTTTAAATGTTTCAGGATTACACTCAACTTCCGATTGAAGACTGGTTTCAAAAATGGCTCGCACTGGTCTTGGTCCTGAGTCGTAGGCCTTCAAACGTAAACAGTCAGGGCCGTTTGAACCAATTCTGTTGGATTTTTCTCCTTAGTGAAAAATATTTTTTTAATTTTGTCCACTTTGTTGTCTAATGGATGTAATGAATGGTATTATTCTGAGAGAAAAATCCAAGTTTGGTCTCGCAAATGAAATTGTAATCTGTGGAGATTCTCCTGTGATATTTTCGTTAATTAATTCAAATTTCTAATGTTATAATACTTTCATTTAGGGCCGTACTTAAATTACGTAACATCTCAAGGGGGGGGGGGGGGGGACTCAAGACATTTTGTTACGATTTGTTAAGGTAGGATTATCTTTTTAGT
>CAKNXH010001915.1:105567-115932 GCA_932178445.1 Andricus quercusramuli | reverse complement strand
TCGAGACATTTTGTTACGATTTGTTACGGTAGGATTATCTTTTTAGTCATAAATTTTATTATTTGGTTGAAAATTTAACAATTTTCTTATAAAGACATAATTTTTCTTGCAAATACAACTGTTATGTTGAAAATTCGTCTTTTTGAGGTTAAAAATTCAACTCTTTTCGTATAATATTAACCTTTGTTTAAAATTCATATTTTGTTCCTGGTAAGTCAACTTAAATATTTTTTGGATGAAAAATATTTTTTCTGAAAATTTGTCTTTTTAATCTAAAAGTTCATCTTTTTTTAGTAGAAATATTGCATCTTTCTTGGACAAAAATGCAACTGTTTCGTTGATAATAAAACTACTTCCTGGAAAATTTACTTTTTGTTTAAAATTTGTATTTTTCTGTAGAAAAGTCCATTGAAATTCTTTTGGAGAAAAATTCAACTCTTTTTTTGAAAATTTGTCTTTTTGATTTAAAAATTCACCCATTTTAGTAGAATTCACATTTTTTTGGACAATAATTCAACTGTCTAGTTGAAGATTTAACAATCTTGTTAAAAAGCCATACTTTTTGGTAAAAATTTCGACTATTTAGTAGGAAATTAACTTATAGTTTACAATTCCTAATTGGGTGTTGGAAAGTGAACTGGAATCTTCGTTGGATGAAAATTTAACTATTTTTTTCACGTTTTTTTTCATCTGTGTTAAAATAAATATTTCATCTTTCTTGAACAAAAATACAACTGTTCGGTTGAAAATTCAACTCTTTTTTGAAAATTTGTCTTTCTGATCTTAAAATTCATCTACTTGAGCAGAAATCACATCTTTCTTGTATGAAAATACAACTGTTTGGTTTGAAATTCAACAATTTTCTTGAAAAGTCATACTTTTTGGTTGAAAATTCTGCTGTTTTGTTAAAATTGAAGTATTTTGTAGAAAATGTACTTTTTGGTTAAATTTAATATTTTGGTGTTGAAAAGAGAACTGAAATGTTTTCTGGATGAAAATTCAACTATTAAAAAAAAATGTTAATCAAAAATTCATCTGTTCTAAGAGAGAGAATTTAACAATTTTGTTGAAAAGTCATCCTTTCTGAGTAAAAATTCGTCTCTCTGGATTGAAAATTCAATGTTTTTCGTAGAAACTTATTTCCTGGTTAAAAATTCATATTTTGAGCGTGAAACGTCAACTGAAATCTATTTTAAAAGTAAATTCAACTATTTCTTAAAATTATAAATTCATTCGCTTTGGTAGAAATTTCTTTCTTTTCATGAAAATGCAACTTTTTGGCTAAAAATCAGTCTTCTTTGCTTGAGTATTCAGTTGAAAATTCATCGCTTTGGTTCAAACTTTAACTATTTTTTTGAAATTTAGTATTTTTAAATTGAAAATTCAACTACTTGGGTAAAAGTTAAATTACATTGTTAAAAATTTATTTTTTTGATCGAAGGGAATTTTGAAAATTGAGTTCTGGGACACCCTACTAGCAATAACTAGTAAAATATTTTTGGAACCTAAAAATTACGTACAGAAAGAGTGGGGGGGGGGGTAGAAATACTTTGTTACAGTTTGTTACATGAGGGGGGGGGGGGGGGGTCTAAGAAAGGGCCTATAATCCGATACGTAATTTAAGTACGGCCCCTTACTTACAAGTGTTTACTTTTAGTATGAAGCGTAGCTTTCAAAACTGAAAATACCTGTACTTAAGTTTCTCCATTACTTATTTTATTTTATTGTAATAACGGAGCTATAAACCAAATTTTAACCCTTGTTTGACACACTGGGGTGCAAAACACCCCACGACCATTTTTCCTCACTTTCATAATTATTTAATTAATAATTAATTTTAATTTTTGGCTATATAACCTACAAATTCTTTTAAAGTACAGTAGAAGTCCGATAAGTTTCTCATTTCGGGGCTGTAGGGGCGGAAAATTCTAGGAATTTCGGACTTATCGGATGCCCCCTCTAGTAGCACGATATTAGGTGCGCGCATGCGTAAGAATGATGCGCAAATCATAAGCAAAATAGCACACGTAGTGGGAGAACCCCAATTAGTGTGCGTGCCGTGCGTGTGATGACGTTTAAAGGGGAGTGTACACTTATCGGACGGCAACTTATCGGACTTGTACTGTAAACTCTTAAGATTATCTCAAGAAATTTTCAAGTAAAAATGTTCAATAGATTATTTTTTTAAAGAATTTTCGTCGATATTGTGTAGAGCACCCCAGAAGTGTGTCAAGTAAGGGTTAATGTTCTTAAAAATCTTGAATTATTATTTTAAATTATTGTGATTCTCCTATAATATTTTGAATATAAATAATGAACAAATTACTGTACTTGTACAAATATTGTCTCAAATCACATTGTTAAAAAAATTCATATTTTATTTGAAAGCTAAAGTATTTACATAAAACGATTGTTTGTGAATATGAGACTATTACAACAATTCTTTTGTTCAAAATAAATTTAGAAAATGAACTTTCTTATAGTCTCATATTATTGAACAAACTTTATGTATTTATTATTGCTACAGTCCTTCCCCTATATTTTAGCTCTAATGTAAGCTGCATTTAAAACAGTTCAACCATTTATTTTGAAGTCATATATGGGCTTTATTTAAGCGTGCATTTTAGATTGCGAATAATGTTTAGTCTGCGAGAACGCTTTCTTCAAGCCTACGTTCTGGCTTACGGCTAGCTTTAATCAGTAAAGTAGTTACATTCAAGCCCGCATTCCGGCTTGCGACTACTTTTTAGCTCATACAGCGTCTCACCTTTAGTTCCTCAATCGTTTTCTTTTAAAGCCTCAATCCTGTTCTAGTTTTTAGCCGATGCTGTCTTCTTTTTGTTACACCTTAAAACAAGCCCAGATTTCGTATTGTAATAAGACTTTTTTTTTCTGTGAATTGCAGAAATCTGTGCATGTCAATGGTTAATTAGGGATGTTGCGATGATGGGCAGGTACATATTCATTGAAAGTGGGGGATCGGTCTTGTGTTTTCCACAATGAGCTGAGGCATGCGCCCTGCATGTTTTGATTCAGACGTATGATACGTGTTACCTTACGTATAAAACGCTTATAAACCGCTTATAAACCATATAAACCTAGAGTATTATACGGTTCCAACCCTGGTGGAGATAAACTTTTTACACAGGCACAAGGCATTATCTACAGTTTACCCTCGTGGAAAAAAGAATAACTTGAGATCGCAGTATAGGCAGGTATATTCTTGTTCCGGCAGTTTGAACCCCCAATATCTCATCATTATTAGGCTCATCACGAGTCAGTAGTCGGGATTATAACCATAATATTAGAAAGAGATGGCGAGATGGAGGGAGGGACAGAGTTCCATATGTATAACGGCAACTGGTTGAAGCCTCTAGATCTTATAAATAATAACAAATCATCCCAGGTTCCCTAGGACTTTTCGATATAGCTAGTCTGTTGATACAGACAGCTATCCTTATTCAAGAGAGAGAATGGTGTCTATTTCAATGCCCTAAAATTGATGCAGGTATAGGCTAAGAGGTAAAAGACCAGGAAAAGACCAAACTTTGTTTGAAACTGGTCTTAATGTGATCTTTCTTTTCACGGGGGTACTTAGATTTTTGTTATTAAGGAAGCGATTTGCTTCTTTATTTTTACACCCAAATGCCACATGCACACCTGGCATTTTGAAAATCGTGCTTCAAGCTATCACCTCAACGCTGCGTTATGAAGGACTGATATAATTCGAATAGCAGACGTCACCACCGTTCGAACCGCCCTCTTGCGTAGCTCAACGCGTACTAGCAACCCAGCGGCCGAAAGTGTCAGTCGCCATCTCCGTTAGAATGAAACAGAAAATTTTGAATATATAAATAGATTTTTCTCTCAATGCACCGTTCATTTTATCGTAATTTGTAATTAGATTTTTCTAGAATTTCCTGCTCTTTAATAGCATTTCCCACTGGTTATACTCTTCTTGTACTTAGTATATAGCTTTTGCATCTATTTCGAATATTCTTTTCGGCATATGGACCTAAAAAAATCCAATTTCTGCACTGGGTTCGTGAAAGTTGTTAATTTCTGCGCTTTAGTTACACCACCTGTAGAAACACGTACTGCGAAATGAATAGTTGATGGTCCTTCGGAAATCTGGTGTAGGAATTTGATTTTCTGTAGGTTAGGTTTTCAGAAAGTAAATTCCAGTTATGCTTATGCGTGCAACGTCATTGGGGGACCTGAGAAAGGGTTTTAGTAGTGGGTGGGGTGTAGTTAAAATTTCCACTAATCTTTTTCCATACGTAATCATAACGTCGCGTAACTGTATAGGCGCTCTGTTATTTTTGTGGGCAAACCCCTAGGACTCAATGAGAATTTACAAGTATTGACAATTACGGCTAACACGCATGCATACTTTCTAAAAAATTAGATAAAAGATATACAATTTTTTCTAAAACTTAGAAGATTATATAAATATTGAAGTCAATTTGAATTCGGTTTATGAACAAATTTTTTCGTTAAAACTTAATCTTATCAAATGTAAATACCTCAGAAGGACAAATATAGCGCCTCTAATCTGAGAGACAGTGACTACATTTTAGATTAAATAAGCTTATGAAGCAGTGGAATATTCGTTATTTACGTTGTTGATCAAATTTTTTATCAATACAATAATCAGTTCTTCTTCTGGTCAGAAAAGATGAATATTACATGGACTCTGGTATTTTCCTTGGTGATTATTCTCGATGTTGTTGGTGACTATAATAACAAAACTAAGAATTCAATAAAAAAATTCTTGGAAAAATATTTAAAATTATAGCTACATTATATATAAAATATCCTTGATTTGAGGTAACTTTTTCAAGCTTTACGCAAATCGAACTTTTTACAACCTAATCTGCACAGAGCATTTTTGCCCGAGCCAAACTGTGCACATCAATATTCTATATTCTTTTCTATCATACAGCTTTACAGTCTTTTAAACAACTTCTTTAAACAACCCTTCCACTCTGCTCTTGAAATCACCTTTACTTCATCCAAAGAAGCGGAAACTGTTGCAGTGATGAAGAAACATGCCCGGCAGTCCGGTTTTTCGGCGTTCTGCTGTAACTGTACTTTGCTTTTTAAGGGGAATCCCTGCCACTACCCCTCTGCCGGTAAAAAAGCACGCAGTCATTTTCTTTCCGATGCTCCCGCTGCGCTCGACTTTCATCGGCGCTTCCTCAATTTTGGAAATCCACACTGATGATTGAGGTTTCATTTCGAGATCATACTGATTTTGCACTGTTCAGCCCGCACTTTTTTTTGATTTTCAGAAAGCTTGAGTGGCACCCTGAACGCACAAATTTTACTGACATGTAAATTTTGGTGTGAAATCGTTTTGACTTTTGGTGCGCCAGTGTTCAGGCTTCTCTGTGTTTGGCTAAATGTTATTCGGCGATTTTGAAGAAGCTGTGTTTCTACACTCGATATTGTTTCCTCTGTTAGCGCTGTCGCAGGACGGCCTTTCCTTTCATCATCGGTCAAACTCGTTCTGCCGCGAATAAATTTGGAAAACCGCAATCGGGTTCACACTAAAATGTCTATCATATGGTTCCACAGAAAGACTCAAAGCAGACCTTCTTAACTTAAGCCACACCTCATTTTCTATACCTTTTTCTGTGGTAGAATCAGCTGGGCGACACTCAGTACTCGATCATATTCTTTCCCATTTAGAGGTGGCCCCCGCCCCTTCAAGATAGCACAAATGTCTTTCTGAACATTCCTTGAACATTTGAATGGAAGGATCAGAAAATACCGAAAAATATTCCAGGCAGGTTCCCTGAAGAAGAAATTTCCGCATTATACATGAAGTATTTTTCATAAAAATGAGTAAAACCTGAAATGAATAAGCTCTACGATTATGACTGATATACCATTTTCAAATCAAGGAATGTTCTAGAACATTTTTATTTTTAGGTTGCGAGAAAAATACAAATTTTTCTTTGTTAAGCTATTATTAACTATGGTTGACAACTATATTGACAATTGCAACAACATTTACCATGCATACCAACATACGAATGGGTACTTTGAGTGAAATGTAACTCTCTGTTTTTTGTTGCAGTACTAAGTTCACAGTTTGAGTGCTTGCCTAATGGTGAGCCCATTCCTGATGTTCCTCGTTATGGATCTTCTTCTTCATCTCCTTTTTTTCCTGACAAATAATCTCCTGGAAGGTCTCTTTCTAATGCCACATCTCATTCTTCTGCTGGGTCATCACCACATGCTGAGCCTCCTGTTCGTACCAGGTCCAGGTCTCTTTCTCCCAGGAATCCTTTTTCACTCATACCTGGATTTAAGCTTGAAGATCTCAGATTTGTACGACTGGTTCCTCACAGCAATCCGAGCCGGATATTCGAACTACGGAAATACACTTTTTCTCCCGATGAACCGGTTCGACTGTTAAACAAAAATCATATCCTCATCCCCTTGCCAACAGAAGAAAGAATTGTATTATCAACGTCCCATGGTGACATCTTTGCAATATTGGAAACAGATTCAAGCGGACATAGGATTTTTCGTGGAATACATAAAATTGTTTATTTGGGATCAAAAAGGGCAAAAATAAATATGGAGAGCGGTGCGGTCAAAGAATTGACCACGGAAGAAATCGCGGATTGTCCAGTAGGTAACCGTTACTCAATCGCAAAGACATTTAGATTATTTCGTCTGTAAACTACAATTGTTGCCGCCGTTATTAAAGGAAGTAATAACAAAGAACGTGCGCGCGTCTGCCAGATCACCAACTTTAGGATTGGTCTTTCTGCGTATACCACTTTCATGCTTAGACCTTAAAAAATCAAATTTTCGATCGGTAGCAAGACAGCATGCAGTTCAACAGACATAAACAACGAAAAAAAGGTTTTCAAAAAAATCGAAAATGTATGGAAAAAATTTAATGAGAGTTTATTTACATATGTTAGGCTTCCTGAAACATTCCAATCGAATTTTCGGAGGATTCCGAAGAATATTCCAGGAAGGTCCCTGGAAGTAGATAAATGTCACCGTATCCAGCAAAATTCCCAAGGAAGATGCTGAAAATGTTCTTCAAGAATGTTCTGGGAAGTGTCCCGGAAGTAGGTAAATGTCCACGTATCAAGGAAGGTTCTCAATGAAAGTTCCAGAAATATTCGTGAACAATTTGTGCATTATGTTATTCAATTTATTATAATGCGAAAATTTTTCACGATAGTTCCGCGAAGGTTCCTGAAAGTAGGATAATGTCACCGTATCAAGGAAGTTTCCCAAGGTAGGTTTCCGAAGGAGGTTCCGGGTATGTTCGTGAAAAATGTTTGGATCATCTGTAGAATCTCTTCGGTCTTTGGTTTTGCCTCGTGCACTATCGGAACTCGTAACGCCTTCGGACACTGGGTCCTTAACCTGACCTTAAAAATTTGTGAATCTTCTGCGGTTTTTGGAATCTGCAACTGACCGACGATACATTAGATTTTAACACAGCAAATAAATACTTAAGTACTTGCAACATACCTTGCAGATCTCTCGGCTCAATATCACAACTGTATCACTTCTTGTTTTTATATAAATTACCTTGAAGTTTAAAATAAATAATCATTAATCAGTAAATTGATTTATTTTTTGAATTAACCCTCTCATCACTCCAAATCTCTTGAATGGTAATACAAAAAAAAACCTGTAGTACGGCTCTTCGGATAAGGAGAATTCCAAACAAGCAGCACCACCACAAATAATACTCAACACATGATTTAACATAAATTATGATAGAAAGCTTTAATCACTAAACTTTGTGCGTGGTTCGAGTTGTTGACATGGGAAATAATAGAGATATTTGAGTCTACAGAGAGGATGACATACAGACTCTCACTTTTTCGCTGGAATACTACATTCTCGCGTCTCATCCCTTTCACGCACCCAACACTGTCACATCCCCACCATCTCACCACAAATGAATTAACAAATGCATAAAATAAATAAATAATTACTTCGATATTTATTGGTGAGTAGTCCCAACATAATGAGAAAATATGTCGCGACGTCAAAATCATCCTCTGAGGATGAAATCATTGTGCAATTTATACTCAGGGTATATGTTCCGATGTGGTTCCGCATCAGACTCAATAGCTCAATCGAAGACGGTGCGAGACATCTTTTTGAAACTATCCAAAAATGCAGGTACTTACTAAAAAAGTACTTGAAAGTGGTCGACGATACCATATCGCTTAATGGTATTATCGACCACTTTTAAGTACCTCTTTGGTAATGAGCTGAATTTTGGGATAGTTTCGAAATTTTTTTGCTTCCCCGGAGAACGTGCTCCTCAGCATGGTAACGGATCATAGATCTTAATAGAGACAAGATGGACTTCAAAAAATCAATTTTGCCAGACAGAACGACCCGAATGTTTGCGCACCTTCAAGATTCCTAAGCTCAACTTCAAAGCTAATGATTACGTCGATATGACTAACTGGTCAAACTATGAAAGGACATCACCTGCAGTGCTTCGTAATCTGTCAGTGAATGACCTCAAGGACAGACATTATAGAATTAGAAATTCTAAAAGTATTTCTGAATGGAATTTTGTGCACTTTCCTTGCTACAACCAGGCTTTGAAACGCACGGTGAACTCATGACGATGCACTGTGGGAGGAAAATGGGCTGTCGAGTTCAAAAAGCCGTCTACAACGCATTTCGCATACCACGTCAGACAATCCAAAGAGCAAAATACTCGAAAAGACTTCTGTTTCAGCGAATCACTACCACAAAGTTGCAGAATTGATGTTCCAACCTCCAAATTTTACACAAAAATAGCGAAAAAATTCCCCATAAAAACTTGCTGTACAACAAAGTCAATAACTGAAAAATCGATCCATTTAATCACAAATTATGTACCAACTCAATTTATGTATTTGTTTCCAAAGTATTTTCCTGCTCGAAAATCTCTTTCTTTTATTATTTGGAATTTGGATGATACGTGGCCATCCGGATTCAAGACTGAATGTTATTAATCAATTCTAACAACAAACGTACATCACAGCTATTAATAGGCAGAAGCAAATCTTTTTTTTCTTGTACCCTTGTTGTAATGATATTTTCAATTATATTTTATGAAAAAATCTACCATCCGTTGACATTTGTTTATTTGATAAACAAAAATTTTAAAAAAAATGCACGTTTTGAGCGTTTTTAAGCGAACCAAACTCAATTTTTCTTCTAATCTTGTTGCAATTATATTGCCAATGATATTTTCTGGAAAAATTTTGCCATGCATCAATATTGGTTCATTTTGTGTACAAATTATATAAACAAATGCACATTGTGGGCGTTTTCAAGCGCCAACATTTTTTCCAACCATTTATTTCCCACAAATTATTTTTTTTTTCGACCTATTTTTTCCAAACACTTTTTGTCAACAAACTTTTTCCTTGAAACATTATTTTTTATTTATTTTTCAATCCAAATTTTTTTTTCAAAACATTTTGTTAACAATTTCAAAAAACATTTTGTTTCAAGATGCTGTTGAGACTTAAATTAACGTCTCAATAGGCTACGAAACCATTCCTTGTAGGCGCTCGGCGCCCAATGATACTTAAAGAAAACAATTTGTATAAATAGAACATTTCAAAGATTCCAACCGATTAAATTGACTTGCTTAGTTGAAAATTAATTTTTGAAAATAAAAAAAAAACTATTCCATTCTTAGTTGAAAATTTAGCTTTTTTAGTTGAAAAATCAACTATTTGGTTGGAAATTCACTTTTCTGGTACAGCATTCCGGATATAAGAGTCTTCAACGTCCGAGAATCCAAATCAGGAGAAAAAAGAAAAACCACGAAGTTGTATCGACTCTATCGGACAGGTTTATTAAAATTTTGGAAAAACTTAACGTTTCGGAAACACACTGTTTCCATCATCAGGGGAAATCATATCATTGAAATAGTTACGAAATTCTTGATCGTCATCTTTTGGAGTAGAATCTGAATTTCATTGCTTCTAAAAAATCAATAGTGATTTAAATATATATAAGTCGACAGTGGTCGAATAGAATATAATATATGAATTTTCATATTTCAATTCAAGACAGATCTTCCATAAATTTCTGTAGTGAATAAAATTAATTTAAAAAGAACTGTTGACTAGGTAAAATTTATAAATTGAAAACAGTAAACCCACACACCTCCAACCCACAAACCAACAAACTTCAAACCCACAAACCTCAAACGCACAAACCTCAAACCTTGAACCCATACAAAATATACCTCAAACCCAAAAAACTCAAACCTCCAAACCCACAAATCTCACACCCACAAACATAAATCCCTCAAGCCCATAAACCTACAATCCTCAAACTCACAAATCCATGAACCTA
>CAKNXH010001915.1:66640-105557 GCA_932178445.1 Andricus quercusramuli | reverse complement strand
GCCCATAAACCTACAATCCTCAAACTCACAAATCCATGAACCTAAAATCCCAAACCCACAAACTTTAAACACATAAACCTAAAACCAAAAACCCACAAACCTCAAACGCACAAACCTCAAACCCACAAACCCGTAAACCAACAAACCTCAAACTCGAAAACCTCAAAAGCACAAGCCTCAATTCCGGGAACTTTAAACCCCCCAGCTCATATACCTACAAACCTCACACTCAAAAATCCATAAACCTTAAACCCCAAACTCACAAACCTCAAACGCATGAACCTAAAACTACAAATCCACAAACCCACAAGCAGCAAACCCACACACCTCAAACCCTACCTTGGCAAGTTCATATTTTTTAGGTAAGTTTGTTGCAGAAAACTGAAAAAGTAGCAGTCCTACATGAAATTATAATTTGTCACGAGTATTAAAAAAAAAAATTATAAAAATCGGTCAAAAATTGAGCAGTCAGCAGAATTTCGAAAAAAAATTGTAAAAAAACTCACTTAATTTACTAGGTTTCCGTCTTTTTCTGACATGCCTTAAATTCCTAATCGCATTAACGTCTTTTCCAAGACCCGCCTTAATAGTTTTATTGACGTTTGATCCATTTCCAAAAGATCCGTACGTTTAACTCAGATGAATTTTTACTATTTTTAGCAATGGCTTGACGCTTAGAATTTATGAGATCAACAATCTCTTTCGATTTTATCTCAGATAAAGATTCGTGTATTTGTACCTCTGATTTGGTAACCTCTTCATTAATTAAATTTTCATGAAGCATCATTAATTCACAATCACCGACTAATACATCAATGAAATTAATCGATCCCGGCTGAATACTAACCATTTCGTTAACAGTTGGTCTCAACTCTTCAAGATTTGACTCAATACTTGATTCTTTAGCAAATGGAAAATTATTTGCAGAACAATAAGTTATTTTATCACCGAATTTGTGAAATGCAATATAAGGCAATTCAGTGAAAGATCCATTGATTATTACATCATAATTAGTCGCGTTATCTGGAACCACTCTGAAACACATGAGTTCCTTAGGCCTAGTACAATCTTTTGCGAAGTGACCTGTCTCGTTGCAATGAAAACATTAAATTTCGCGTTTCACAGGACATTCTTTTGCGTAATGATTGGTCGCATCACATCTAAAACACGCACGGTGCGTACTTGCACTCTGACTTGATTCTTTTTTCAAACTGCCTCCAGCGTAGTTACTCTCCTTTGAAGTAGCTGTCGAAATTTCCTTCTTATTTGGCATACAATTCGAAGAGAAATTTTCATCCTTCCTGTGTTCAGCTGGTACAGAATTCTCACGTCTTTAAGAAAAACGCTGCGATTATAGATTATAGAACTCGTGTTACGAGACAACAGTCCAACTGCCCGTTGCGTCTCAGTTTCAGTCAAACTCAATCCCAATTCTTTGCAGAGTCGAACTTTCTCAAAAAAGTATTCTCGAACATCTTCTCCAGGTCGCTGACATGGTTGTTCCATTGCCTTCCATTTTTCAGTTCAAGATTTTTTACCTTAAAAGTTGCTTTGAATTGCAGACTGAATTGAGTCCCATTTTAACTAGTACCAATTCAACTCGGATACCAATTTCTTGCTGCTTTCTTTAGGTGCGCTCTTGCTGTTTCGAAAGCTACAGTTTCAGTTCAATGATGTAACGTAGCAGTGGATTCTAACTGCTTCCACCATACTCTTGCTTCTAAAGATCCTTATAGTCCAGTGAAGTCCGTAATATTATGTGATGAGTCTGGAAGAACATTATAATGAAATGTCTCTGATTGGTTCTTCTGTGACACGTTTTGCAGTAATGTTGCGTTTTGATCCAAAAGTCTAGTCATAGCTGCT
This sequence comes from Andricus quercusramuli, assembly GCA_932178445.1. Taxonomy (NCBI): domain Eukaryota; kingdom Metazoa; phylum Arthropoda; class Insecta; order Hymenoptera; family Cynipidae; genus Andricus; species Andricus quercusramuli. The sequence goes on along the minus strand of CAKNXH010001915.1, from coordinate 103,691 downwards.
AGAACTTGCGACATATTTTTCTGAAATTCTCCCTGAGACTAATTTCCATGTTGCAGAATTTAATTTCTGGCATCTGAAACGGGCCTTCTTTGATCTTCGGGCTGAACATGTTTATTCACCGGCTGTTGATTATATAGAGGATTGAATCGTCTCAACCGCCTTTATCTTTTACTTCCGTGTTCCTTTGATTTTACCAACCAAGCCAATCAGGTGAAGTGGAAAGTTCTCCAGCTGCTCCTTGTGGATCCATTCTCACTATTCGCGAAATTGATTTTTTTTGTTTTTTTTTTGTTTGTCAAATTTTCACAGAACAGAGTTCCGTCCCACACTTCTTTAATCACTATTTTCAAGCAAATCTAATTAGTTCCTACGTATGAAAAAAGAACTTTTAATAACACGCGTGAAAAAATCGAGATCCTTTTTTTCTATCATGGCGCCAGGCATCGCGTTCTTTTTTGCTATTATTCAGCTTGGTTACTGGATTTTTTTTCTGGAATTTTCCCGATTTTCGCGGATTCGCGTCACTGAACAAATCTTTTTTAGAGGAAATGGGCCACTATCCCACTTTTGAACTTGTTAGAGCTTAAATATAATTTACGAACACGATCTCTAGTTAAAGCGTAGATTAATGCAATGAAAGTCCACACTTCATAACAATTATGTAAGTGTAATTAATAAAACGAGTACAGTAAGTACAATTAAACGTTACAACCACTTGGCCTGAACTTTTGGCTCTTTTTCCCACAATCTTGGTCCGCGATACGACTCAACAGCCTCGCAATTCCATACTAACCTTCTTCAAACTTTTTCTAACAACCTCAAGTCACCTAGCAACCTTGTATAAAAGCACTATATATGTATTTTTCTAACATGTCATCCGATACTGTTGCTGCAATATATTGAAAGTATAGTCCCGGTCAATGGCAAAATTGCTATACACATACATGTATTCGGTCTGAAATATTTCTTCTAGTGATTCAGATCTCATAAATAAATGTTTTGGTCTTCAAGTAAGGAGAAATGTGTCAGTTCTAGGGCTTTTTGAGTACATCGACGATGCAAAGACAATGCATTTTTTTAATTGATCCTTAGGGGAGTGTTTTCAACTTACAGAAGGAAATTTTCATGTCTTTTAGAACTACAAATGACAAAGATACCGTGAGAAATGATAACGAAGATAGCGAATATGTCGAAATTGAAAATGGAGAAGTAGATTGATAAGGTTTAAGCAACAACACTCATTGCTATAAACAACTTCTTTAAACAAACGTACTGATATTACAGTTTATGTTGTATAACGTGATGAGTTTTGGCTCAAAATTTGATGACGGTATGCTTAACCCATTAGTGCCTGAATTAATTTAGGGTTTCAGAATTGCATTTCTTTATATGACTGATATACCAGAGTCCAGAATCTTTACAAAATTCTCTACGAAGCTCGTTATTAAGTTCAGCCAGATCTTTGGGCTTGAAATAAATCTGAATTATGATGTTTCCAACATTAGGGTAGTCGACATTGTTGTCCGACTCTTTGTCGGCATCCCTGCGCGTTCGATATAATTTTTAGAAAATTCTATGAAAAATATGAGAGGACGAAATTCACCGCTCCCATTCTTTTAACATATTTTGTAGTATTTATATTAGGTTTTCAAAGCTTTCAATTATATATTATAGTACAAACTATATAGATTTTTCATTTCAAACTTAATTTCGCCCAAAAAGTAGAAGAATATGTGAATGGTGAAGTCAATTTAAATCAATTTTGTTAACAAATTTTTGTCGTTAAAACTGAATCTTATCAAATGTAAATACCTCAGAAGGACAATCTTGGCACCTGTAATCTTTGAGACAGTGACTACAGTTGAGATTGTAGAAGCTTATGGAGCAGTGAAGTATTCGTTATTCACGTTCTTGAACAAATTCTTCAATAATACAATAATCAGTTTTTCTTCTGGTCAAAAACGATGAAGATTACGTGGACTCTGGTCTTCTCCTTGGCGATTATTCTCGATTTCATTGGTGAGTATAATAAAAGAACTAAGAATTCAATTAAAACATTGTTGAAAAATAATTTAGAATTATAGCTACATTATCTCATATATCTCTAATTCAAGGTAATTTTTTCAAGCTTCACGCAAATCAAACTTTTTACAACCTTATCTGCATTAAGCAACTTTGCACAAACCAAACTGTGCACATCAGTATTCTATATTCTGGTCTACCGTCAACAGTTATATTTTTTATTTTATCTGAGTGTGATTAGATTAATAGCTTGAGCGCTACACTAGACATATTGAAAAAATTGCTCTCATTATTACAAAAGAAGTATATATGATATGACTTCTTCCGAAGAACCCGGAACAGAAACCTATGATTCGATATCTTATACATGGGTCACTCCAGAAGATTCCGGTCTCAGAAAAGAGAGACTTTTTTTAAAATTTTCTAAATTGTTTTTCAAAGTAGGATCGTAATAGATTTGCATCATTCAACACGCGCTTCCATTTGAGCTTTAGAAAGCGCGTGTGGCACGCAAGGCGCACAAATTTTAATACCAGGTGTCCTACATGATTTTTTAACGTGAATTCAACATACACTTTTCCTCCTCAAGTAACCAATAACCTCAAGTTTTTTTATGACTAGCATAATTAAATAACAATGTTGTAAATAGTTGACAACTATGTTGACAACTACATTGACAATTGCAACAACATTTATAATTCATACCAACATACGAATGTGTACTTTATAGTAAGAAAAATTTGATCCTCTGTTTCATGTTGCAGAATTAAGTTCCCAGTTTGAGTGCTTGCCTAATGGTGAGCCAATTCCTGGCGTTCCTCGTTGTGAAGCTTCTTCTTCATCTTCTCCATTCCCTGAAAGACAATCTCCTGGGAGGTCATTTCCTACTGTCAGATCTTGTTCTTTTGCCAGGTCTTCACCACCTGCTGAGCCTCCTCTTCGTGCCAGGCAGAGGTCTCCTCCTCGCAGTAATCCTTTTTCACTTATACCTGGATATAAGATTGAAGACCTCAGATTCGTACGTCTATCTTCATTCAGCAATCCAAACCGGATATTCGAACTACGAAGGTACACTTTTCCTCCCGAAGCACCAGTTCGACTGATGAACAAAAATCATGTCCTCATCCACATACCAACCGAAGAACAAATTGTATTATTAACGTCCGATGGTGATGCCTTCGCAATATTGGAAAAAAAATCAAGCGGACATACGCTTTTTCGTGGAATATATAAAATTGTTTATTTAGGGTCAAAACGGGCAAAAATAAACATTCACAGCAGTGCGGTTAAAGAACTGACCAAGGAAGAAATCGCGGATTGTCCAGTAGGTAACCGTTTCTCAATCAGAAGAAGTTTTAGAGTATTTTGTCTATGAACTACAATTCTTCATGCCGTTATCAAAAGAAATAATAATAGAAAAGCGCGCAAGTTTTCCAGGTCATGCACTTCGGACACGGTCTTTCTGCTTACCACACCTTTATTCAATCCGGAATTCTAAGATCTTTTACCATATAAATTTTTCATTTTCAGTCTTGATTTTTAGGCGTAAATGATCAGCTCGAAAAGATTGTTAGTTCAGTTCGAAAGACACAAACAATAAAAAAAATCTGTTCGAAAAATTCGAGTATGCATGGAAAAATGTAAATAAAAGTTTGTTCAAAAATATTAGGCCTACAATGATTTTTTAGCATAATTACTACCCAGATAGCACAGATGTTTCCCTACTAATTCCTGGGACAAACCAATGGAAGGTTCGTATGAAGGAACGTTCCCAATGAAGGTTACAGGAATGTTTGTGAACAATTTTTGCATTATATTAATTAATTCAAGGTATTGCGAAAATTTTTCACGAATCCTCCGTGTGGGTTAACGGAAGTAGTTTAATGCCCATGTATAAGGGAAGTTCCCGAGAGAGATTCCTAAGGGAAAAATGTTTGCCCACTTTCCCATAATCTGCCTGCAGTAAGGAAAGAATATAGGAAAAATCAATTTTTCAATTTTCCACATTCTCATCAGAGAAGGTATTACGCTTGTGCAAAATTTGCCCCCCCCCCCCCCAGCGCTTTTTCAAAAAGAATTGAGTTTCCGTGAATCTGCTATCAATATAAAAATGGTATTTCATATGCTTCTTCCAGACCACAAAAGTATTTTCTGAATCTTTGCAAACACCTTTCTTGACTTTTTTATTATAAATACTTCTTTCTGCCCAAAATATAAAAATCAATACTTTTGATATTTCAATAAATCTAACCGTAAACGTTTCTCAGAAAGTGAGAATGACAACTGGATAAGAACTGGATAAGTGGTATATATATATATATATCTTCTTCTAATCGCTGTGTTTCAGGGAAGGAAAACCAAATGGTCCACATCCAGTTGTTTAGGAAGTTTTTATTCTCATAATTTCGAATATCATTTCTTTGAGTGAAATATGAAATGATATTTTCATCATACCTCAATCGATATGATAAAAAATTGTATGCATGAATCGGGTCGAGGCAATGATTTCACTCGTGTGATATCATCCCTCGCTTCGCTCAGGCAGCTAATTTCACACTCGTGAAATCGTTGCCTTTCGACCCTCGTCACGAAATATATACTATTTTACATATCCCTAATAGGTATTTATGAATAATGTCCTAAATTATTTGTAATCATTGACAATTCAATTCCGACCACATCTGGTGAAAATAAATAATAATATTTGTATATTTACTGTACAGACATCATTTAATGAATGTATGTTATAGAATTAATTCAAAACCCGTTTTTTTATGTTCATCGTTTCAAATTTGAAATACTTTCATTCAATATAATTTCCGAAAATGTATTTTCGCATTAATTCCGTCATTCATTTCAGACTTATTATACGCAAACGTCCATTCAGGAGTGATGTTAGCTTAATCTTCATGAGACGAATCTTCGGCAGCTTTTTTAGACATTATATCTGGATTTCCAGTGTCACATCCGTTAGATATTACGTTTAATCACCTGTTCTTGTGATGAAATGACTAACATAGACGGAGACATTTTAAGAAAATTGACACCCGAGCAACGTTTTTAGGGGAAGATGCGTTCAATGTAATGGATTTATTGTACCTAGGCACTATGAAAAGAACTTATATGAACTTATTTCATATACTTACTAAAAGAAAGTGCTAAATTATATATATATATATATATATATAATTTAAAAAAATAGTTAAACAACCACCGCAGGGTCCCACTAAGAGCAACTGCGATCCAAAAAATGTCAATAGCCCCCAGTAGAACCGCGGTAAATCACACCTATGGCCACGTCTTACAACAGTGAGACGGGTGGTCACAGGGCACGACGAAATCACAACGACAGGCCGGCGAAACCCTCGTGTTTCTTGAGGACACGAAGCGACCCAAGGATGACAGCTTTGTGCATCCATCTCGCTAGTGCCTTGGCATATTTTTGGCACGCGCGTATAGCTTTGAGGTTACGAACCAGTGACAGTTGAGCATCTCCGAGACCACCAATCACAAGGACAATTACTCGCACCGAATACTTTGGGTACAGTCGTTGCAGCTCTCTCTTAAGGTCTTGATACCTCTCCTCCTTTTCTTTCTCCTTTGCAGTGATTTTGTATTCGGACGGAGCAGAGAATTCGATCACGAATATAGTTCATTTTCAGAATTCTTGGAGAACAATGTTAGGTCTCGAGTGAGCCACGGAGACTGCTGCCCACCGTTAGAGCGACAAGGGTGGTAATAAAATAATCTTAGGGCCGCATTATGTCTATAGATGTACGTCGCTTCTGCGTGAGTCGGACACCCAGATAGTATGTGTTCTAGGTACTCAGCGTGTGCATGACACGCTCGACACCTATCACTGGGAATTTTTTGACATAAAATGCGGTGACGGTATGCTGAGATGGAGATGACACCGTCCTGTAATGCAAAAATAAAACCCTCTGTACCTGAATTGAGCCCTGATGATTTGAGGAAAGCAAAAGTTTGCTGCTTTGACAAGGCTCTTAGATGTGAAGCATCTAAATGGAGTAATGCACTTTTCTCACTTCTGATGTTAAAATTCAGGCCAAGGGTCTCGGCCGCTTGCTCTGCGGCTTTGTAAAGGAACGCTCCTGCGCCAAACATCTCGTGATTCCCAACCATTTTTAGGAGCGGAGCTCTGCCATTAGCAACGATGTAACCTGTACTTAAAACAATTCGGTTATGAAGACACTGGAGATTCAGAAGTCCGCGTCCGCCTTGACGGCGTGAAATGTATAATCGTGGAACTGACGAATTGATATGCAAGCTTTTATGCATATGCATGATCTTACGCGTGGTGACATCCAGGGCCTTAAGCTCGTTCTTCGTCCATTGAACCACCCCAAACAAGTACAGTAGAACCGGGACGGCAAGCATGTTAGTCGCAGATACCTTGTTCAACTCCGACAGATTGGAAGACCAAATCTGTCGAAGAAGATGCTTGTATCTGCTTCGGAGAGACTCCTTCACTGATGTTACGTCCTGAATCTGGCTTTGAGGCACGCCCAGGTATGTATAGGTCTCTCTAGTGTTAAGATGTCTGATAACACTTATATCCACAAGCTCAGGGTCCTTGGGAACACCAGTAATCTTTCCTTTGTTCAGATGAATTTTGGCACACACTCCCAAACCAAAGTCCATTCCAATATCTCCTGTGTAGTTCTTGACGATATTTATAGCAGATTGAAGTTTCCGTTTAACAGAGGCATAGATCTTCAGGTCATCCATATAAAATACATGAGTGACCTTATGCTCGCGCTGATTATTGTCGCCACAGAGGTATCCAGGAGAATTTCTTAGTGCGAGTGATAGAGGCCGAGGTGTGATGCAAAAAGGCAAAGGGCTCATGGTATCACCTTGAAAGACGCCCCACTGGAAGGTGACGTTGTTTGTTATGAGACGATAATTTCTAGATGAGATAGTAAATCTAGTTTTCCAATGAGGTATCAATCTCTCTATGGATCTCACTATTTGTGTATGCACCTTCAAGCTTTCCAACAGACAGATGATAAGTCTATGAGAGGTTGAATCGAAAGCTTTCCGGTAGTCAATGCAGGCCATTGACAGGACGCGCTGATGGGCTGCAGCGTCTCTACAGACACACCTGTAAATCAGCAGGTTCTCTCGACAGCCTGCTACACCAATTTTCAAGCCACGTTGTTCGTACATCTCTCGCCATACAGGCTCAATTCGTCGAACAATCCTGTTGTTTAGGACAGCTGTAAATATCTTATACAGTGTGTTTAAACAAGGTATTGGCCTGTAATTCTCTGGGTTGGACAAATTGCCTTTTTTCGGCAGGAGTATAGTGCATCCTAACACCAGCCACTGTGGAATGGGCGTCTCCGACTTTAAATATGAGGTGAATATGCGGGCCAAATGTTGGTGTATAAAAGTAAACTTCTTCCACCAAAAGTTCTTGATACAATCTGGTCCAGCAGCGGAAAAGTTCTTCGTGCATCTAAGAGCTTTTTTCACCTCTTCGGCAGTGACTGATATATATACATCACCAAACTGTACTGTGCATGGTCTGACCCCCAGATTTGAAAAAAAAATTATGAGGTCCTATGAGGTTATGTAAGAACCCTGACGTGCTGGAGTTTTTATGGACCTTGGATTCGGATTCAGCGACCCCAAAAACATATAATAAACATGGTCTAACCCCCGGACTTAAAAAAATGAAATTTTATGAGGTTTTATGAGGTTATGTCAGAACCCTGACGTGCTGGGGGTTTGCGGACGTCGGATTCAGATTCAGCGACCCAAAAACCATAAAGTCAACATGGTCTGACCTCCAGGCCCGGAAAAAGATTTTTTTTTGTGTGGCTATGTAATGAATCACCGGACCTACATTATTCATAAAATTTGAGGGAATCTTGTCGCGAGAGATCATATAAAATCTTTGGAAAACGCATAAAATATCTACGAATGAATCGGATATTCAGTAATCGCCAAGACCCTATCCAATTTGTTAAAATTCCTTACCACACGTTCAAAAACTTCTTCACACTACAGGGGACGGAAAATTTTGCTTTAATTTATCTTTTCAGTTAAAAATGCAACTATCAAATTTTCCATTGAAAATTAATCTTTTTGTTCGAAAATTCAATTAGTTGGTTGAAAATTGCACTACTTCGCTAAAATTCGTTTTTTCCGGGATTGTAGTTTGAACTAATTTGTTGAAAATTCTTTGTTTTTTTATTAAAAATTAATTTTTGTGAATAGGAAATTAAACTTCTAGGTTGTCAGTTCAACACCGTTGTCAAAGATTTATTTTATTGCTTGAAAATTAATTTTTCCACTGAAAATTCAAGTGTTCCAATTGTCTTAAAATTGATTATATTTTTTATATATGCGTGATCATCAGGCTATTTGCTTATTGCATGAAATAATGATAATATAATTTTATTTGAAATTATAATTTTTTTATTGCATATAGTATTACGTATGAATAATTTTTCGTTTGCAAATACTCCCGCGCTTTGAATCCAAAAGATAATAAAAGTCGGAAAGTTGTTTACCAAATGATAGACAAGAAAAAAAGACAATCAAAATTTGTTCATTATTTGTATTGATGTAAAATGTTGAACAATAACAACTTAAAAATCGCGTTCACATATCAGTTGTGAATTCAGTAACAAAATTTGTTGATTGAAAATGAATTGAAAATTGCGTCCTACAAATTATTGTTGACTATGTTATTTGATTTCGCCCCACTATCTCTGTCGTTGCGCGTGGATAATGAGGTTGTACGACGTCTCTAAAAAATTATTATCCCTATGAAGTATACGCTGTAGCTAAAAAATAGTGAAAATTCTGTTGGCTGTTAGGGCAATATGGTGTTTTCAAAACACTCGCGCCTGAAAACTCAAAATCATCTAACTCTCTGAATTTTGAATATTCGAATAAAAAAATGTGAATATCCTTGTGGGGACTAGCAAAAGATAAAACAAAAGAAGCCTTGATAACCGTATTACATTTGCATCTCAATTTCTTTATTGAATGCTGATTCGACTACGGATTACAAAGAGTATTATATTTCAGTTTATCTTCGTTCTATTGAATTAATGATACACATACTGTAGAGTATCTTCATTGGAAGCAACTTCTTTAAACCGAAGTGAAGAGATTGGGTAATGTGTGCCAACAGGACATTCCCTCATTTCAATTACGGTCATATCATCAATCGCACCGCTTATCATGTTTATTTTTATTCTCGAGAAATATGCATCTGTCTTGTATATTCCAAGAAGAATCCCACTATGCTCCAGTATTGCAAAAACTTCACCATTGGATGTTGCTAAAACAATATATTCTTGGATTGGCACGGACACATATCTATTTCTTTCTGCTCGCAATTTGATTGGTAAATCGGCAGGAATAACATATCTTCGAAATTCGAATTGCCGGTTCTGATTTGTCTGGGGAATAAGCCGAACAAATCCAAGTTTTGCAAGTGCATATCCGAGTACTTCATGAGAAGGTGGTCTGCCCGGAAAAGACCTGGACTGCCTGGCAGAAGAAGAAGAAGAAGAAGAAGAACTAGGATTACGTTCCGCATCGGTATTCCGTTCAAACTGTAGTGAATCGTAATTTACAGAAGTTTTAATAAAACTTCTTGAGAAGTTTGGCTGATATCGGCCTACTGGACAATCCCTTTTTTCATCTGGAGACAAGTTGTCAACTGCGCCGCTAATCATATTCATTTTTATTCGCGAACTATATCTATCTGTCCTATAAATTCCACGAAGAGTCCCACTATAATGCAATATTGCAAAAATGTCACTATTGGATGTTGATAGTACAATATATTCTTGGGTTGGCACGGGCCCATATTTATTTCGATCTACTAGAATTTTAATTGGCTTACTGCCAGGAATAACGTATCTTCGAAATTCAAATTGCTGGTTTCGATTTGTGCGGGAAATGAGCCGAACATATCCAAGTTCTTCTATTGTACATCCAAGTACTCGATCTAAATGAAACCTGCCCAGAGGAGAAATGGATCTAGCACGAAGCGGAGGCTCCTGAGATGTCTGGTCAGGCGAATATTGTCTGGCAGAAGAGAAATCAGGATTACGTTCCACTTTAGGGCTCCTGCTGGCAGGAAACCTGGATCTCGTCGGGCTGTGAACTGCATTCTGCAAGAAGAAATAGAAGATTCTTTATTTTTGTTTAGCACATTTATATCTTATATCTTCAGCTCAGTTCAACGTTTCTTTGCAGAAAGCATCTTTCTGATGATTCAATAAAAATTGTGAGAAATTAAAGAAAGTAGATTTTTCTTCTTAAATGAACACGTATTTTTTGTAGAAGACGAGTGCATGAACGCTTCAATAAACCTAATGACAATAAACAATTTTCTGCTCTACAAAAACCAATATAAAGGAAACGATTTGTAATATATCCAATTATTTGGAAAGTATGTTTTTCTTCAGTTTTTACTGTCAATTAGCACTTCAAAAACAGTCATTTGGAATAAACCAAATGAACAATTGAATCACAATTATTTCAAAACTCCATAAAGAAGAGCTGCATGTCAAAACTTGCAAGCTGAAAATAATTAAGGCTAACCATGTTTGAATTCAACTTAACTCGTTGTTTTGTTTTTGGGATTTATTCTGAATTATTGAAAATTCTCCTGAAATTCTCATAAACCTCATCGAACTCTTTCGAATTCAAAAGAACATAAGACATATTTTAATATACGTTATTCACTTTCAGTTAGTTTTAGTCACATTTTGGGTTGAAGATTATTGTGTCAAGGGACTATATTTAAAAACAAAATCTCATTTGCCGCCCGCCGCCAATACTTTTGCGACCTTTCCGAGAGCCCAACGAAAATGTGAGCATGATTTGGTGCCGATTGATCAAAAACTATGAATTTGCAAAAGCATGATACGATTTAGGCCACTTCATTTTATATATTAGATAATAATATATAATCTAGTAATACATATACAGGGTGTTTTTTTTAACTTGAGACAACGAAATATCTCAAAAAATACGCATCCTACGGAAAAAATTTCTGGAATAAAAACTTTTTATTTTCGAGGGGGAAAAAAGATTTATTAAAATTTACCCCACCCCCACAGGAGGCAGGGGTGGGGGTAACTTTGTAATTTCAAATGGCAACCCCAATTTCTTATCACAGATTCAGATTCTCCTTTACGAAATACGTAAGTTTTATTCGGAAAATTTGTTTCGATTTGCAATAGAAAATTGTTGACACTACTTTTAGCTCTACCCAGGAATAACGACGCGGACGTAGTAGTTGTCTATTCCCTTTGGGGTGCATAATTTCGGTGAGTCCTCTTGCCTCTCACCATCCATCGGGGTGCTTGATTTCGGTGAGTCCCCTTGCCTCTCACCACAGGGATGCTTCATTTCGATTCATTATTTTACAATAAGTGCTCAAAATGGTGTCCTCGCAATTCGATGCACTTGTTAATCCGAGCTTTGAAAGATTCCACACAACTGCGAATTGTGTCTGGTGATATTTGTGCACAAGCAGACCTGATTCGCTCGATCATGTTATCACGAGTTGTGGGCACTTCTTGATACACGCGATTCTCTAGATAACCCCACAAATAGAAATCCGGCACCGTAAGATCTGGCGATCTGGCAGGCCAGACCATTGAATTCGCGATTGGGTACTTCCCTCGCGACTGCCGCATAATGTGCTGGACAACCGTCATGTTGAAACCACATGTTGTGTCGAACTTCCAAGCTTAGGTCTTCCAGCAATATTGGAAGTTGATTTTCTAAAAAGTCACGATATTTTTCACCGTTCAAATTTCCATCAATAAAATACGGACCGATAAGTTGATCTCCAATTATTCCACACCAAACGTTCACGGACCATGGACGCTGATGCTCAACTTCACGCAACCAATGTGGATTTTCTACACTCCAATAATGCATGTTGTGCCGATTAACGTTACCATGGTTTGTGAAAGACGACTCGTCTGTGAAGAGTACTAGAAAAAAGAAATTCGGGTTTACTTGCATCTGCTGAATCGCCCATTGACAAAATGTCACTCAGTTCTGAAAATCATTTCCATGAAGTTCTTGATGCAGTGAAATATGTTACGGATGATAATTATTACGTTTTAATACCTTCCAAACATTGGATAGAGACATTCCGGAATCGCGGCTTAGTTTTCGAGTAATAACATGAGGGTCATGAGTGACTGCAGCTAAAATTTCAATTTCATTATCAACTCCAGTAACTGTTACTTGACGCTTCCATTTTTTCGGTTCTGTTTAAAAATAAAAAGCTATTTTTTTTAATTCCTCTGTCTTAATTGAGAATTCAACTCTTTATTCATAAGTCCAACTGTTTCGTGATAAATTACAAAATTATTTTGTTTAGTTTCAACTATCTGATTAAAAATGCATTATTATGTTAAAAAGTAATTTTTTGTTGTAAGCTTAATAGTATATTATGCACCAAGGGGGAAAAGAGGGACACTATTCATGAGTGTATCCTTCCAGTGCGAGTCGTAGGAACCGACCTAAGTGCCACTTTAAAAACAGTAAGACTGAATTTTAAATGAGAAAACTGGTGGGCACCCAAAATCGATGTCCACCAAAGTGAAAACAAAAGTACAGACCATACAGTACAGACCATACAAAAGTACAGACCATGTATCGAATCAGAGTACAAAAATATAAATAAGTAGCCGTTATTTCACAGATATGTATGTCAAATAACGACGTTATCAGTGTCAACATTGTCTCTCGCAAATAATGATATCATTTCACATTTTTTATTATGATCATTTTAATGAAGACACTTTCATTTCAAATGGAAGGTAATAGTATATTATGCGCCGAAGTGCATAATGAGGGTCTTTACGCGACAAGCGGCAATGCTCGCAGGACGATCGAAGCCGAGGCAAAGCCGAGGCGAGATAAGTCCTGCGAGCATTGTAAGCGAGTCGCGTGAAGTCCCGAATTGTGCTCATTGGCGCATGTATTATTTTATATGTCAACGGTGCATTTACAAGTTTTGTTGCGAAAGCGTAGAGTATCGTAATGTTGTACATTACGATACAGCGGAGTGTAATGTGAAGAGTGATCTTCCGCTGTATCGTAATGTACAACATTACGATACTCTACGCTGTCGCATAAAAACGCATTAATGCACCGGAGTCACATAAAAGGTTTTATGTGACAATTGTGTCAACACGACACCTTTTGAAGAAATTATCTGATTGAATTTCTGATTGAATTTTCATTTGTATAGAAATACTGTGTTTCTGGAGGTAAATTAGAATGCATTTATATAGCATTCAGGTATACATTTCACTTCTTTTGTTCCTAGCGGCCTCCGAATATGTTATAAGTACCTACTGAGGTTAAAACAAAAAACAATTTGAGGTAGAAAAACTAATTTCACAGGCGAAGAAATATTTTTTTACATTCTTTTTTACGCTTTATTTTGATCTATATCATTCCTACAAATGGATTCTATATGGATGAGGAAAAAGTAAGGGAAGGGAGGAGAAGCAGAAGTATGTAAGTGGAATTAGGGGATGTAAAAGACGGAAAAGTGAGAGAAGGGATGGGATTGGAAGTTGGGGATCTGAGAGGTTGGGAAGTTGAGAAAAGTGAAGTCAGAAAATTGAGGAGGTAGAAAGTATGAAAAGTAAAGGATGTGAAGAATGTAAGGGGTTGTGATCTAGAGGAGGGAAGATGAAGAAAGATGTTGTATTGTTATATATTTACCAATAGAACCAAGGAAGACGGCAAAAGCGACGAATAAAGTACCCACAGTGATCCTCATTCCTTACTAATCGAGTACATGAGAGTAAATGGCAGTAGATGATACTGATTCAGCGAGAACAGGAATTTTTATTGAAATGTTTCCATATATATGTATATAACAGTGAGGTTTTTCTATTCCACGTAGCCAATCGTGATTTGCTGACTCCCCCTTGTGACCTGCCCCACTAGCTTATTTAACAATGAAGTTTCATAGACATCTTCTGGTATATGTTCTCGTATACCTATATGTTGTGAAACAAATAGCAGTATCTGGAAAATTATATCGACATACGCTCATAGTTTAAACAAAGACTCTAGAAAATAGATCTTTATTCTTCCGCATTTATCTCTTCCAAGGCTTCATTATTGCATACATTAATCTGATGAATTCATGTGATATCGTTTATTGATTTTTTTTATAATGAACGAAATATAAATTTTTTATAAACTATTTTATTTTTACATGCATTACGTTCTGATTGTGGGAAAAATATTTTAAAAGTGAAGAAATATTTAGAATGTAATTACAATTCCCATAATGTTAAATTTGGTCACTAAAAAATAGCTCTGTACCGATTATTAAAAATAAACGTTGGTCGATGGAATAGCTTTCAAGGATTATGAGGAATTCATTTACTGAATATAATTAACAAATATCGTAAGTGGTAATGAACAGATTGCAAGCGTCGCAGTATGAACACGATTCGTTTTTCTCAACTTACAATGTACATAGTGGGTAGCGAATAAAATTGTTTGTTCTTTTCCGGATGTCCTAGACATTTTTATGAATTACAAATTGAACTTTCGGACTGGGTAGAACTTTCAAACCATCCTAGACTTTACTGTTTTTAGGCCGGGTTGCGAACCTGATACCTGACCCAACGTCAATTTGTACTCTCACTTGAAGGTAACATAGCCGTTGGCTAAATGAGGATTTTACGTTCATTCTGCGTTTTTTTTTTTTTCTTAATTTCAATAATGAATCAAGAATAAATGAAAACAATAAAATGTCACACTTTTTAGCCCAAAATGCTTTAAGAAGATAGGGAACGAGGTGATTTTGCACGAAAACAGGGGTTTAGTAGTGAAATAAATTCTTCTAAACACCACTGATATTATCACCATATGCAATTAAGTATGAAATGCTTTAACTTCTTGATATTTGATGTCACAATATGTTGCATTGCCAACCAAAAAGTTTAATTTTAAACCGGCAAAGATTTTCTACCATAAGAGGTACATTTTTAACCCAAAATGTCAGGTTGTCAATCAGATATTTGAATTTTCAACTAAAAATTGAAGGCTAACAATGATCCAAAACAGTCCACGAAGGATTCGAAACTAGCCCCAAAATTGTAATTGGAAAGGGAGAAAAATTAAAAAAAACCACTGCCTTTCCGAAATCAACAGAAATCTAATTACCCTTCGAGGGGACGCAGTTAGGAACCATATTATAGTTGGGGTCGCAGGCAATTACTTCAGGCAGGAGCCAGTTTCACAAGCAAGATCAGAGTCGATAGGAGACAGATATCAAGAAGAAAAACTAAAGGTAATTCGTTTGGCAGGAAGATGAGTTGATGTGGTGTTAAACAAGGGTACCCTAGAAAAGTTGCCAACCTGTTCCAGGCCAATTTGTTACCAACGTTTTTTTCCTGTCGAAACAAGATGGATCACAAAGACTTATTTTGAGTTAGAAACGACTAAATGAGTTTATTAGAATGGAAAATTTCTAACTTGAGGGCGGCAAGACCTTTAGGCGAATGTCAAATCGTACAAATTTTACGGCATCTATTGATTCAAAAGTTGCGTATCATTTAGTTTCAGTTAAGAATTCGGATATAATATTTTTTGGATTTAATTTCGAAGGAAATTTATCTGAATACGCTTGTCTGCATATTGGAGTCAACAGAGCTCCATACAGTCTTACTCTTATTTACACTCTTACTCTTACTCTCTACACTCTTACTTCGATGTGCGCTCAGATGACACTCTTGCAATTGAGACAAAAGGCTTTAAGAACTATAGAAAGCTCACGAAAGAGGAGCCCATTTCAGTAATTGAGGAACCAGGCTGCGTCTATCTCTTTCAGGCTGTACCTATTTCAAAAGCTGCCAAGGGCAGCTCTCTCTCTCTATCTCTCTCTAGTATCCTTGATGAAGCTAATGTTAAAGATCTGATCCAGTTAAAAAACTGGATAGCAAAACTGAGAGACCAAGAAGGTTTTCAGGAACTATTGGCAAGATTCTAGATTATTGTGAAAAATGGCCTGCGGTATCCTTCCAGAAAATTGAGTGCAATCTGCCCGAAATCGACACCAAAATTATTAGTAAAGATCAACAATACTTGTTCGAGATCTGTAGAGCTATCAGCTCTGGCATCTGTCATGCAGATTTTCCAGATTGTGATCCAGGGCCTCTGAATCACTCTCGTTGGCTGATTGCTGTTGATAGGTATCCTAGACTTTTCATATCTTCTAAAACACCTTCAGTAGAGCTAATTCACATCACAACGTTCAAACTAAAAGTTTATGCACCATAGTGGTTCAATGTAAAGACAAAATCACTTCTTGAATATGGAACTGAACATTTGTATAAAGCAAATGCGCTGTCGAGGTATTTACCAAAACATCTCAAGCGTGTTGTTCATACTGTCATCCATATCAATGGTGGCATATCAATCTGCTGGTTGCAATGATAACAGATCCTCGAGATGGTATCGAAGGACTTGGGTGGAGACGTATTCTGGAAGCAAAACTGACGGATAAGCAGAAAACTATAGGACAATTCAAAGTAACAAAAATTAATTTCAAAGCTACAGACTACATGGAAATGATACACTGGAGTGCAGTTAAACTTATCTGTCTTCCTCCTATTCTCCCTGAAGAGTACGATGAAGATTGCATTAGTTATTTCATTGCCAAAAAAGAATTCCCTAAAGTACCTCCAGAAACATTCCTCTTCCAAAACACACACAGGCAGTAGAGAGGACTGTGAAAGCTCTCAGAAAGGCAACGCCCACTGTTTGTGGTGCGGAGAACAGGTACGGTTTCATCTGATCCAAGCTGAAATCTAGACATTTAATGCCGACTTTTACTGCTAAGGCTGACTTTAATACATTATGTTTTTAAGTACCACGCCCAAGTTATGGTTGGTTTGTTGGGTAGGGCTTGGGTGGAACTCGCGGTGCATCCACCTTCACGTTGTGAGTTCTGAGTGGCTCTTATAAGCACCAAAGTTTCTAGAAGCGTGAAAGGAGGTGCACCCTTCACTCGAGGAAAACAACGAACGTAAAATGGCTTTTTTCACGATATTTGCCCCTCTCTCTCCACCTTTATAGGAGGAGGGGATGGGAAGGGGAATGTTTGTTTTATTCAAATGACATTCCGTCACGTCGACTTAGTACGGAGTTGACATAGAATGCGACCAAAATTCTAATAATTTTTCCACTTACACCAAGGTTATTTGTTAGTGGGAGCGCTCATTCATACTAGCATGTTTGATTCGCTGGCAGAGCATGCGTTATTGAGAAAATTATTTTATTATACAAAAAATCAGCGTTAACATCATTATTGAATATAAGCGTTGTATCTGAGAAAGCAGTATAAAGGGTGTTCGCTCCATCTTCATTCATTTTACAGGGATTGACGCCCGTCAAATGTAATAGGATCCCTATCCCTAGAACCCTTTAGCACAATATGAAAATCGTTAGCAACGAGTAAATTATTTGATTGGTCCAAAATACTGTGCTCAGAGTAATCGTTAACAAGACTTGCGCAATCGATATTCAACCAATGGTACTTCAGCACCATTCAAGGGACTCCATCCCATTCAAGGGTTTTACCATCTGAAAATTTCGGTAGTTTTACAGACGTGTTTTTGAGCCATGATTAACCCATGCACGTCACACAATGACAAGTTAAGTAGGCTTTCTGCTTTACATGAAAGTTACACAACTGATTATAACCACTGATATTCCAATAAGAAACACCAAAACTCGACTTACACTTCTATATATTTGATGGAACATCAGCAAAACCAAAACTTGGAACTACTACCCTTCTCACAAAAGATCCATCCAGTCAGTCTGTGTGCTAGTTCGTCACTCACATTATTATTATCTGATTATTAAACTGTTGAGGTGGCTCACAAAATTTGTGTACTTATATAAATAAAGATGCGCTGATGACAGATATGGAATTCGAATCTATTCACTATTCAGTAAGAAAACTATTTGAGGTTCTCAAGAGTAATAAGATTTAATTTCAATTTTTCACACATTTTACAGGTGATGAAAAATTTAATTGTTTAATTATGTTTTTAGTTTAAAAAGCAGCTACCAAATTTTTCATTGAAAGTTCATCTTTTTTGTTTTAAAATTCAATTAATTGGTTGTAAATTAGACTGCTTTGCTAAAAGTTCATTTTTTGTGAGTTGAAGTTTGAAGTAATTTGTTAAAAATTCGTTGTTTTTTTTCACTTGAAAATTAATTTCTGTCAATTGCAAATTAAACGGCTAGGTCGCAAGTTCAACATCGGTGTCAAAAATTTATTCTAGTGGTTGAAGATGGAACTCTTTTCTGGAAATTAGTATTCCTTTAGTTGAAAATTCAAGTGATCTATTCCTGTCCTGAAATAGATCATGTTTTTCATATTTGCGTGATGGTGATGCTGTTTGTTGATTTCATAAACAAATTATATAACGAATTATTCAAATAATGAATTATAAATAAAAAAATGTTGTGTACATCACAAGGCAGAGAAACATCCAGTCTTTCGTAATCTTTCGTAAATTATATTTTCAGAATTCTTCAGTTCTTTGCTTACAAAATTAATGAATAATATCGAATGACACCTTTTATGATCCACTACACATTGCCGATAAAATCAAAAAAAATTTTGTCAAAATATCACCTTACATTCCACATGTCAGTTGTGACTTCAATAACAAAAGTTTTCCATTGACACAAAATTCAAAATCAAATAAAAATTGCGTCCTGTAAGTTATTGTTAACTATGTTATTTGATTTCGCTCCACTGTGTCTCTCGTTGCGCGTGGATGACGAGGCTATGCGGCTGCACTGAAAAATTAATATCCCTATAAAGTATACGCTGTAGCTCAAAAATAATGAAAATTCTGTTGGCAGTTAGGGCATTATGGTGTTTTCAAAAAACTCGCGTCTGAAAACTCAAAATCATGTAATTCTCTGAATTTTGAATATTCGAAGCAGAGAAATTTGAATCATTGAAAATTTGCTTACCTTCTTCTATGGAATTAATGATACACATATTGTAGGGTATCTTCATTGGAAGCAACTTCTTTAAACCAACGTGGAGAGACTGGGTGATGTTTGCTTACAGGACATTCCCTCATTTCAATTACGGTCATATCGTCAACTTCACCGCTTATCATGTTTATTTTTACTCTCGAGCTATATTTATCTGCCTTATATATTCCATTAAGAATCCCACTATACTCCAGTATCGCAAAAACTTCACCATTGGATGTTGATAAAACAATATGTTCTTGGGTTTGCACGGGCACATATTTATTCTTTTCTGCTCGCAATTTAATTGGCAAACCGGCAGGAATAACATATCTTCGAAACTCGAATTGCCGGTTTGGATGTTTGTGGGGAATAAGCCGAATATATCCAAGTTTTGCAAGTGAATATCCAAGTATTTCATGAGGAAAAGGCCTGCCTGGAGAAGAGCTAGACTGTCTGACAGAAGAAGAAGAACTAGGATTACGTTCGACATTGGAATTCCGTTCACACTGTAGTGAATCATAATTTGCAAAAGCTTTGATGAAACTTCTTGAAAAGATTGCTGGATTTTTGCCTACTGGACAATCTCTTTTCTCGCCTGGCGTCAAATTATCAATCGCGCCGCTTATCATATTCATTTTTATTCGCGAACTATATCCATCCTTCCTGTAAATTCCACGAAGAGTCCCACTATAATCCAATATTGCAAAAATGTCATCATTGGATGTTGATAATACAATATATTCTCGGGTTGGTACGGGCCCGTATTTGCTCCGATCTACTAGAAATTTAATTGGCTTACTGCCAAGAATAACGTATCTTCGAAATTCAAATTGCTGGTTTCGATTTGTGCGAGGAATAAGCCGAACATATCCAAGTTCTTCAATTGTACATCCAAGTACTTGATCTGATGGAAACCTGTCCAGAGGAGAAATGGATCTGGCACGAAGTGGAGGCTCCTGAGGAGATGTCCGATCAGGTGAATGTTGCCTGGCAGATGAAGAACCAGGACTAATTTCCCCTTCAGGGCTCCTGCTAGCAGGAAACCTGGACCTGCAACGGGAAGGAGCCTCCTCTGGAGAAATCCGGTCAAGCAAATGTTGCTGACGAGCAGCAGCAGAAGAAGAAGGGCCAGCATTACTTGCGATCTTAGGTTTCTTGTCGGGCTGTGAACTGCATTCTGCAAGAAGAAATAAAAGATTCTTTCTTTTTGTTCAGCACATTTATTTATAATATCTTCACCTGAGTTCAACGTTCCTTTTCAGAAAGCATCTTTCTGATAATTCAATTTCAGTTTCAGTTTCAATTTCACTTTTTGTAGAAGACGAGTGTATGAACGCTTTAATAACGCAAATTCCTCTGTCTGAATTGAAAATATAACTCTTTGTTCATAAGTTCAACTGTTTGGTGAAAAGTTACAAAATTAATTTGTTCAGCTTCTACTATCTGCTCCAAAATGGATTATTATGTTAAGAAATATTTCTTTGTGGTAAGCTTAATAGTATATTATGCACCAAGGGGGAAGGGGGACATTATTGATAAGTATATCCTTCCATTGCGAGTATGAGGAACCGACCTTAGGTACCGCTATTTAAGTTCGTAAGTATGCAATGGCCATGTATATATATGACGTCATAATTTCTGACGTCATAGACTATAGAAACAATAACACTTAGAAAAATTAGTCTCAAGTGGTACTGAAATGAGACAACTGGTGGGAGCCTAGAATCGTTTCTTTTTACACTAAAAGTAACAGCATGAAGTTATTCTATTCAAGAATAGGGCGCGAAAAATATAAAACCGTAAAAAAAAGAAATCTCCAGTTCTTACAGTGTAAATATACAAATGGCTATTATATGACTATACGCTGGAAAAGGGGATTTAGGCTAGCTCAACAGGCCTGATACATAGCCGTATTCAGGCATGCATTATATGGAATATAATAAGAAATACATATATATTATATTATTATATTCACCAATAAGATTAGCAATGGTCGTCAAAGAGAAAACAAAAATACAGATCATCCGAATTTTTGCAAAGTAGAGCACAAACTCATTAATGCTTCAGTGAATAAATTGGTTAACAACTGTATCTAAGGAATATTCCATTGCATCATCAGAGTACAAATATATACATAAGTAGCGGTTATCTCACATATATGTGAAATAAAGACCTTATCAATGTCAAGATTGTCTTTCGCAAATAACGATATCATTTGACATTTTTTATTATGATCATTTTAGTGAAGACATTCTCATTTCAAATGGAAGGTGGAAGGTTTTATGTAAAAATTGAGTCAACACGACAACATTCGAAAATGTGATCAAATGATCTGATTGAATTTCTGATGGAATTTTCATTTGTATGGAAATACTGCCTTTTCGGAGGTGAATTGAAATGCATTTATATAGCATGCAGGTATATATTTCATTTTTTTTGTTCCTAGCGGCTTTCGCATATGTTCAATTACCTACTGATAGAAGTAGAGGTTGGAGAAATGAGGAACGTGATGGTGGAGGAGAAGCAGGAAACGCATGGGAGTGAAATTAGGGGAAGCTAAAATGGAGAAGTTAGGGAAGGGATGCAATTGGATGTTTAGGATGCAAGGGTAGGCGAAGTAGAGAAAGGAGAAGTCAGGAAATCGAGGAGGTAGAAAGTATGGGAATGTTGAGGGTTGTGATGTAGACGAGGGAGAAGTACCAGAAGTAAAGATGTTACGTTATTATATATTTACCAAGAGATTCAAGGAAAACGGCAGAAGCAAGGAATAGAGTACCGACGGCAATCCTCATTTTTTACTGATCGAGTAGATGATAGTAAACGGCAGTAGATGATACTAATTCCACATATTCCACGTAGCCAATTTTGATTCGCTGACTCCCCGTTTCTGATTTCCTGCCTAACTGCCTCACTCGCACAATGAAGTTTGATAGAGATTTTCTGGTCTATGTCCTCGTATACCTGTATGTTGTAGAACAAATAGCGTTATCTGAAAAATTATATCGACGTACGCTCACAGTTTAAACAAAGGTTCTATAAAACAGATCTTTATTTGTCCAATTTTATCTCTTCCAAGGCTTCATTATTGTATAAATTAATATGACGACTTCATGTTATATCGCTTATTGATTCTTTTTACAATAAACCAAATATAAATTTTTTATAAACTATTTTAATTCCACATGCACTGCGTTTTAATTGTGGAAAAAATATTTCAAAAGTAGAGAAATCTTTATAACGTAATTACAATTCCCATCATTTTAAATATTTTCATTTAAAACTAGCTCTGCACCGATTATTTGAAAAACCTTCGTAAATAGAACAGTTTTTTTTAGAATTATTTAAAATTTATTCACTGATTATAATTAATGAATATCAAAAGTGTTAATGAATAGATTTCAAGCGACACAGTATGAACACCTTTCCTTTTTGTCAACTTACAATGCATATAGTGGGTATATCTGCATCAAGTTGTTAAGCCTAACTATATTAAATGTGGAGTTCTTAGCTAAATTCTACAACGGACGTTCGAGGTTTGTACACATTTCGACGCATGAATTCTCAAAAGCACAGAAAAGGAAAGTCTTAAATTCATGTTAGACTTGTTTTTATTTTGGGCTCAAATTAAGTAGATATCTAAATTGAAGCATGAAGGTTGTCTTTTAATAAGTTCTGATGGATGTAAGAATGAAAAGGAATCATTATTGAGACTTAGTTTTGAATACTAATCTTAAAATTAGCTGTATAAGTTTAAGTATTGTAGTAAGATCTTATCGGCTGAAAATATCATGAAGAAAATATTTGTAGCCATCCAGGGGCGAAATTCTAGAATTGGAAATCGGACGAAGGTGTGACGCTACCAAAGCGGAAATGAACAACGTTGTGGTGGAGCAAACGGAAGAAAATTTTTTGATGATATGCATAAAAATCAAGTACTTAATTTATTTGTGTGCCAGATCGTCACTGCTTTTCAAGGCAAGTAAGTTAGAGAAACTCAATTTTGTTCTAAAATGTGCCGCACATCATTCATATCTTTTGTTTTAACTGACTTAACCTACAAATCTTTAGAGTGTGTATCCTGATGTGAAATATCTCCTTTTATTCAATATAAACAATGTTATCAATAATCATCTTTTAATCAATCCTTTTAATCATTTTTCCTTCAAATCCTTTTAACGAAGTTACCAAAATCATATGTATGAATAGTATTGCTTCGAAAAGTACGTTTTCTTAATTTTATTTTTGCAAATGAATATATATACAGTCAAAAATTTTACTTTCAGAGTCCTAAAACATAAACGGATTATACACGTTGTTTTGTAGGTTACATCAGAAGTTCGCTTTTACGATTCTCCCAGATCATACATTTCATGACATTATGAGTTTGCACTATTTGCTTAACGATCCCGTTTATTATCATGATATTTATTGAGTTACGAGTATGGAAAATTCACAAGACATTTTTATTTACTCTGAAAATATGATGTTTTAGATAAAATGTCGTTTTTTGTATGACAATCTTTTACAGAATAATTTGTTATGTCGATTTTCATCTCGAGAAAACACTTTATGATTTGAAGCGTTTAAAATCACTGTTTTGATTTGAAAATGTCTAATCTTTAATTTCCTTTAAAATATAATTTAAGTTTTTCAAATCTCCTAAAAACTTTGGAACATAAGAAATCTTTTCATGTGTCTGAAATCGCGAGAAATCCTATAAAACCTCTGGAAAAAGGTTGAAATACCTTAAAATAATTCGGATATTCTGTAATCATCGAAAACCTATAAAATTTGTTAAAATTTCTTACAAACCGTTCAAAAACTACTTCACATTACCAGGGGATGAAAATCTGATTGCCAAATTATCTCCTCAGTTGAGAATGCAACTATTAAATTTTCCATTGCAAATTCATCTTTTTTGTTTGAAAATTCAATTATTTGATTGAAGATTACGCTACTTTGCGAAAAGATAACTTCCGTTTGAAGTATTTAGCAAATAATCAGTTGTGAATTCAATTAGAAAAATTTTCTACGCAAACACAATTTAAAATCAATTAAAAATTGCGTCGTACAAGTTACCATTAACCATGTTATTTGATTTCGCCTCACTGTGTCTGTCGTTGCAAGTGGATAATCAGGCTACGCGACTGCACTAAAAAATTGATATCCCTATAAAGTATACGGTGTAGCTAAAAAATAATTAAAATTCTGTTGGCAATTAGGGCAATATGGTGTTTTCAGAAAACTCGGCCCTGGAAACTCAAAATCATGTAACTCTCTGAATTCTGAATATTCGAAGAAGAAAATTTGAATGGCCTTGTGGGAATTGGCAGAAGATAAAACTAAAGAAGCCTTGATAAACATAATGCATTTGCATTCAAATCTTTTTATTTAATTTTCATCGAAATACTGATTGCAAAGAATATTATAGGTTAGTTTATCCTTGTTCTATTGAATTAATGATACACATACTGTAGAGTATCTTCATTGGAAGCAACTTCTTTAAACCAACGTGGAAAGATTGGGTGACGTTTGCCTATAGGACATTCCTTCATTTCATTTACGGTCATATCATCAACTGCACCGCTTATCATGTTTATTTTTATTCTCGAATGATATTCATCTGCCTTATATATCCCAAGAAGAATTCCATTATACTCCAGTATTGCAAAAACTTCAGCATTGGCTGTTGATAAAACAATATGTTCTCGGGTTGGCACGTGCACATATTTATTCGTTTCTGCTCGCAATTTAATTGGCAAACCGGCAGGAATAACATATCTTCGAAACTCGAATTGCCGGTTTGGATTTCTCTGGGGAATGAGCCGAATATATCCAAGTTTTTCAAGTGCATATCCAAGTACTTCATGAGGAAAAGGCCTGTCTGGAGAAGAACTAGACTGTCTGACAGAAGAAGAAGGACTAGGATTACTTTTGACATTGGGACTCGGTTCACGCTGTAGTGAATCGTAATTTGCAGAAACTGTAATGAAACTTCGTGACAAGAATGCTTTATTTTTGCCTACTGGACAATCCCTTTTTTCGTCTGGAGTCAAATTATCAACTGCGCCGCTTATCATATTCATTTTTATTCGCGAACTATGTCCATCTTTCCTGTAAATTCCACGAAGAGTCCCACTATCATCCAATATCGCAAAAATGTCATCATCAGATGTTGATAATACAATGTATTCTCGGGTTATCACGGGCCCATATTTATTCCGATCTACTAGAAACTTAATTGGCTTACTGCCAAGAATAACGTATCTTCGAAATTCAAATTGCTGGTTTCGATTTGTGCGAGGAATAAGCCGAACATATCCAAGTTCTTCTATTGGACATCCAAGTACTTGATCTGAAGGAAACCTGCCCGGAGGAGAAATGGATCTGGCACGAAGTGGAGGCTCCTGAGGAGATGTCCGCTCAGGTGTATGTTGTCTGGCAGAAAAAGAGCCAGTATTACGTTCCTTTTTAGGGCTGCTGCTCACAACAAACCTGGATCTGCCACGAAAAGGAGCCTCCTCTGGAGAAACCCGGTCAAGCAAATGTTGTTGTCGAGCAGCAGAAGAGGAAGAAGGGCCAGCATTGCGTTCGCTTTTAGGTTTCTCGTCGGGCTGTGAACTGCATTCTGCAAGAATAAATAAAAGATTCTTTATTTTTGTTCAGCACATTTATTTCTAATATCTTCACCTGATTCCATCGTTTCTTTTTAAAAAGCATCTTCTTGATAATTCAATGAAAATTATGAGGAATAATTTTTAATTATAAGAACTCACCAGGCTAAGTCATAACTTTTACTGTTAAAATAAATACATTTCAAGATTATACATTTTTGAATGTTGAATGATCTTAATACATGCATGAAGAAAATGGGCCTCAAAATTATAGTAAATGAAACAAAGAGCATGGCGTTCGAAGGAAAAACTGAGAAAACAATGTACAACATTGTCCTCAATGATGAGAGATTGGAGCAAGTTGACTAGTACTTATAGCTGGGTAGCCTATTCACTAGCGACGGTAAAATAGACGGGGAGTTAGATAGGCGCATAAATAAGGGTAAGCAGGCTATCTGTAAAGCAGGGTCCATCCTCATAAATAAAAAAGTATTAAAAAAATCTAAAATGGCCATATATAATTCTATATTCGTACCAACTGTACTGCATGGTAGCGAGACATGGACATGTCAAGAGAAGGACAGGAGTGAAATTAACGCGATTGCCATGAGACCTCTGCACACGATATGCGGAAAAACACTGATGGACAAAGTCCGAAACAAGATAATCCTCGAAGATTGTGATATAAAAGAGGCAATGGTGGACACATGGGAAAGATATCAGTTAAGATGGTTCGAACATCTTGACAGAATAAAAGATAAACGAGTGACCAAATATAAAGGTAAAGTAAATGGCAGAATGTCCAGAGGTAGACCACCGAAGGAATGATTATAATCTGCGAATGCGACACTAATCCGAAGACACATAATAAGCCATTGAAACACGAGAGCTTGCATGAAAAAATTCGTCGACGGAGAGGAAGCGAGAGTAGCATGCCAGGACAGAAAAGTATGGCAGCAAATAGTTTGTAAACAGAGTGACAATAGAGCGAATGACGCCTAAAATAAAGACCTTGGATACTAATGGGCCCAAGTGGGGAACCACATATAACAACTTTGTGAGGCTCTTCACTTGGGCTGATTGCTAGAGAGATTGATCGGCAACCTGGGTCGGAGTAGTGTTGTGGAATGAACGTGCCATTTAAATAAATAACACGAGAATTCCAGATCAATCTAAAATATCTATACCTAATCCCTATATACCCAACTACTTTATACCTATATACCTACCTACACACTACTATTTTCTAAGCGAGCAAGTCAGGCATACCCCGAAAGGGAAATGGCTAAATTGTATAATAATGATAGTCAAAATAATTATATTCACCAATAAAATTAACGATGACCGCCAAAGTGAAAACAAAAATACAGACCGTCCGCATTTTCGCGAAGTAGATAACAAACTGATTAATGCTTCAGTGAATAAATTGGTTAACAACTGTATCTAAGGAATATTCCATTGCGTCATCAGAGTACAAATATATACATAAGTAGCCATTATCTCACATATATGTGAAATAAGGACTTTATCAATGTCAAGATTCGAAGAAGTGATCTAAATAAATGATCTGATTGAATTTCTGATGGAATTTTCATTTATATGGAAATACTGCGTTTTTGGAGGGGAATATAAATGCATTTATATAGCATGCAGACATATATATATTTTTGTTCCTAGTGGCTTTCGCATATGTTCAATTACCTACTGATGGAAGTAGAGGATGGAGAAATAAGGAAAGTGATGGTGGGAGGAGAAGCAGGAAACGCATGGGAGTGGAATTAGGGGAACTTAAAATTGAGAAGTTAGGGAAGAGATGCAATTAGAAGTGTGGGATGCAAGAGTAGGCGAAGTAACGAAAGGAGAAGTCAGGAAATTGAGGAGGTAGAAAGTATGAGAAGTGAGGAATGTGAAGAATGTTAAGGGTTGTGATGTAGAGGAGGGAGAAATAACAGAAGTAAAGATGTTAGATTATTATATATTTACCAATAGATTCAAGGAAAACGGCAGAAGCGAGGAATAGAGTACCGACGGCAATCCTCATTTTCTACTGATCGAGTAGATGAGGGTAAATGGCAGTAGATGATACTGATTCGACGTATTCCACGTAGCGAATTTTGATTCGCTGAATCCACCTTTCTGATTTGCTGCCTAACCGCCTCACTCGCACAATGAGGTATCATCGAGATTTTCTGGTCTATGGCCTCATATACCTGTATGTTATGGAACAAATAGCGTTATCTACAAAATTATATCGACGAACGCTCATAGTTTAAACAAAGGTTTTAAAAAGAGATCTTTATTTGTCCAGTTTTATCTCTTCCAAGGCTTCGTTGTCGTATAAATTAATATGATGAGTTCACGTGATATCGTTTATGGATTTTTTTTTTATAATGAAACATATATAAATTTTCTGTAAACTATTTTAATTTTACAGGCACTACTTTTTAATTGTGGGGGAAATATATCAAAAGTAGAGAAATCTTTAGAATGTCATAACAATTCCTGTAATTTTGAATTTTTTCATTGAAAAATAGCTCTGTACCGATTATTTAAAAAAAACGTTCGTAGACAGAACAGCTTCTTAGAATTATTTAAAATTCATTCACTGAATATAAGTAACAAATAGCAAAAGTGTTAACGAATAGATTTCAAGCAACACAGTATGAACACGTTTCGTTTTTGTCAACGTACAATGTATATAGTGGGCAAAAGATGAAATTATTTGTAATTTTCCTGTTGTCCTAGGAATTTTTCTAATTTATAAATTGAACATCTGGGCTGGTTGGAGCTTCCAACCCATACTAGACTTTCCTGTTTTTAGGCCGGTTTGCGAACCTGATACCCGACCCGTCGTCAATTTATAGTCCCACTCGAAAGTAACGTAGCCGTTGGCTAAATGCGTATTTTACGTTTATCCTGCGTTTTTTCGTTTTTAAAAATTACAATCAAGAATAAAGAATAAAAAAATAAATAAAATATTACACTTTCGACACCACTTATTATGATACCATATGCATTTCAATATAAAGCGCTTTAAGTTCTTGAGATTTCATGTCACAATATGTTGCATGGCCAACAAAAAAGTTGAATCTTCAACCAACAAAAATTCTCTACCAAGAGAGATGAATTTTTATACCAAAAAGCAAATTTTCAATCATATATTTGAATTCTCAACAGAAACTTAATTGTTAACCAATCGCTTGCCGCCAGTCTTTTTCAAAACTTTGAATTGAAAAAATGATCTGCATCATTGCCGCCACGACGCGGCACGGAAGGCATCCTTCAGAGCGACAAGCTACAATATAATAAATTTAATGCTTCAACGATGATTCATTATAATAGAATTATTTGTTTAAGGTTTCAATTGTGTGTAAAACTGCGAATCTTGCCGACGTATCGTGAACACTGCCTGTGATTGGTCAAAAGCCCTACGGGGAGGGGGGGGGCTGGTCGAACTTGATTGGCCATTCCATTCTTTGGGGATCCCCATGGGGATCCCCATTAGTTGATACACTCAGACAAACCCGAAGAACTTTGAAGGCAATGAAATTCTTACACATATGTGCATAGAATCTTGTTTCACTTCTGGCTTCTTCATACCGTAAGAACGAATTGCCGGTCATAACCCTGTACATGAAGTTTCAGTTAGTTGAGCTCGAGTTATGGATAATGGAGGTGAAAAACGATCAAGCATTCTACCTCTACAACCCTGCTGCCCACCTGCATATTGGGTTGCAAAGGACTTGCT
Source organism: Andricus quercusramuli (assembly GCA_932178445.1). NCBI lineage: Eukaryota > Metazoa > Arthropoda > Insecta > Hymenoptera > Cynipidae > Andricus > Andricus quercusramuli. The sequence continues at coordinate 74,249 of CAKNXH010001915.1, read as the reverse complement.
TTTCTGTAGCAATACCAGGAACTACAAAGATTTTTTGGGGAACGTTGAGACTGAAAAAAACCACTTGAGTTTGATGTCCTGGCCCTTGATTAACTTCGTGTCGCAGGAGAGAGCTCCAGCCCCCCTCGCCATGAATAGCAAGAAGAACAAGTACATCAATAAATTCCTTAAGGACATTTATACATTCTTTATTCAAAACAATAATTTCACTATTTCTGCCATTCGCAGCCTTGAAGGTTTCCTTATATTCTAAGTGTGTTAATTCTAATTAAAATTATATAATCTCGTATATTTCTGTAAATGAACAAAGAAGGGGTGCCAATGAGGGCGTTTTGTGGCCTCCAACTGATTAGGTTCACATTACGTAAAATTGCTCTTTTGTATCTGCTCACAGACACCTGAAACGATTTTCCGAACGAGCGTTTCATTAAGGAAAAAAAACGGCCTCCATGAAAGAATTTTACGTGGGATTTCGAGCAGCTCGACAGATAATTTAACATTTGACCCTGTTATAAATCTTCCCAATGGCCAATTTTGCTCAAAAAGCGTGTATGTATATGATGTCCAAAATATAGCAAAGCGATTATTCTTGGCATTTGTCTAAGCTTCAAAATTCAGATATATATTCTACCATATAACGCTCATTAAGAAAGATGTGAAACTGGGCAAATTTTAATTTGAACAGGGGTCTTACCAATTTGAAAGGTTTTCCAGGACGAGAAAAAATTCGCTCACGCATAGTGAAGGTTAGAAATTTGAGGTGACTTCATCAGGTGACCCACCCAAAATTTATTTGCTACATTTCATGTTTAGATGGTTGCATATGGTAAGTTCAAGGTGAATGGTATGAGTGCCAAAAGTGCGGAATTTAAATTCAACACAATAGCGTACCTTGAAGTCCAGCGTTGAAAAGAACGATAGCGTGCAATATTTCGGATTTTGAATTCAACTCAACACAGTTAGAAAATATCCAACTCTGGGAAGAACGAAATTATTTTGCAGCAGGAAGATAATACGCTGTCTTTGGAATGTAATTACCAGTTACACCCAACTCTTGGATTCTGTCATCCGAGCCTCGGCCTTCCTAGAACTGCTGGTCTAAACAGTTTCTCAAGGGGCAGGGGAGAGACGGTTGCGACCTCCACTTTCGAAGGATCGGTGTGCGCGTGTACTCAGTCGAGTATATTGTGTAATATTGCATTCCAATTGGAGAAGGTTAAGCGGCCCTGACCTGTGACGTTTGGATCCCCCTGACCTGTGGCTAAGGCTGTTTAAAGGTATCAACCGAAACTGCACTGAAACTGAGAGTTTGGTATACATACATTTTTATCTGACTTCGAATTAGCAAAAATATTACTTTTAGTTTATATATTTTTGAATTGAATTAATGGTACACCGACTGCAGAGAATCGTCACTTTCAAACTAGATAATTTTGTTAGGTTGACAATTTCGAATTAAAATGAAATTTGAAATTATTTCTGGAATGAAAATCATATTTGATTTCAAATTTGGGCAATCAAGTTTGAACGCGTGAATTTTTTGCCTTATCTGAAGAACAATTCTGCTTTTTGAAAATGAGCTGCTAATAAAACCTTTTCCAGTTTGCTAACTATATCGTCACTCATATTATTATTATCTGATTATTAAACTGTTGAGGTGCCTTACAACATTTGAGTACTTCTCAGTACTCAAATAGCTTCTGAAGGTGTTATAAGATTGAAAGTACATGTCTCTAAGAACAGTCCTTTTTCTTTATTTTTTCAGTCAGGGGATGAACAATTTCATTGTAAATTCATCCGTTCAGCTGAAAATTTAACTATTAAATTTTCCATTGAAAATCCCTCTTTTTTGTTTGAAAAATCAATTAATTGGTTGAAAATTACACTGGTTTGCTGAAACTTAATTTTTTTGGTCGAAGTTTTAACTAATTTGTTGAGCTTCGTTATTTTTTCCTTGTTGAAAATTATTTTTTGTGAGTTGGAAATTAAACTGCTAAGTTGAAGGTTCAACATCGTTGTCAAAAATTGATTTTATGGGTGCAAGATTGAACTCTTTTATGAAAGTTAGTATTCCATTAGTTGAAACTTATTTTTGGCACTGAAAATATAAGTGGTTTATTTCTGTCCTAAAATTTATCATATTTTTTAGATGTGCGGGATCATGACGCTATTTTTTAATTCCATAAACAAATTATATGAAAAATAATTCAAATAATGAATTAATAATAAAAAAAATATGTGTACATCACAAGGCAGAGGAAGCGAGTCTTTTGTAATCTTTCGTAAATTATATCTTCAGAATTTTTTAGTTTTTTGCTTATAACATTAATAAATAATGTCGAGTGACACCTTTTTATGATCCGCTACACATGGTCGATTCAAGATTGTAATTTTTTCAAAATATTACCTTGAAATCGATTGAAACGGAATTTTAAATCAATTAAAAATTGCGTCCTACAAGTTATTGTTAACTATGTTATTTGCTTTCGCCCTATTGTGTCTGTCGTTGGGCGTGGATAATAAGACTACGCGACTGCAGTAAAAAATTAATATCCCTATAAAGTATACGCTATAGCTAGAAAATGATGAAAATTCTCTTAAGAGTTGAAGATTTTGTTGGCATTTTGAAAATTCGATGAACAAAAATTTTAAATGTCCTTGTGGGGATTAGCAAAAGATAAAACGAAATAAGCCTTAATAACCATATTACATTTGCATTTGAATCGCTTCATTTAATTCTGATCCGATTACCGATTACAAACTATATTATATTTTGGTTTATCTTTTTCCTTTGAATTAATGATACAAAAACTGTAGAGTATCTTCATTGGAAGTAACTTCTTTATACCAGCGTGGAGAGATTGGGTAATGTTTGCCTACGAGACATTCCTTCATTTCATTTACGGTCATATCATCAACTGCACCGCTTATCATGTTTATTTTTATTCTCGAGAAATATGCATCTGCCTTGTATATTCCAATAAGAATTCCACTATACTCCAGTATTGCAAAAACTTCTCCATTGGATGTTGATAAAACAATATGTTCTCGGGTTGGTACGGGCACATATCTATTCTTTTCTGCTCGCAATTTAATTGGTAAATGGGCAGGAATAACATATCTTCGAAATTCGAATCGCCGGTTCTGATTTGCCTTAGGAATAAGCCGAATATATCCAAGTTTTGCAAGTGCATATCCAAGTACTTCATGAGAAGGAGGCCTGCCCGGGGAGACCCTGAACTGTCTAGCTGAAGAAGAAGAACTAGGATTACGTTCGACATTGGGATTCCGTTCAGACTGTAGTGAATCGTCATTTGCAGAAGCTCTGATAAAACTCATTGAGAAGATTGGTTGACCTTTGCCTACTGGACAATCCCTTTTTTCATCTGGAGTCAAATTATCAACTGCACCGCTTATCATATTTATTTTTATTCGCGAACTATATCTATCTTTTCTATAAATTCCACGAAGAGTCCCATTATAATCCAATATTGCAAAAATTTCATCATTGGATGTTGCTAGTACAATATATTCTCGGGTTGGCACGGGCACATATCTATTTAGTTCTACTCGACATTTAATCGGCAAGCCGGAAGGAATAACGTATCTTCGAAATTGAAATTGCTGGTTCTGATTTGTGCGAGGAATAAGTCGAACATATCCAAGTTCTTCTATTGTACATCCAAGTACCTGATCTGAAGGAAGCCTGCCTAGAGGAGAAATGGATCTGGCACGAAGTGGAGGCTCCTGCGGAGATGTCCGGTCAGGTGGATGTTGTCTGGCAGAAGAAGAACCAGGATCACGTTTGCCGTCAGGACTCTTGCTAGCAGGAAACCTGTTCCTGCCACGAAAAGGAGCCTCCTCTGGAGAAATCCGGTCTGGCAAATTTTGTTGTCGAGCAGCAGAAGAAGAAGGGCCAGGATTAGGTTCGCTATCAGGTTTCTCATCGGGCTGTGAACTGCATTCTGCAAGCAGAAATAGAAGATTCTGTTTTTTGTGTTCAGCACATTTATGTCTGACATCTTTAGTTGAATGCAACATTTCTTTGCACGAATCATCTTTCTGATGATTCAGTAACACAGATCTGCGGACTCATCTTTACTAATAATTTGCATAAAATAGGCTCAAATTACTATCAAAGCCCTATCAAATATTGTACAAATTACACTCAAACTGTCACCAAATCGTTTGCATAAGACTTGTACGAAATTTCTAACATGCGTGACATTAGGGTTTCATTGCATCATCAGAGTACAAATATACACATAAGTAGCAGTTATCTCACACGTATATGAAAAAACGACTTTATTGGTGTCAAGATTGTCCCTCGCAGATAATGATATCATTTGACATTTTTTACTACGATCATTTTAATTAAGACATTCTCATCTCAAATGGAAGATAAGACGTTTTATGTAAAAATTAAGTGAACGCGAAAACTTTCAAAGAAATTATCTGATTAAATAATCTGTCTGAATTCCTGATTAAATTTTAATTTGTATGGAAATACTGCGTTTTTGGAGGTGAATTGAAATGCATTTATATATCATGCAGGATGGAGAAACGAGGGAAGTGATGGTGGGGAGGTGAAGCAGGAAAATCATGGGAGTGAAATTAGGGGAAGCAAAAGATGGAGAAGTTAGGGAGGAGATGTGATTGGAAGTGTGGGATGTGCGGGGAGTGGGAGAAGAGGAAGAAAAAGTCAGGAAATTGAGGAGATAGAAAGTATGAAAAGTGAGGAATGTGAAGAATGTTTGGGGTTGTGATGTAGATGAGGAAGAAATAAGAGAAGCAAAGATATCATATTATTATATACTTACCAATAGATTTGAGGAAAACGGCAAAAGTAAGGAATAGAGCACCCACAGTGATCCCCATTTTTTACTAATCGAGTAAATGAGAGTAAGTAGCAGTAGATGACATGGATTCAGCGAGAAAAGGAATTTTCTACAAGATGTTTTCATGTATATACTAGTTGACTTTTCTAACTCCACGTAGCCAATTTCGATTTGCTGACTCCTCCTTTCTGACCTTCTGCCTCTCTTACCCAAAAAAATATTTACGTCTTATGCGGAGAGCCGCTAGTCACTATCTTACTCGATATCGTAAATTTAAGCCTCGAAATAAACACTCATTTAACAATAAAGTTTCATAGAGATTTTCCGGTCTATGTCTATGTATACCTGTATGTTATAGAACAAATAGCGGTATCTGAAAAATTATATCGACAGACGCTCATAGTTTAAACAAAGGTTCCAGAAAACAGATCTTCATTCGTCCAATTCTATCTCTTCCAAGGTTTCATTATTGCAAAAATTAATATGATTTGTGTTTTTAGGCCGGGTTGTGAACCTGATACCCGACCCTAAGTCAAATTGTAATCCCATTCGTAAGTAGCGTAGCCGTTGGCTAAATGTGGGTTTTAGGTTTATTCTGCCTGTTTTTGTTTTTCCAAATTACGATAATTAATCAAGAATAATGAAAAATAATTGAATGTCATACCTTAGAGCCCAAAATGCGCTTAAGAGAGAGAAAACGGGTCCATTCCCCACAAAAAAAAGGGGTTGGTAGTGGAATAAATTCTTTTAAACACCACTGATGTTGATAACATATGCAACTCAATATGAAACGCTTCAAATTCTTGAGATTTCATGTCACAATATATTGCATCGCCAACAAAAAAGTTTAATTCTCAACCAATAAAGATTTTCTACCAGGAGAGGTGAATTTCTTACCCGAAAAGTAAAATTTTCAATGAAATATTCGGATTCGCAACAACGAATTGATTTTTAACCAATCAGTGTCCTTAGCAACCAAATAGTTGAACACTGAGAAGAGGTTGCTTTGACAAAGTGAATTTCATTTGGCTGAAGTAATTGAAAGTCTTGATAATTTGCAAAACTTGGAATTGCAAAACTACGAATCTTGTTGAAGTATCGTGAACATTGCCTGCGATCGGTCAAAAGCCCCACGGGGGGACTGGTCGAACTTGACTATCATTCCATTCTTTTTTAAACCCGGGAGGACGAAAGAGTGTTCTAAGATTTCGATTGCTCCTCTATGTTTTCTTGAAAAAATATTGCATTTTTTGCGATGGCAGTCGTTTGGTCAAAGAAAATGCTATGAACTGTTTCGATATGATGCTCAGCCAGTGTTGGTTGCGTTAAGTGTTTTATCCTGACTTTACACTCATGTTCCTTTGCGCGTTGGCTTACCGCTCTCCCGGTTTCTTAAATGTACATTGTTCCAGATGAGCAAGGCATTCCATATACATTCGGATCACTGAGAGTTTCCTTTTTATGTTAAGGGTTGCTCAGAAGTTGTGTAATTCCTTTCGTAATTTATCTTAATCTGTTCTGGAGAGATAATGCGTCGAAACTCACGAGGATGTCTTTAGGATGAATGTGAATCTGTTGTCTCCTTTTGATAAAGTCAGAAGACTTTTGGACGCGTGTGATAGAATTTCCTGTGAAAGAATTCAGTTCTTTAGTAAGGAAGCGTGCTAGGTAGTTAGTTGGTGAGTTTATTGCGCTGACGATCGGTCTGAGTGAAATGTTGTTTTTGTGGATTTTTGGGAGTCGGTAAACTTCTGAAGAGATGTGATTAGTAGGTATTAATTTACATATTGTTTTGTTATCAAGTTGAAAGTCTTTTAGAGTAGAGTTCTTTCATAAGAAGGATATTAGAGGAACATTTCGCTGGCCCCACCACCCACGCAAATTCCACTTTTTCTGGGCCCAATATTTAGTGCAGAATTGGTTCAAATTTTTTCAACCAAAATGAGAATTTGTGCAACACTGAAAGTACCAGATAACTCAAAAAAACACTGGCGGGGCCAGCGAAACGTTTCGCTGGCCCCGACATTACCCAAAATCAACTTTATATGAGCGTATTAATTCCGCCTTCATTTGTTCAAATTTGTGCAACCAACTTCAACTCCTAAAAACTACCCCTCTTGCAGCAAACATTATGGCGGGGCCAGGGAAACGTTTCGCTGGCTCCGATATTGTCCAAAATCAACTCTATATGAGCGTATTACTTTGTCCTAATTTGTTCAAATTTGTGCAACAAAAACCAACCCCTAAAAACTACCCCAATACGGCAAACAATATGGCGGGACCAGCGAAACGTTTCGCTGGCCCCGACATTATCCAAAATCAACTTTATATGAGCGTATTATTTCCGCCTTTATTTGTTCAAATTTGTGCAACCAACTTCAACCCATAAAAACTACCCCTTTTGCGGCAAACATTATGGCGGGGCCAGGGAAACGTTTCGCTGGCACGGATGTTGGCAAAATTCAACTTTATATGAGCGTAGTATTTTTGTCTTAATTTTTTCAAATTTGTGCAACCAAATCCAACCCCTAAAAACTACCTCCTATGCGGCCAACAATATGGCGGGACCAGCGAAATGTTTCGCTGGCACCGACATTATCCAAAATCAACTTTATATCAGCGTATTATTCTCGTCTTAATTTGTTCAAATTTGTACAACAAAATCCAACCCCTAATAACTACCCCAATACGGCAAACAATATGGCGGGGCCAGCGAAACATTTCGCTAGCCCTGACATTATCCAAAATCATTTTTATAACAGCGTATTATT
>CAKNXH010001915.1:0-66074 GCA_932178445.1 Andricus quercusramuli | reverse complement strand
TGTTGCACAAATTCTAATTTTGGTTGAACAAATTTGAACAAATCCTGCACTAAATATTGGGCCCAGAAAAAGTTGAATATGCGTGGGTGGTGGGGCCAGCGAAATGGTCCTGGATATTAGCGCACACCACGAATCTCCTATTTATAGTTTCGCTGAAATTTCTATTCTACAGGTAAACGTTTTTCATGATTGCTCAGCAATTACGTAATCTTCATTTGTGTCCTTGATCCAAATCTACAGAGTATGATTTGGTCTTGATTTCATGATATGAAAAAATGTTCGTAAACAATTTACCGGATTTCGCGATGACTTGAATCCAAGATTCCTGAACAATGAATTTAATTTCCAGCTAATTAATCTAGCCAATGTATCTAGATAATTTCTAGATGGCAATATTCAGGTAACACAGCAATATTTTCTTAGAAGACGAAATCCAGGTAAACGTCTAGCTGGGACAGTTAAACCATTTTTTTCAGTGTAGCTGTTCCAGTTTGGGATTGAAAATTTTCCTTTATAGCCTGATAATTCAATTATTAGATAGGAAATTCATTATTTCTGTGGAAAAATCGTCTGTATAGATAGAAAAATAATCCTGTTTTTTTTTAATTAGTTTTTTGAACTGGAAATTTGGAGATACCATTTTTGGTTGAAAATTCATCTATTTCGTTAACAATTCTTCTATCGCGGTTTGGAAGCGAATTGTTTGCTAAAACACTAGACCTTTTACCTGGAATATGTACGGATGGGTCGATGAGGACACAAAAGTGGACAATTTCTGATTAGCGTAAAGCTTGGAAAAAATTAAGACCTCTTCAATTTTAAAGATGAAAAAATAAAAATTTTGAAATTTTGTATGAGTTTGAGAATTGAAATTCCAGTTCTTGACTCTAAATATTCCAATTTGAAGAAATCTCGAATCTAAGTCATCAAAATTAACAACTTCAGTAATTGAAAAATCTAAACGTTGAATAGTTTTCAATTAGAAATTTCCAAAATGAAAAAGTCGTAAATTATAAATATTCGCAATCCATACTTTTAGAAATTTTAAGATTTACTATTAAAAACTCTTCAAATTATTTGAATTAATTTTTTCTGAAAAAAGATCTTCTCCTTTCTCTCCACTGGGGGTTGAAGCAAAAGTTGCTTTCCCATAAAGTTTTTGGGGAGATCGAGAAAAGAAACCTTCTTCAGAAATAAACGAATTATTATGCTAGATGATACAAATCAAAATTTTCAAGTACTCTGTATTATCATCAGAGAATAACAGAAATTTTTAACGTCTTTTTCAGACCAGATGGAGCTATGAATTAAGAATTATTTTAATTAATTCAGAAAATAATTAATTGGAATCATTTCTAATTCATGGCCCCATCTAGTCTGGAAAAGAAGTTGAAAATTTCTGTTCTTCTTTAATCATAATACCGATTCCCTGAACTCTTTCAATTTTAAAGATATATAAATAAAAAAAATTTTATTTTGATGGTTTTAAAAATCGAAATTCATGTTTTCAATTCGGTTGTTGTCAATTTTCCAATTAAACTCGTTAAGAATGGTATATTCTAGATTGAAACAACAGATAGTTTATAATATTTCAATAGGAAGTTTACATTTGATTATGATATTCCAGAATATAATTATGCTCCTTGAATGATGATGCCTATTTCGTGCTTGTTAGCTCAACAATTTTTCTTCAAAGAAACAATTAAAATAACATATAGTTTAAAACGGTAAAAACAATTGACAGCAGCGTGAGGGCAAATACTCGATAATGATGATATAATTTTATTTGATATTATAATTTTTTTAAATAAATAATATTACTTATGAATCATTTTTCGGTTGCAAACACTGCTTAAATTGAATTGAAGAAAATTGAAAAAATTGAATCCAAAAGATAATAAAAGTCGTTAACTATGTTATTTGATTTCGCCCCACTGTGTCTGTCGTTGTGGGTGGATAATCAGGCTACGCAACCACACTTAGAAATTAATATTTCTATAAATTATACGCTGTAGTTGAAATAATGACGAAAATTCTGTTGGCAGTTCGGACAGTATGGTGTTTTAAACAAACTCGCATCTGAAAACTCAAAATCATGTAAGGATCAGCAAAAAAAAAAACTAAAGAAGCCTTAATAACCATAATAACTTTGCGTTTGAATCTCTTTTATTCAATTTTGATCCAACTACGTATTATAAAGAATATTATATTTTAGTTTATCTTTTTTCTGTTGAATTAATGATACACATACTGTAGAGTATCTTCATCGGAAGGAACTTGTTTAAACCAACGTGGAAATATTTGGTAACGTCTGCCTACAGGACATTCCTTCATTTCAATTACGGTCATCTCGTCAACTGCACCGCTTATCATGTTTATTTTTACTCTCGAACTATATCCATTCGCCTTATATATCCCAAGAAGAATCCCACTATACTCCAATATTGCAAAAACGTCACCATTGGACGTTGATAAAACAATATGTTCTCGGGTTGGCACGGGCACATATTTATTCGTTTCTGGTCGCAATTTAATTGGTAAACCAGCAGGAATGACATATCTTCGAAACTCGAATTGCCGGTTTGGATTTTTCTGGGGAATAAGCCGAATATAACCAAGTTGTGCAAGTGCATATCCAAGTACTTCATGAGAAGGTGGCCTTCCCGGAGAAGAGACGGACCTGGAATGAAGAGAAGGCTCCTGAGAAGAAGTATGGGCACGTGATTGATGTCTGCTAGAAGAAGAAGAACTAGTATCACGTTCGATATTGGGATTCCGTTGAGACTGTAGTGAATCGTAATTTGCAGAAGCTTTAATAAAACTTCTGGAGAACATTGGTTGACTTTTGCCTACTGGACAATCCCTTCTTTCATCTGGAGTCAAATCATGAACTGCACCGCTTATCATATTTATTTTAATTCGCGAATGACAGCTATTCGTCCTATAAATTCCACGAAGAATTCCACTATAATCCAATATTGCAAAAATTTCATCGTTGGATGTTGATAATACAATATATTCTTGGGTTGACCCAATAAGACATCTCGTCCCATCTATTCGCATTCGAATCGGTGGATCGGTTGGGAACACGTGTTTTCGAAATTCAAATTGTTGTTCTCTATTTTTGTAAGGAATAAGCCGAACATATCCAAGTTCTTCAATTGCACATCCAAGTATTCGATCTGAAGGAAGCCTGCCCAGAGGAGAAATGGATCTGGCACGAAGTGGAGGCTCCTGGGGAGATGTCCGGTCAGGTGAATGTTGTCTGGCAGAAGAGGGTCCAGGATTACGTTTTCTATTAGATCTCCTTCCGGACTGAGAACTGCATTCTGCAAGAATAAATAGAAGATCCTCTTTTTTTTTTGTTCAGCACATTTATGTCTGACATCTTTTGCTGAATTCAACGTTTCTTTGCAGAAATCATCTTTCTGATGATTCAGTAAAAATTATGAGAAATAATTTATCATTATAAGAACAATAAAAAATAAGAAATATTCAAAATTCCATAAAGAAGAGTTGAGCGTAAAACCTTCAATTTGAAAATGATTGAGGCTCACCGCGTTTGAATTTAACATTGCTCATTGTTTCATTTTTGTGAGTTATTCTGAGTTCGTTAAAATTCTCCTGGAATTCTTTTGAATTAAAAAGAACGGCACGTCTGCGGAGCACAGTCGTACAAATCGGATGCAAAAAGTTGTACGCGTTAAACGTTTGCATGTAATTTGAGTAAAACAGAATCCGCACGTTTGCATGAAATTTGGCCGTATTTTATGAGAAATACACATCAAATATTCTCAAGTTTCCAACAAATTCTTGTCACATTTTTACGGTAAATCGTTAATTAATATTAGTTCAATAACTGAATAATTTGAAACCTTAGGTATATTTCAAATAATTTGCATAATCGTAAATTGTCTTTAAGATTTTTCCAATGTTAGTATATCATTTCAAATTTTCACTTTTATAATCTATGAATCCCGATAATAAGTAATTTGTTATTGCAATGAGTAGTTGATGAATACTAGACATTTTTTTCTTTTATCTTTAGAAGAATGTAAATGGATATAGTTAATTGATAATTGACAAAATTTTTGCACAAATTGGATACAAATCTGCAGACTCAACATCACTGATAATTTGCGCAAAATAGGCTCAAGTTACTATCAGACACCTATCAAATAGTGTACAAATTACACTTAAACTGTCACCAAATCGTTTGCATAAGACTTGTACGAAATTTCTAATATGCGTGCCATCAGGGTTCCATTGCATCATCAGAGTACAAATATATACATAAGTAGCAGTTATCTCACACGTATATGAAAAAAAGACTTTATTGGTGTCAAGATTGTCCTTCTCAGATAATGATATCATTTGACAATTTTTATTACGATCATTTTAATAAAGACATCCTCATTTCAAATGGAAGATAAGAGGTTTCATGTAAAAATTAAGTCAACGCGAAAACTTTCGAAGAAATTATTTGATCAAATAATCTGTTTGAATTTCTGATTAAATTTTCATTTGTATGGAAATAGTATATCTATACAAATGTATAGGAATACTACGTTTTTGAAGTTGAATTGAAATGCATTTATATAGTATGCAGAATGGAGAAACGATGGATGTGATGGTGGGGAGGAGAAGCAGGAAAATCATGGGAGTGAAATTGGGGAAAGTAAAAGATGGAGAAGTTAGGGAAGAGATGGGATTGGAAATGTGGGATGTGCGGGGAGTGGAAGTAGAGGAAGTAGAAGTCAGGAAATTGAGGAGATAGAAAGTATGAGAAGTGAGGAATGTGAAGAATGCTAGGGGTTGCCATGTAGATGAGGTGGACGTACGAGAAGCAAAGATATTACATTATTATATATTTACCAATAGAATCAAGGAAAACGGCAAAAGTAAGGAATAGAGCACCCACAGTGATCCTCATTTTTTACAAATCGAGGAGATAAGTGAAAACGGCAGTAGATGACACTGATTCAGCGAGAAAAGGAATTTCCTACAAGATGTTTTGATGTATATACTAGTGGACTTTTCTTACTCCACGTAGCTAATTTTGATTTGCTGACTCCTCCTCTCTGACCTCCTGCCTCTCTCACCCAAAAAAATAGTTACGTCGTATGCGGAGAGCCGCTAGTTACTATCTTACTCGATATCGTAAATTTAAGCCTCGAGATAAACACTTACTTATTTAACAATAAAGTTTCATAGAGATTTTCCGGTCTATATCTATGTATAACTGTATGTTGTAGAAGAGATAACGGTATCTGAACAATTATATCGACATACGCTCATATTTTAAACAAAGGTTCAAAAAGGTTAATTCTGCCTGTTTTCGTTTTTTCAAATTACAATAATGAATCAAGAATAATTGAAAATAATTAAATGTCATAACTTAGAGCCCGAAATGCTCCTAAGAGAGAGAAAATGGGGCGATTCCCCACAAAAATAAGGGGTTAGTATAGCCATTTCCCTTTCGGGGTAGGCGTGACACTACTCGATTCGTGTAGTGTTTCAAGGTGGATGGTTTCTTGTAGTAAAGAACTACACGTGTGGGCTCACCACACCCACGACGCCAACAGCATGCAGTAGTATTATTCCCGAATGGTCACCCATCCAAGTACTAACCGCGCCCAACACTGCTTAAATTCAGTGAACTAACGAGAACTGGGTTTTTCAGCGTTTTTTTTTCTTTTACATACCACTAATGTTGATGACATATGCAATTCAATGTGAAACGCTTCCAATTTTTGAGATTTCATTTCACAATATATTGCATTGCCAACAAAAAAGTTTACTTCTCAACCACTAACGATTTTCTACAAGAAGAGCTAAATTTCCATCCCGAAAAGTAAAACTTTCAATCAAGTATTCGAATTTGCAAAAACAGATTGATTTCCAACCAATCAGTGCCATTAACAACCAAATAATTGAACTTTCAAGCAGACGAAATGAAAATACTTTGTAATAACATTTAAAATGATTGACAAAAAGTATAGAAAATGCAATACTCATGCACTGAGAAAAGTTTGCTTTCACAAAGTGAATTTCATTTGGCTGAAGTAATTGAAAGCCTTGATCATTTGCAAAACTTTCAATTGCGAAACTATGAATCTTGCTGACGTATCGTGCACATTGCCTGTGATTGGTCAAAAGTCCCACGGGGGGACTGGTCGAACTTGACTGGCCATTCCATTCTTTTTTAAACGCTAAAGGACGGAAAACCTAATCGGACTGGTATTATAGCCATTGTCCCTCTCGATGTTCTTAGAGTTTTTTAAGGCTTCGATTGCTTCTCTATGTTTTCTTGGAAAAATATTGCATTTTTTGCGATGACGGTCGGTTGGTCAAAGAAAATGCTATGAACTGTTTCGATATAATGCTCAGGCAGTGTTGGTTACGTGTAATGTTTTATCCTGACTTTACACGCATGTTCCTTTGCGCGCTGGCTTACCTCTCACCCGGTCTCTCTAAATATAGATTGGTCCAGAAGAGCAAGGTATTCTATTTACTTTCGGAACACTGAGAGGTTACTTTTTATGTTCAGGGTTGCTCAGAAGTATTGTAATTCCTTTCGTAATTTATCATCATCTGTTATGGAGACAGCTTTACTTACAAAAGACTTGATGACCGATTGCTTTCGAGAAGGGTGGCGGTGGAAGAAGGCAGGTAGGTATCTGTATGTGAGGGTTTCCTGAAAACCTTATATGAAAAGCTTGGATTGCTTGAAGATTTTAGTTTCTAGGAGTTTCATAAAGATTGTTTGAGAGATTGGAACTTTCGTAACGAGAGATACTACGTCGAAACTCACTAGGATGTCTTTAGGATGAATGTGAATCTGTTTTCTCTTTTTGATAAAGTCAGAAGAGTTTTGGACGCGTGTGATAGAATTTCCTGTGGAAGGATTCACTTCTTTAGTAAGGAAGCGTGCTAGGTTGTAAATTGGTGTCTTTATTGCGCTGACGATCGGTCTGAGTGAAGTAGGTATTAATTTATATATTATTTTGCTGTGAAGTTGAACGTCTTTTAGAGTAGAGTTCTTTCATAAGAAGGATATTAGCGCACGCCACGAATCTCCTATTTGTAGATTGGCAGAAATTTCTATTCTACAGGTAAACGTTTTTCATGATTGCTCAGCGATTACGTAATATTCACTTGTGTCCTTGATCCAAGTCTAGAGAGTATGATTTGGTCTTGATTTCATGATATGAAAAAATACTCGAAAACTATTCACCGGATTTGGCGATGAGTTGAACCCAAGATTCCTAACCAATGATTTTTCTGAAAAAACCTTGGATTTCAAAGATACATACTTACTAGACACATCCCTCCCTAGGGATCGCGGGACCTTGTAGCTGGTGGGAGGGCTTACGTGGCTCATTAACCACAGATCTGGAATTGGTGAACCTGAGGAGCTATATCGCGAGGTGTGGCTACTCTGGAGATCTCACGGACTCTGGTCGGTGAGACTCAAATTAAGGAGCGTTCCTTCCAGGGGCTAATGGCAAGCCCACTGGAATATAGAGAGCGCGAGTTCTCATGCTCCCAAGCTAAGATGTGATCGCCGTGTCGAGAGCTGAGTGGTGCCAGGGTTACCCAATCCTTTGACATCCCGGCCTGCCCTCCTCAGCAGAGGGGGACAGGTAGGGGTCTCGAAGGAGGTGCCTCAACGGGGACTTAGGGACACCAGGTCGAATCCTTTAGTATATAGACACGCCCCCCCACAAGCGGGGCTGTGTGGTGGGTGCTTCTTATTTCCCTAGCTTCTCGTGGGACCAAAATGTTACCCAACAAAACAAGAAAACAAAACACAAACAATGAGGGAACCGCTTTGAGTCCCTCTCCCAAACCACCGCCAAAAGTGGGAGGCTCCGTAAGGGACAACCCACCAGAGGCGGTGCGAAACAGTGAAGATGGTGGAGACAAATATGTCGAAGCCGTCGGAATGCAACTAACGGAACTCTCCGTAAGGAAGAGGAACCATTTTGGAGCACAAAGGGAGAGAGACCGTAATGCACGGCTCGCAAACAGCAGTCAATGCTTCTCACAGAAGGCAGTGGCTGCTGGAAATTTACCCGGAGCAACTCCTCAGGCTTATTCTATAGGCAAGAGGAAGAAGGGCTCCAGAGAAACTCCGCCAAACAGGGAGTTGAAACGGCAGAAGGCCCTGGTAACACAGGGTCTTACTTTCGCACATATGGCGAACAACTCTTTGATGAGAGTTGTCGTTGCGTCAGGTTATCCTTATAACTGTCGGACTCTTGAGGACTTGGACAGTTTGACGGATGAAATCTCAAAAGGAATTGACGCGTTACCTTGCGAGGGACACGCCCCCAGATTCAACGAAATCTTCCTTAGGTCGGGGGCCATCGTTGTAGAGGCCGCTGACATCTGTTCGCGAGACTGGATTGTCGAGAAAACCCCAACGTTCAGGCTAAAAGAAGGTCTGAACTTGGAAGTCAAGGGGACGCAGTGTCTGCAAAGGTATCGCAGAGCGACCGTATTGATTCCCGGTAACCCCGAGAGTCCGGCGACCGTTCTGGAGCGCTTGAGCATTCAGAACCCGTCGCTACGAAATGATTCGTGGAAGGTATTTTCCAACGGGCAGAGATCCAGGCCGAAGGCTGGATTCTAGTTGTTGGACTTCCTGAATCCTCGATCAGAGACCTTGCGGCTCTAAATTATCGTCCCTATCTAGGGGCGAGTAGGGTCACCTTCCGGGTGACACAACTGGGATCCGCAGGGTTCCCGGAAGCGTCCGGAGATGCCCCGAAATAGCCTCTTAATGGCTGAGACGGGAATCCTCATTACGCAGATTAATTTGCACCACAGCAAAGGCGCCTCGGCGGTTCTAGCCAGACGCATGTCTGTGGTGGAGAGAGGGCTTGTCCTAATCTAAGAACCCTGGTTTTACAGCGAAAGGATTTGTGGCTTGTCAGGATGTGGCTCCATATACAAGGGGCCACGCGAAAAAACACCAAGGGTATGCATAGCCGTCAAGGGTATGGATGCGATCTAGGTGCCTAAATTCTGCTCCAGAGATCTCACCGTTATTGAGGTGAGACTCAGGTAAAGTAGCGGAGAAATACTAGAGTTATTTATTGCTTCGGCTTATTTCCCTGGTGATGCCGAGGGACCTCCGCCTCCCAGAGAGGTGGAGGCTCTAATTCGGTATTGTCAGGAGAATAATATTCCTCTTCTGTTGGGCTGTGATCCTAACTCTCACCACACGGTGTGAGGAAGCACAAACATCAATGACAGAGGGAGAGATTTAATTGAACACAAAGCAGGCACAGAGCTGAAGATTCTGAATCGGGGTGATACTCCCACATTCCAGACTGAAAACAGGAGTGAGGTTCTCGAGTTGACTCTATGTTCAGGTGCACTAAGGAGCAGGGTAGTAGATTGGAGAGTCTCCGATGAGGAGTCTTTTTCGGACCACAAAAACATAGTGTTCCGATTAACCCTAGGAAAACCGGTGGTTTCTAATATCGGAAACCCCAGAAATACACTTTGGGACTCATATAAAGAGGAACTTGAAGGGAGGCTTGCGGAATTCCCCACAAGCTATGGTACCATTGATGAGTTGGAGCACGCCGCGGATTTTCTGCGAAGGGCTCTGACAACATCATATGAGAACAATTGCCCTACAAGCACTATTAAGTCTAGGACGGGAACAGAATGGTGGAACACGCACCTGGAGAGATTCCGTAGAAGGACAAGAATTTTGTGCAATAGGGCAAATAGAACTAAATTGCCTTTGGACTGGGACATCTATAAGAAGGCCCAGTGCGAATACAATAAAAATATAAGGAAATATAAGCAGGAAGATTGGAGGGGCTTCTGTGAGGAATCGAAAAACATTCCGGAAACAGCGAAGCTCCACAAGAACCTAGCGAAAAATCCCGAAGCTCGCCTCGGGCTCATAAGGCTCGATAATGGCGAATTTGCCGAGGATGAAGAAGCAACGCTGAATCACCTGATGGAAGTTCACTTCACGGGTTTTCAGCGAATTGGAACCGACCAAGAGGAGGAAGACCGGGGCCAGGGGGTGGAGAGGGCCGAATGGAGTTTCACCGCTAAGGTCGCTGATTACAGAAAGGTGGAGTGGGCCGTAGGGTCCTTTTGCCCCTTTAAATCACCAGGGGCGGATGGCATTTTCTCAGCGCTTTTACAAAAAGGCATGGATTTGGTCGTCCCTCCTCTGACGAAATTATTTAGAGCAAGTATAGCCCTTAAACACGCACCATCGACATGGAAGGATGGCAGAGTGGCCTTCATACTCAAACCTGAGAGGGAGGGTTACACTGCTGCCAAAGATTTCCGACCAATCAGCGCTGCGCATCGTAGAGCTCTGGTGCGATAGCACAGGGCTCTCGGTAAATCCGGAAAAGACCAAACCTGGATATTTTCACGAGGAATTATAAAGTTCCAAAAGCTGACGCTCCTGTATTTTGTGGTGAGAAGCTGACATTTACAGATTCAGTTAAATATCTAGGAGTAATCCTAGATAGCAAGCTGAGATGGGCGAAGCACCTGGAGACCCAATGCAGGAAACTTGTCATGACTTTCTGGATGTGCAGGAGAGCCTTCGGGTTGACGTGGTGGTTAGGGCCTAAAATGCTTGCATAGCTCTACTCTGATGTCTCAAAACCCAGGCTCCTACATGCGGCCGTGGTCTGGTGGCCACGAGCGGGAATCTAAAACAATGCAGGACAGGCTGCAAAGAGTACAAACGCTAGCATTTAGGGGTTTGACTGGAGCTATGAGGACTGCGCCTACAGTGGCGATTCTACAGATGAGGCAAGATAAAATAACAAAACGCTTCAACTTTGCCAAGGCTTTCCGTGTCTGTATCCCAAGTGGGGATCTGTGGAAAGAAAATGGTAGCCCGCTTCTCCAGGGGGAAATCTGGTATACGGACGGCTCCAGGGTAGAGGGAGGGTCAGGAGCAGGAATTCACGTCAGTAAGAGAGGGAAAGGGATAGGGATCACACTTGGGCGACATGCTACTGTCTTTCAAGCGGAGGTCATGGCCGTCCTTCGCTGTGCTGAAACACTAATAGAGAAAAACGCTGCTGGCAGACAGATCACGATCTGTTCGGACAGCCAAGCGACACTAGCTGCAATAGGGAAACCAGAGATAACATCAGAACTGGGTTGCGAATGCAAAAAGGTATTAAAGAAATTTGCAGAAAGAAACAAAGTGGCTCTTATATGGGTCCCTCGTCACACAGGGATCAAGGGTAACGAAAAGGCGGACCAGTTGGTAAAGTGTGGCGCAGCGAGCGAATTCGTAGGACTGGGAACGGTACTGGGAACAGCGTCTTGCAGTGTCGGGATGGTTTTTAAAAACTGGATCCGAACAAAACACAGGGAATACTGGGAAGAAACCAAGGGTTGTCGTCAGGCGAAATCCATCCTGGGGTAAACCTATAGGATGGCCAGAGCCAGGGAAATCCTGAGTTCACCCAAGAAAGACATAAGGACAGTGGTACGAACCCTGAGAGGGCACAATCACTTGAACTATCATATGCACAAAATGGGGTACAGCTCCACGACGGAGTGCAGGTATTATCCCAGTGTCCGGCATTAGCTAGGCTTAGGCAACAGACCCTCGGGGTCCATTTTATGTAAATAGAGGAAATCGAAACGCGATCGGTGGTCGACATACTAGGCTTCGTCAAGAGGTCTGGGGTCGACTGCTGAGAGTGAAGAATTAAGGGTGTGACACAATAGGCTTTATAGCTTGAGCGCCAGGGCAGTTCTCCATGGATTTCTCGCCCGTATTAAGCCAAACCTAACCTAACCTACTACACACATACTTCATACTACATAGATACTACTCCCCTCCCCCTCCAACTACTTGCATGAAATTTTTTCATTATTCTCAAATTCGAAAATGGTACTTTGCGTGTAGTAAACTTAACCGTAAATTTACCTAGAATAACCATAACTTTTAAGGATAACACTGAGGGAAGATAGTCACAATCAATAATGAATTGCTCAAGAAATTATTCTTGTCGACTTTAATTAATCCCAACAAGTCAGGGTTTTCACAAAACCTCAAAATCCCTCGTAAATTGTTTTTTTCGAGTCTGGGGTTGAGGCCACGTTTATTATATGTGTTCAGGGTAGTTGAAATCGAATCCGGAGTCCAAAAAATCCCAGAAATTCAGGGTTTTGACATAACCTCAAAATAGTCTGAAAATTTTCCGTAGATTTTTTTGGAATTTCTTTCTTTTTAAACTCAAACTTTATTAATCGGTATTCATTAATTTAATTTCTAGCTTATTAATCCAGCCAATGTATCTAGATAATTTCTAGATGGCAGCATTTAGGTAACACAGCAATATTTTCTTAGAAGTCGCAATCCAGGTAAACGTCTAGCTGGGACAGCTAAACCATTTTTTTCAGTGTAGCTGTTCCAGTTTTGGATTAAAAATTTTCCTTCATAGCCTGATAATTCAATTATTAGATAGAAAATTCATTATTTCTGTGGAAAAATCGTCTGTATAGATAGAAAAATAATCCTGTTTTTTTTAATTAGTTTTTTGAACTGAAAATTTGGAGATACCATTTTTGGTTGAAAATTCATCTATTTCGTTAACAATTCTTCTATCACGGTTTAGAAGCACATTGTTGGCTTAAACATTTGACCTTTTAGCTGGAATATGTACAGATGGGTCGATGAGGACACAAAAGTGGACAATTTCTGGTTAGCGTAAAGCTTAAAAAAATGTGCTTAGAATTATAAGTATATTATATTATTATATGAACAAATAGACTTGAGGATAAAGGCCAAGGATAACACCAGAGTATAAACAGTCCTCATCTTTCCAATTAGTGGAACGACTGATTAATGTATAATTTAATAATTTGGTTGAAAGTGGAACTAATTAACATTCTAGTGCTTCATTGGCGTATATTAACTCTACTATAGTCGCTATTTTTCACATCCAAAGCGTTGGGGTTGTCATTTAAAGATATTTGCATTTGATAAAAATCAGTTTTAGTGAAAAAGCTGTGGTAACATGGTTCTTTAAATCTGATGTCATAATTTATGTAGTTTCTTACGTTTTAAGGAAATCTGGTTTTTAAATGGCAAATTAATACTATAAAGTCTACTGTAATCGCACATTAAAGACTATAAAAAACTAATATGAATTCCACAAATTATGCTAAAAGAATAGGAAAAAAGTATTTCATCCTTTCCTACTTTCGAAGTAATGTTTTAGAAATTACTAAAAAATCATTTGGTTCTCTTGTTTTTTTATTTTTTTTTATTGTGTCATTATTATACTATTGTTGAGAGGAGAAGAAGTAATTCACACACGGAATCGGGGACGTTCGAAAACGAGAAATAAGTAGATTTGTTTCTGTTCATTTTTCATGACAATTGTTACCGTTTAGTTTTTAGTTGTGATGCTCATTTTCCCCATTGCATTGATTATGGCAATTAAAGAAATAAATTGAATTAATCCATAATGAAATTTTCCACTCATCGAGAATAAATTCGATAATTTTATTTATTTTGAGGATTTGCGAATAAATAAAAGAAACGATAGGTAGCAAAAATGCAAAGAACTTGGCATTTTTCGGTATCTTTCAATTTAAGTAGCAAATTAATGATCTTTTTTCATTGGCTACTTAAATTTTCATAATTTCGAAAATCAAAAGTCATATTTTCAATTCTATATCTTCCAAATTGAAGAAATTTGGGATCCGGCTACGGATTATGAAGAATATTATATTTTAGTTTATCTTTTTTCTATTGGATTAATGATACACATACTGTAGAGTATCTTCGTTGGAAGCAACTTGTTTAAACCAACGTGGAAATATTGGGTGACGTCTGCCTACAGGACATTCCTTCATTTCAGTTGCGGTCATCTCGTCAACTGCACCGCTTATCATGTTCATTTTTATTCTCGAATGATATCCATTTGCCTTATATATTGCAAGAAGAATCTCTGTATACTCCAGTATTGCAAAAACGTCACCATTGGATGTTGATAAAACAATATGTTCTCGGCTTGGTACAGGCACATATCTATTCTGTTCTGTTCGCAATTTAATTGGTAAACCAGCCGGAATGACATATCTTCGAAATTCGAATTGCCGGTTCTGATTTGTCTCTGGAATAAGCCGAATGAATCCAAGTTTTGCAAGTGCATATCCAAGTACTTCATGAGAAGGTGGCCTTCCCGGAGAAGAGACGGACCTGGAATGAAGATGAGGCTCCTGAGAAGAAGTAGGAGCACGTTCGACATTGGGGTTCCATTGAGACTGTAGTGAATCGTAATTCGCAGAAGCTTTGATAAAAGTTCTTGAGAAGATTGCTTGACTTTTGCCTACTGGACAATCCCTTCTTTCATCTGGAGTCAAATCATCAACTGCACCGCTTATCATATTTATTTTAATTCTCGAATGACATCTATTCGTCCTATAAATTCCGCGAAGAATCCCACTATAATCCAATATTGCAAAAATTTCATCATTGGATTTTGATAATACAATATATTCTTGGGTTGGCCCAATAACACATCTCGACCCATCTATTCGCATTCGAATCGGTGGATCGGTTGGAAACACGTGTCTTCGAAATTCAAATTGTTGTTCTCTGTTTGTGTAAGGAATAAGCCGAACATATCCAAGTTCTTCAATTGTACATCCAAGTATTCGATCTGAGGGAAGCCTGCCCAGAGGAGAAATGGATCTGGCACGAAGTGAAGGCTCCTGGGGAGATGTCCGGTCAGGTGAATGTTGTCTGGCAGAAGAAGGGCCAGGATTACGTTCTCTATTAGATCTTCTGTCGAACTGAGAACTGCATTCTGCAAGAATAAATAGAAGATTTTTTTTTGTTCAGCACATTTATGTCTAATATCTTTTGCTAAATTCAACTTTTTTTGTAGAAAGCAACCTTCTGATGATTCAATAAAAATGATGAGAAATACTTTTTAATTATAAGGACTCCACACCATACATTTTTGTTGTTGAATAAACATATATTTTTTGTAGAAATCGAGTGCACAAATGCATTAATTTAATTACAATTATTTCAAAATTCCATAAAGAAGATTCGATCGTCGAAGCTTTCAAGTTGAAAATGAGTAAGGCTCACTGTGTTTGAATTTAACTTGACTCATTGTTTTATTTTTGGGATTTATTCTGAATTCGCTAAAATTCTCCTATAATTCTTATGAACTTCATCAAACTCTTTTGAATTCAAAAGAGCATTAGACTTATTAATAATACCAGCTCGACACTTCAAGTTAAAAAAATAATACCGTAAAGAAAGAAATCTCTAGTTGTTACATTGTAAATATTCAAATGGACATTATATGACTATAAGCTGTGAATGGGGACTTTAAACTCGCTTCACAGGCCTGATAAATAGCCGTATTCATGCATGTATTGTACAAAACATAACAAGAATTATACATATATTATATTATATTATTATATTTACCAACAGAATTAATGATGACAGCCAAAGTGAGCACAAAAGTACAGACCATCCGCATTTTTGCAAAGTAGAGAAGAGACTGATTAAAACATAAGTGAATAATTTGGTTAACAGCTGTATTTAAGGAATATTCCATTGCATTATCAGAGTACAAATATATGCATAAGTAGCTGGTATCTCACATATATGTGAAATACGGACGATATCAGTGTCAAGATTGTCTTTCACAAATAATGATATCATTTGACATTTTTTATTATGATAATTTTAATTAAGAAATCTTCATCTCAACTCGAAGCTATTGGTTTTATGTAAAAATTGAGTCTGTCGTCGTTGTCTATCCACAATACGACTTTCAAAGAATGAAATTTATATGGATGAGGAAGAAGTAAGGGAAGGGAATAGAAATAGCAGTATGTGAGTGGAATTAGGGGAAGTGGAAGATGAAAAAATAAGGAAAATTTATTTTATTGGTTCAAGATTGAAAAATCGAGTCTTTCGTAATCTTTAGTACATTAGATTTTCAGAATTTTCCAGTTTTTCGTTTATCAAACTAATAATTAATATCGAATAAAAGACTCAATAAAAGACAGAAAGTTATTTGCCAAATGATAGACGAAACAAAAAGAATCAACATTTGTTCATTATTTTCATTGTTGTAAATTTTTGGAATAGTAACAATTCAGAAATCTCTCCCACGCATCAGATGTGAATTCGATAACAAAATGTTTTGATTAAAATGGAATCTAAAATCAATTAGGAATTGCGCCCTACAAGTTATCGTTAACTATGTTATTTAATTTCGCCACACTGTATTGTCGTTGCGCCTAGATAATGAGGCTACGCGGCTGCACTAAAAAATTAATATCCTTATTGAAAACAAGCTGTACGGAAAAAATCATTAGAATTCTGTTGGTAGTTAGGGCAATATAGTGTTTTCAGATAACTCGCGTCTGAAAATTCAAAATCATCTCATTCTCTGAATTATAGATATCCGATGAAAAAAGTTTGAATGGCCTTTTGGGGATTAGCGAAAGATGAAACAAAAAAAATTCTTGAGAACTATAATAGCTTGGCATTGAAATTTCTTTATTTGTTTTGATCCGACTATGGATTACGAAGAATATTGGATTTTAGTTTATCTTTTTTCTATTGAATTAACGATACACATGCTGTAGAGTATCTTCATTGGAAGTAACTTCTTTAAACCAACGTGGAGAAATTGGGTATTGTCTGCCTACAGGACATTCCTTCATTTCCTTTACAGGCATATCGTCAACTGCACTGCTTATCATATTTATTTTCACTCTCGAGCTGTATCCATTCTCCTTATATATCCCAAGAAGAATCCCACTATACTCCAATATTGCAAAAACGTCACCATTGGATGTTGATAAAACAATATGTTCTCGAGTTGGCACGGGCACATATCTATTCAGCTCTAATCGCAATTTAATTTGCAAACCGGCAGGAATGACATATCTTCGAAATTCGAATTGCTGGTTTGGATTTCTCTGGGGGATGAGCCGAATATATCCAAGTTTTTCAAGTGTATATCCGAGTACTTCATGAGGAAAAGGCCTTTCAGGAGAAAAACTAGACTCTCTGGCAGAAGAATCAGAACTAGGATTACGTTCGACATTGGGATTCCGTTCACACTGCAGTGAATCGTGATTTGCGGAAGCTTTAATGAAACTTCTTGAAAAGATTGGTTGACCTCTGCCTACTGGACAATCCCTTTTTTCATCTGAAGTCATATTATCAACTGCGCCGCTTCTCATATTTATTTTTATTCGCGACTTATTTCTGTCTTTCCTATAAATACCACGAAGAATCCCACTATAATCCAGTATTGCAAAAATTTCATCATTGAATGTTGATAGTACAATATATTCTCGGGTTGGCACGGGCACATATCTATTTGGTTCTACTTGAAATTGTATTGGCAGACCGGCAGGAATAACGTATCTTCGAAATTCAAATTGCTGGTTTTGATTTCTGCGAGGAATAAGCCGAACATATCCAAGTTCTTCCATTGAACATCCAAGTACTCGATCTGAAGGAAGCCTGCCTAGAGGAGAAATGGATCTGGCACGAAGTGGAGGCTCCTCAGGAGATGTCCGGTCAGGTGAATGTTGTCTGGTAGAAGAAGAACTAGAAGTACGTTCCTCTTTAGGACTCCTGCTAGCAGAAAACCTGGATCTGCTACGAAAAAGAGCCTCCTCTGGAGAAATTCGTTCAGGGAAATGTTGTTGTCGAGCAGCAGAAGAAGAAGGGCCATCATTACGTCCGCTATTAGGTTTCTCGTCGGGCTGTGAACTGCATTCTGCAAGAAGAAATAGAAAATTCTCTTTTTTCTGTTCAGCACATTTGTGTCTAATATCTTTAGCTGAATTCAACATTTCTGTGCAGAAATCATTTTTCTGATGGTTCTGAGAAAATATAGCTATGTTTCCTGAATTTCCATCTGATGTTTCTAGATAATTTCCAGATGGGAACATGTAGCTAAAACAGAAAGATATTCAGGTAACACAGCTCTTTTCCTAAGAAGACGAAATCCAGCTAAACGTCTAGCGTGGACAGCTAAACGATTTTTTTAGTGTTTTTTCAGTGTTTGGCTATTCAAGTTCCGCAACACTGCTTCAACCAAGGTTGCTGATCAATCTCTCTAGCGATCACCCTAAGTGAAGAGCCTCACAAAATTTTTGTGTGTGGTTCCTCACTTGGGTCCACGTTGGAGATGTAGGTGAAGATTTGGGCGTTTACAGATGGGTCGACGAAGACACAAAAGTGGACAGTTTCAGATCAGCGTAAAGCTTAAAGAAATGTATACTTATAATTATAGATATATTACATTATTATATTCACCAATAGAACTGAAGATAACGGCTGAGGATAAGAAAAGGGTGCAGAAAGTCTTCATCTTTCGAATGAGAGAAACGACTGATTAATGTATAATTTAAAAATTTAGTTAACGCAGTAACTAATGAACATTCTATTGCTTCAATGGCGTATATTACGTCTTCTATAATCGTTATCTTCCACATTAAACACGTTGAGATTGCCCTTCAGAGATATTTACATTTGATAAGAATCAGTTTCAATGAAAAAGATTTCGTTACATGTTTCTTTAAAACGGATGTCACCGTTTATGTAGATCTTTACGATTACTCAGAATCTTTTTCTTCTCTTATTTATTCGGTTGTATTTATTAGATATTAGATATATTTTCTTGATGCCATAATTTTTGACCTTTTTGTACTTTTTTGGGTTTTCTTTTCGTTAGCTTAAGTAAAGTGGTAACGTGCTTTGCATGAGAATAATTTTCATGAATTGAATTATTTAATTTCTTCTTTTTTGCATATTATTTATTAACGAGTCATTTTCGTTATGTCGCATTGAAGAAAATTTCTAACTTTCTAGAAGTCATCGAGATAAACCCTCGGCCAGTTAGTATTCTCTTCCCAGCCGTAAAAATACCAAATCTGTATTAATTCTTCGTTCCTCTGGTGGAACGAATTCCACCTAGGGCTCGTTAGGAGAGTATGGATGAAGATTTTTTCCGGGAGAGCTTGACTTTTCAAAATTAAAATTACAAGTTGCCCTTTTTATCTCTTAAGAGTGTTTGAGATCACTCCCTGACTTTATGAGGTAGTTTTCAGTAAACTCTTTGAATTATTTATTAAAAAAATAAAGGTTATTTAAAAGTTCAAAATGAATCCAAGTGCTCACCAATTAATGTAGCTTTCAATTTTTAATTATGGTTCGCAACACTGATTCTCTGGCTTACAATTAAGGAATGTAAGGCTGAGATTTTCCAGAGGATCAAAATGATTGTGAACTTATTTCCAAATAAAAATATACCAAGATTCCTACTTTCATACTTCGTCCTCTTCTGTTTCAGAAAACGAAATCTATTGAATTCTCAACATCTTCCGGAAGATTCCGCGAGTTTTTATTTCTAGGTAATAATTTTTGTTCTAATTTTAATTTTTAAACGTATTTTAATCAGATGAGTTTGATGATTCCGCCTTCGGGAAACCCAAACAAAATTTTTATACATTTCGCGAATTCATAACCTTAAATGAATATCTTAACAATATTTTGGAAAATACTTAACATTCTGCTGAAAATAAATAAGTATGCAACTATAAAATCAATAAAAAAATAGCGCAAATTCTTACACCTCGAAATTTTATTTTGTGATAGTGAATTTTTTCAAGTGAAAATTTAATTATTCAATATTTGGTTGAAAATTTATCTTCTTGAGTTTGAACTTCAATCATCTGATTAAAAATTCCACTATTTTGTGGACAACTAAACTTTTTGGTATAAAATTGATATTGTTGATTAAAAGTTCATTTCTCTGGTTGAAAATTCAATTATTAGGTTGAAAATCCCTTTGAAATTTTAAGTCTTTGTTGGATAATTTTGAAAATTTCATTAAAAACCATTTTTTTTTTTGTAGGAAATTAACCTTTTTGGTAAAAAATGTACCCTTTTGGTTAAAAATGTATCTCTTCGATTGAAAATTCGATTGAGATGTGCCTTATCACAATGCTCTTTGTTTATTTCATAAACAAATTATAAAAAATGATGAATTATAAATGAAAAAGTAAGCCTTTCTTAAGGCTCATGTAGTGGGTATTCCAACCTACAAATCTCACCTCAAAAAATTGGTTTCGAATGCTGGCGCACCGAAAGGATGTCAGCGGGCAATTTTTTCCCCCACAGGAATAACATATTCATATTTGAGGCGGAAAGTCCCTCCGGAACGTCAAAACTCGCGATAAATATTAAAAAATTAAAAAATAAAAACCTTTTTCAGCGATCGAAAAAAAATAAACAGAAACAGTACAATCAGCGCCGCGTGATGTCCCGATCAATCACTAAATCGATTTAAAAGGACTTCTGGCGCCATATTCAAAATAGAAAAAGCATTAAAACATATGTAGGAGTAATAATTCTTAATAAGTTATAATATATTATTTAAAAAACATAACAAATAAATATTATCTTACAAAAATATAAGAAAAAAAGAAGGAAAAATATATTCAACGCAAAATACTGACTGATAAAATAGATAAATAAAACTTGCAACATTCTCTTCTAATTCTGAGTTGTTCTTATAACATTCCCTTCACACGACCCACACAGAAGAAATAATTTACATATGGCTAAAAAATATTTGGTAAAGATTTTCCAAATTTGTAATTAGCAAAAATAAGCATTTTCCATAAAATGCAATGTTATTGTGTTTATGATTTTTTCAGAGAAACCTTAGGCTATATAATGGAATACAATGGAGTCTGATTGACTTGAGCCTGTGAATTACAACTCGAATTCAGGTTTGGAATGAAGCCATAAGAGTCAGAATGTCTTTGGAATAAATGACAAAAAATTTGTCTTGAAAATCGACTCTGATTAGTAGGGTGAAAAAAGCACAAATTTAAAATCGTTTTCATAATGACCAGCGGCCACAATGGAGTCTGATTGACTTGAGCCTGTGAATTCCAACTCGAATTCAGGTTTGGAATGAAGCCATAAGAGTCAGAATGTCTTTGGAATAAATAACAAAAAATTTCTCTTCAAAATCGACTCTGATTACTAGTGTGAAAAAACACAAATTTAAAATCGTTTTCATAATGACCAGCGGCCACAATGGAGTCTGATTGACTTGAGCCTGTGAATTCCAACTCGAATTCAGGTTTGGAATGAAGCCATAAGAGTCAGAATGTCTTTGGAATAAATAACAAAAAATTTGTCTTCAACATCGACTCTGATTACTAGTGTGAAAAAACACAAATTTAGAATCGTTTTCATAATGACCAGCGGCCACAATGGAGTCTGATTGACTTGAGCCTGTGAATTCCAACTCGAATTCAGGTTTGTAATGAAGCCATAAGAGTCAGAATGTCTTTGGAATGAATAACAAAAAATTTGTCTTGAAAATCGACTCTGATTAGTAGGGTGAAAAAAACACAAATTTAAAATCGTTTTCATAATGACCAGCGGCCACAATGGAGTCTGATTGACTTGAGCCTGTGAATTCCAACTTGAATTCAGGTTTGGAATGAAGCCATAAGAGTCAGAATGTCTTCGGAATAAATAATAAAAAACTTGTCTGGAAAACTTTCTAGAATTGATTTCTAATGCGAGAGTGGGTTTGTATGGGTGTTCTGATAACAATCTATTGACCGAGGATCACATCAGAAAATCATAGAGACAACGACTTCGACTTTTTCTAAAAATGTTATTTTTTCGTCAAAGAATAATACAGTAATATATTTACCAAGTCTTCCCAGCTTACTAGAATTGATTTATAATACGTGGGTGGGTTCGATGGAGTATTAGGGGTACATTATGTAGCCTAAGGTTTCTCTGAAAAAATCGTGAACACAATAACTTTGCATTTTGTGGAAATAACTTTTTTTTGCTAATTACAAGTTTGGAAAATCTTTACAAAATCTTAACAGTCGTATGTAATTTAATTCTTGTGGGTGGATGGACTTTTGGGGATGTTATAATAATAATCCAGAATCCAAAGACCTTTTAAAAAAATCAAAGTCGCTATAACTTTGATTTTTTAGAGAAATGATTATATTCTCATGGACTAAGATCGGAAACTATTTACCGGGTCTTTCCAGCTTTTTACAGTTGAGTTCTATTGCGTGGGTGGGTTTTGTGGGGTGTTGGTTGCACCTTATATAGCCTAAGGTATCTCTGAAAAAATCATAAACACAATAACATTGCATTTTATGAAAAATGCTTATTTTTGCTAATTATAAATTTGGAAAATCTTTACCAAATCTTTTTTCGCTATATGTAAATTATTTCTTCTGTGTGGGTCGTGTGAAGGGAATGTTATAAGAACAACTCAGAATTAGAAGAAAATGTTGCAAGTTTTATTTATCTATTTTATCAGTCAGTATTTTGCGTTGAATATATTTTTCCTTCTTTTTTTCTTATATTTTTGTAAGATAATATTTATTTGTTATGTTTTTCAAATAATATATTATAACTAATTAAGAATTATTACTTCTACATATGTTTTAATGCTTTTTCTATTTTGAATATGGCGCCAGAAGTCCTTTTAAATCGATTTAGTGATTGATCGGGACACCACGCGGCGCTGATTGTACTGTTTCTGTTTATTTTTTTTCGATCGCTGAAAAATGTTTTTATTTTTTAATTTTTTAATATTTATCGCGAGTTTTGACGTTCCGGAGGGACTTTCCGCCTGAAATATGAATATGTTATTCCTGTGGGGAAAAAAATTGCCCGCTGACATCCTTTCGGTGCGCCAGCATTCGAAACCAATTTTTTGAGGTGAGTTTTGTAGGTTGGAATACCCACTACATGAGCCTTAATCTCTCGTGAATTATATTGTCAGAATTCTCCAATTGTTTGCTTATAAAATTAAAAAATAATGTCGAGTGACACCTTTTCATGTTCCACTGCATGCACATTGTCGATAAAATCAAGCAATTATTTCGTCAAAATATTATTTTTGAACTATGATTTTATATTCAGCTGATTTTTTTTGTCCTAACGATGTATGAATTTTTTGCCTGTCCTGTCAAAACGTGATAATTTCAAAAAGTCATTTATTACAAATTTGTAGATATTTTTTAGGTGCACAAATTTGGTCTTCTCATCTTCTTACACATCTTGCATAGCTTGACCGCAAAATGAAATTTTTAATTATTTTTTTGTACGATGAAAATTTGAATTTTTCAGAAAAATTGAAAAAGATATTACGATAATCGTATGGGACCTCCAAAAAGCAAAGTTTTTCTCCTCCTGACTTTTTTCATATGGTGCCTTGTTTGGCTTCAAATTTTTATTTTCGTTTATTTTTTTGAATTTTCAAGATGCTATAACTATGCTATAACTCATAGAGTTGAGTTAGAAAGAACCAGTTTTTTCATAAATTTTCCATTTTTTGTAGAATATTCAATTAGAGGGAAGTGATAGTTCATCAATGTTAACAATAGTGATTGTTTAAACAATTTATAATAATTATTAATAATATTATATTGGAATAATGCTAGAAAGATGCGGTTTTTTTTTTTAATTTCTGGCTTTTTGTCCAATTTTCCTTTGAAAAGAAGTAATAATAAATTCAAGTTGTCCGCTTGGACATATGCAAATGTTTCAGGCTTCTCGTCCGTTCACCGAAGTTGAGCAGCGCTTGGCTCGGTTATACTCGGATGGGGGTCGTTGTACTAGACGGGGGTGTAATTTTATCAGCTTTTAAGCTGTCCTCGCTCTCTCGAGCTACTACTCATAAATTCAAGTTAACAAAATAATTGTTTAAACAATTTATTATGATGATTAATAATATTATATTTGAATAATGCTAGAAAGATGCGGTTTTTTTGTCGAAATTTCTGGCTTTTTCTTCAATTTTCATTTGGGGTGAAGTAATAGTGAATTAAAGTTAACAAAATAATTATTTAAATAATTTATTATACTTATTATTAATATTATATTTGAATAATGATAGAAAGATGCGTTTTTTTTCAAATTTCTGGCTTTTTGTTTAATTTTCATTTGAAGTGAAGTAATAACGAATTCAAGTTAACAAAGTAATTGTCTAAAAAATTTATCATTATTGTTGATAATATTCT
This sequence comes from Andricus quercusramuli, assembly GCA_932178445.1. Classification (NCBI taxonomy): domain Eukaryota; kingdom Metazoa; phylum Arthropoda; class Insecta; order Hymenoptera; family Cynipidae; genus Andricus; species Andricus quercusramuli. The sequence goes on along the minus strand of CAKNXH010001915.1, from coordinate 41,969 downwards.
CTTTCCTTAATTGGTAGAATGTTGCGGGTTTTTCTGAAATTTTTAACTGTTTGTCTATTTTTTATTAGTTGTGACTTGATAATTAATTAGATTTAGCAAAAATAATTGTTTAAACAAATTATTATTGTTTATGACTATCTTCATGTATATCAATTGCGCCTAATAGTTGCGGTTTTTCGGTAATTTCTACCTTTCTGTCCTTTTTTCACTTAGTGAGGTGATAACTAATTAAAGATGACAAAAAAGTTTTTTAAACAATTTAATATTGTTTATCACTATCTTTTTTCATATAAGTGCTAGAAAGTGGCGGTTTTTTCTAAAATCTTTCAATTTTCATCGCCTTTTTATTTATGAAAAAATAATAAGTCAACCACAACAAAAATTATTTTTCGAATGGTATTGTTTTTTTGAGTGAATTATTTTTGCTCTTATCCAAATGCTTAAAAAAATTAATTTGAAGAAAAAAAGCTATTTTACACAAGAGGAAAAAACAAAGAATAGAATAATTAGGAATAATAGGTGGAAAAGGGAAAGAGATTATTCAAAATATAGTTTTCTTTAATGTTTATTTATTGATTGTTAGTAATTAGGCAGGCGAATTAAAGTTAACGATTTTAGAAAAAAACCGCCACTTTCTAGCATTTGTCAAATAAAAGATATATAGTTATAAACAATGTTAAATTGTTGAAACAAAGTTTTTTTGTCCTAACGATGTATGAATTTTCTGCCTTTTTCACTTTCATTAGGTATTACTTTACCACAACTATATTGCATTAATAAAGAAGAAGATAGTTATAAACAATAATAATTAATTCAAATAATTATTTTTCGAAAATTTAATTAATTATTAAAATATAGTAACGATAATAATAAATAATGGAAATAGTTATGTAAGTTAATAATAATAAACGGTGACCTCTGTACAATTGCAAGTTGGACAAAAAATGGAAAATTATTTTTTTTCCCATCTAATGATTTATTAGAGGCATTCACAAATCTACCATCCTTTAATTCCTCAAACTCTGGTATACCCCTTACAGCAGTTCAGACAAGCTCGACTTTTCGAGACATTGATTTCTTTTTTTAGACACAACATCGGAAGTTCTCTTCGAGAAACTCTTCGAAATAAAAACTAACGCTTTAGGAACCGATGGTACATCTGCACTGATGATTCGACTAGCGCTACCTGTAATTTACACCATACTCCTTCACATCTAGAACTCTTCCCCTTAGGTGGGATTTTTCTCTGATCAGTGGAAAAAAGCGCTAATCCGCCCTATTCCTAACGTCTCTAGTTCCTCTTTTGCTAATGATTTCCGGCTAAGTTCAACTCGTATCCTACATCTCAGTTACGCAAATTATTATAACTACTGATATTCCAATGAAAAAACACCAAAACTCGACTAATAATTACACATCTCTCCATTTGATGAAAACCCCGCAGAATCAAAGCTGGGAACTCCTGCCCTTCTTATTAAGGATCCATCCAGTCTGTCCGTGTGCTGCCCAGATCTTGCAGAAGTTGCCTTGTTCACATACTTGTCAAGGTAAACCGCTTCTTGAGAATGACCCCTCATTTTCCTTGAAGAAACGAGTTAATTATGTTAAGAAAGGTTGGTGATGAATGTCTTCCTGTTAGACGTCATACTACCCAGCTGTGTGTTGGGCATAGCAGCTGTATTCATATTCACAAATGAGGCTTGGAATGGAAGCTTCTAATGTGTCCCCTAAGGGTTTACATTTTTCTTGTATCTCTTCTCTACTCCTTTACACACACTCCCACGCACTTACTTGGTGGTGGGAGGGGGACCTACAGTTTAACATGGGTTCCGAATCACCAAGAGCAACAGCCTTAAGTTCTTGGAGAACCTTTTTCTCTAGAGGTACCTAGTGGGTCTCTAGTGGGTACCGGTCCCACGACTCTCCGGAGATGAACAACTCCCTTGCTAGGCTAGTGTTCACCGCGTGGGCCACCGGAGGCTCTTCCAGAGTGCGAGGCGGGAATCGAATCCGCAAGCCAACAGGGTGGGTCCAAGGCCTACGCCTTAACCCCCACGACCATCGTCCCACTTCAAATGAGGCTTACTCATTATTATGCGTGTACCAGGTCTGTAAATATAAAACCGGAATTCGCAAATAGATGTCCCTAGCTGTCAATGTAGTTACCATGAATCCGCGCCATTCGCCCCATCTCCTTGTTGACATCTCTGACAAAGATTTTCAACTCACGACAAAACAAGTTTCATACAACAGTGCAGACCACCGAAAAAGTTTGAAGACAGCGAATTGAATGGATTGGTGGCTGAGGCTGATGCTCAAATGCAGAAGCAACTTGCGGATCAATTGAATTTCACACGAGAAGCCGTCTCCATACGTTTGAAAACCATGGGAAAGATCCGGAAGATGGAAGCATCGAAAAAGGCAACACAAAGTGATTTTGCTTCATAATCATAGACCATCACACGCAGCAAAACTGGTTAAGCAAACGATTGAGGCATTTAGTTGGGAAATACTTGCGCATGCGGCTCATCAGACTTGGCTCTGCTCGATTACTACTTATTCTCATCGATGGGAGACGCTGATTAGCGCTTCAATACTCACGAAAATGTACGAAAATGGCCTAATGACTGGCTTGCCTCAAAAGAACAACAGTTTTTACGCGTGGCATCCCTAATTTGTCAGACAGGTGGGAAAAATGTATAGCTAGCGATAGGCAATACCTGGAATAAAATATTTTCAATCATCTTCATATAATAAACGTGTATTTTCGATATAAAAATTCCGGTTTTATGTTTACATACTGGTAAGCGCTTTAATATTCAAAACATTATTACGGACTATTTCCTCTAAGATTATTGTTCTTGAATCATCTAAGTTGTAGATGAAATTGTTAACGCACAGGCGGTTGCCACTTATACGAGTTTTTATCTCTGCGCCTTTTAGTTTAGCTGTTTCTTGGGTCAGAGCTTTGTAGATTTTAATAGAGTCCGGGTCCAAGTCATGCTCGATGAAAATATGTGTTCCTTTAAGTTTCGAACGATTTTAAAGGATAGCCTGCTTCATCGACCCTAAACAGAGTGAAAGCCAAACAGGTATCTTTTTGCCAGAGTTAAATTTACCGAGGGGGCGAAGTCCGTTAATCGATTCCCGGTTAAGAGTTATACCCATTTTTGCTTCCTTGCGTGATCATACATACCAAAATGTATCAGGTTGTTTCCTCTTGTAAGCTTATATAACTGTTGGGCCTGCTAAACGATCTCCATCTGAGCACGGCATTCTCCTATTCTACAACATCAATTTTGGCTTCACATCTCACCAAGCCTGCTGAGGTGCTTGCTAGGATATTTTTCTCTACGGAATGTATTTCAGCTTCTAACTGATCTTCTGAGCTTGACATCAAGCTCTGCATCTGCTCGCAGTTCAAGGCTATTTGCCGGCAACTCGCGACACTGGACCGAAACTGAGAGTTTGGTGTACCTACATTTTCATCCGACTTCGGATTAGCAAAAATAAATGTGTTGATGACAATTATAAAATCAGAATCTATTCACTATTTAGTGAAGAAATCACTTGATGTTCTAAAGATGTAAGAAGATTAAAGATACATGTCTCTAAGAAGAGTCCATTTTTCTTTCAGGTTATATTCTTTTATATAATGAATCATTAGATCTGCGTTATTAATAAAATTAGAGAAAATCATGTCAAATCCTTTAATATCCCTCGAAATGTGATAAAATCATGCTTTAAACATTGACAAAATCCTTTAAAATTTAATAAAAATTCTTCAAATCTCGGAAAAACTATGCAGAAAAGAAATCTTTCGAAATCTCTGAAATCGCAAAAAATCATTTAAAATCTTTGGAAAACGCTTGAAATACATCAAACTAATTAGAATATCCTGTAATCATCGCAACCTTATCAAAATTGTTGAATTTTCTTACAAAAGCTTCAAAAAGTATTTCACATTACCAGGGTATAACAAATTTTGTTGCGAATTTATCTTTTTAGATGAAAGTGCAACTAATAAATTTTCCATTGAAAATTTATCGTTTTTGTTTGAAAATTCAACTAATTGATTGAAGATTACACTACTTTGCTAAATCTTGATTCTTCTATTCGAAGTTCAGACTATATTGTTGAAAATTCGTTGGTTCTTTTTTTTTGTCGAAAATTAATTGTTGTGAGTTTGAAATTAAACGGCTAGGTTGAAAGTTCAGCAACGTTGAGAAAACATTATTTTATTTGTTAAAGATTGGACTCGTTCATGGAAATTAGTATTCTTTTAGTTGAAAATTAATTTTTTCACTAAAAATTCAAGTGTGCTATTTCTGTCCGAATTTTTCCGTTTTTTGTTCATAAAATTAATAAATTATACGTAAAATATACGATGTAGCTGAAAAAACAAAAACTAAAATATGTCAGCAGTTAGCGCAATATGGTGTTTTCGAAAAGTTTGAATCTGAAAATTTTAAATCATGTGAATCTTTGAATTTTGAATATTCGCAGAAACAAAATTTGAGTGGCCTTGTGGGGAAAAGATAAAACAAAAAAAAGACTTGTTAACCATAATGGATTTGCATTCAAATTTTTGTATTTAATTTTGATCCAAATACGGTTTGCAAAGAATATGATAGGTTAGTTCATTTTTGTTCTATTGAATTAATGATACACATACTGTAGAGTATCTTCATTGGAAGCCACTTCTTTAAACCAACGTGGAAAGATTGGGTAACGTCTGCCTATAGGACATTCCCTCATTTCATTTACGGACATATCTTCAATTGCACCGCTCATCATGTTTATTTTCATTCTCGAACTATATTCATTTGCCTTATATATTCCAAGAAGAATCCCAGTATACTCCAGTATTGCAAAAACTTTACCTTCGGATGTTGATAAAACAATATATTCTCGGGCTGGCACGGGAACATAAATATTTCTTTCTGCTCGCAATTTAATTGGTAAGCCAGCAGGAATGACATATCTTCGAAATTCGAATTGCCGGTTTGGATTCTTCACGGGAATAAGCCGAATATAACCAAGTCTTGCAAGTGGATATCCTAGTACTTCATGAGAAGGAGGCCTGCCCGGAGAAGACCTGGACTGTCTGGCAGAAGAAGAAGAACTAGGATTACCTTCGACGTTAGGATTCCGTTCAGACTGTAGTGAATCGTAATTTGCAGAAACTTTAATGAAACTTCTTGAGAGGATTGGTTGAGTTTTGCCTACTGGGCAATCCCTTATTTCATCTGGAGTCAAATTATCAATTTCGCCGCTTATCATATTGATTTTTATTCGTGACCTATTTTTATCTGTCCTATAAATCGCACGAAGAAGCCCACTATCATCCAATATTGCAAGAATTTCATCATTGGATGTTGATAATACAATATATTCTTGGGTTGGCCCAAGCACATGTTTTCTCCCATCTATTCGCATTCGAATCGGTTTATCGGCAGGAAACACATATCTTCGAAATTCAAATTGCTGGTTTCGATTTTTGTGAGGAATAAGCCGAACATATCCAAGTTCTTCAATTGTGCATCCAAGTATTCGATCTGTAGGAAGCCTGCTCAGAGGCGAAATGGATCTGGCACGAAGTGAAGGCTCCTGAGGAGATGTCCGGTCAGGTGAATGTTGTCTGGCAGAAAAAGAATCAGGATTTCCTTCACCATTAGGACTCCTGCTAGCAGGAAATCTAGATCTGCCACGAAGAGGAGCCCCCTCTGGAGAAATCCGGTCAGGCAAATGTTGTTGTCGAGCAGAAGAAAAAGAAGAAGGGCCATCGTTACGTTCGCTATTAGGTTTCCCGTCGGGCTGTGAGCTGCATTCTGCAAGAAGGAAACAAAGGTTCTTTTTTTCAGCACATATGTCTAATATCTTTACCTGAATTCAAAGTTTCTTTGCAGAAACCATCTACCTGATGATTCATTAAAAATTGTGAGAAATTATTTTTAATTGTAAGAGCTCCCCATCGTACATTTGTCTTGTTAAATAAACATGTATTTTTAGTAGAAGACGATTGCATAAACACTTTAATAACCTCAATGACCATGAACGATTTTATGCTATACGAAAACCTACATAAAATAAGAAGTTTTTGATATATCCACTTCATTGACAAATATCATTTTACTCAGTTTTTAATGTCAAATAACACGAACAGTCATTTCAAGTAAGCCAAATAAAGAATTGAGTACAATTATTTCGAAATTTTGTAAAGAAGTGTTGAGCGTCAAAACTTTTAAGTTGAAAATCATTAAGGCTCATGGTGTTTGCATTAATCTTAACTCATTCTTTTATTTGTAGGATTTATTCTGAATTCGTTGAAATTCTCTTGGAATTCTTATAAACTTCACCGAACTCTTTTGAATTTAAAAGAACATTAGTCATATTAATAATATTCGTTAGTCACGTTTAGTTGGTTTTACTCACATTTTGGGTTGAAAATTATTATGTGAGGGAACTATATTTAAAAACAAAATCTCAATTTCAAATAACGTTTTTTTAGTTTTGTACCGTTGTAATTTGCATATAATTACCCTGTCTGCTCCCACCTCGCCTCACCATATCTGAGACTACCGTATAAACATCTGGGATTGTGGGATTGATTTGCATAAGCATCATACGTTTTGGGCCTCTTGATTCTATATATTAGATAATAATGTCACCGAAAAAACTGAAGGTTCGGTGACGTTGCGGCTCAAGTAAAAGTTGGTATCATTTAGAACCTGAGACTCCAATAGAACTCTTTTTTACGATTCTTTCTTAGTTCGTTGATATCCGATAGATGGATATTCATATTTTTAACTGCGCATGTACCGGAAAGCGCGGGCTTCTTTGAAATCGATAAGTACTATAAATAGTTATACAGATAAATATTAACAAACGATTCGTATTCTTTTTAAGAATAAATTAGATTGAATGACAGAAATACCTAACTTTCTAAAAAAATATTATATTAACGTAATATTGTAAGAGTGTAATATATACTTTTAAATAGCACCGCGCTTTTTTGGTACATGCGCAGTTGAAAACATCGAATTTTCAACATAACCTTAAAAACAATCAAATGTCATGTTCACTATCTTCCTTTCAAGAATTCCTAATGTTTATGATTTTAATTTCTTTACTAAATTTTTCCCAGTGCAATATTATTTGATCTGAATTACAAAGTAAGATGTATCATTAACTTGTAAAATCTTCGTAGTGAGTCGAGGCAGAAGTTGAAAAGGGCTCTATTGGAACCGTTTCTATCCATAATTTGGGTTCATTTAGAAACGGTTTCTCATTTTGGGTTCCTTTTCAGGAAAAGAGGTTCCTTTTTGTTGCAGCTCCTTTGAAATCAAAAATCGGTTCCAATGGAAATCCCAGTTTTTTCTGTGATATAATAATACATATATACATATACAATTATCCCCTTCTATATTTACATCATTGCAAATAATTTAATTTCAATTTCCAAATTCGTTTTTAAGCAATTCGATCATTTTATCTTTCTTGTTTAAAAATTTCCGAAATTTTTGAAAACTCAACTATTTCAAGAAAAAATTAGCTATTTTGTTGCAAATTCCTCAGTATTAATTGAAAATTCAACTCTTCGTTCACAAGTCTAACCGTTTGACAAGAACTTACCAAATTAATTCGTTCAGGTTCTACTTATCTTTTTATCCTTATTATTAGGTAAGCTTAATATTACATTATGCAACATGGGGGAGGGGGGGGGAAGGACATTATTGATGAGCGTACCTAATGGCCATGTATTTCTATGACCTCATAATTCTTGACGTCATAGGCTGGAAGAATAATAAGACTGAGGATAATTAGTCTCAAGGTTTTAAAGTATAAATTTACAAATGGCTATTATTTTTCTCTAAACTGGAAAGGGGGGCTTTATGTTCGCTCCGCAGGCCTGAGAAATGGCCATATTTTTGGACCCAAAAATTATCTCGGCCTGTGTTATAGATATATCATATTATTATATATTCACCAATAGAAATAACGATGAACGCCAAAGTGCAAACAAATGTACAGAACATCCGCATTTTCGTAAATCAGAGAAAAAACTGATCAATGCTTCAGTGAATAACTTGTTTAACAACTGTATTGAAGGAATATTCCATTGCATCATCAGAGTACAAATGTATACAGAAGTAGCCGTTATCTCACATATGTATGTGAAATAACGACGTTATTAGTGTCAAGATTGTCTCTCGCAAATGATGATATAATTACACATTTTTTATTCATTGTCTGTCCTTATCGTTGCCTGTCAACACGACAACTTTCGAAGAAATTATCTGGTTAAATACCTGATTAAATTTTCATTTGTATGGAAATAGTGTTTTCATACAAATGTATGGGAATACTGCGTTTTTGGACGTGAATTGAAATGTATTCATATAGCTAGCAGGTATATATAAACACATATATTCACAGCTTCCACAGGTGATGTAACGTGGTATCCTTTTTTGTCTAGAACCATATAGATCTATTGCAAATTTTTTAATTGGCCCCACAAATACAATGACAGGCTGCAATCGAAGTCCTTCTTCATAAAGTTTATCTCGCTTGTCCTTTATAACTTTATCTATATCTGAGGTATTCTGAACAACAATTAATATCATGCATTAGGGCAAATATTTTCAGAACAATCAGTTACAAATTCGCTATGATGAGAAAGTCGGAAATTAATATACATGTAAGTAATTTTTATACCTGAACATGCAGGATGAAACCTTGTATTTCTTGAGAAGAAAATTTGTTATTTTTGTGGTTAACTGGAACAGATTCACCCTCATTTGCTTTTTTTGTTTTTTGTTTTTTGCTTGCCACACTGCATCTGTGTGGGTGTTATCAGCGTTGTTAATAAAAATAATGCCACTGCATCTTGATTCAATTAGAATATACAAAAAATTGTTCAGTTGAAAAGGCGGTGTCTACTTGTACTGAAAAACCCAGATACTCAAACAGTTTCACTTGCTATTCAGAACACATTCAGAATAAAATGTTAAGTACACGATTTACAACGAATTTCCTTAACTCGCAAAATGTAATACTTGTGCCTCCTACAAGTTATCGTTAACTATGTTATTTGATTTCGCCCCACTGTGTCTGTCGTTGCTCATGGATAATGAGGCTAAGCTACTGCACTAAAAAATTAATATCTCTATAAATTATATCATGTAGATAAAAAAATAATGAAAATACTGTTAGAAGAAGAGAAGCCCTGATAACCATGATAAATTCGCATTTAAAACTTTTTACTCAACTTTGATCCGACTACGAATTACCAAAGATATTTTACCTAGATGCGGCAAGGGTCTAGTTAGGCCACATGTCACGAGGGCGACGCTACCTTCAATTTGTGGCCTCGGCTTTATTCGGTACTTTTCGGCTAAATTCGGCATTGCCGCTTCATTTAAAGCGATTGTTTCGACCACATGCCGCAAGGCGGCGCTATAAACGTCGAGCGGGTATTTAAAATTTTTGCATTATTATGAATTATTTATGTATATTAAAGGACTGCAATGGAATTTTACCTATTTGAAAATACTTGTAGTACATATAATTCACTCCTGTGACGAAAAAAATATCTTATAATATAGGACGTAATAAAAAATGCAGAAGTCATTGAATATTAAGAGCACAAATAGAAGAAAAATAATACATTTTAATTTTAATTTATAAACACGTATATTACCTTAACTATATTAATTAAATTAAAATGATTATCCACTGTAGGTTGCATGATCCACTGTAGGGAGGTTTCCCCTACACAAATTAACGCAAAGAAAATTCAGAAATACAAAGTGAAAAATAATGAAATTTTAGGGCTCTACTATAACGATACAAGATTTTTATTTGTCGAAAAATAAAAATCCCCAATCTAAAAATATCCGAAATCATAATTTAACGAATTATACAAATTTTAATTATGTAATTAACGAAACATTAAATTTCCATACAATTTGCAAATTTTCGAAATTTAAGATTTGACGAAAATGAACAATTATTTATTAAAGAAATATTAAATAATAATTATTCATTTATGTCAATATTAAATTTCGGGAACCGGCCAGATTCATAAAATTTGATAATTGGACAATTATTAGTTCCGTAAATGTTAATTTCGGAGATTATTGAGATTTTCAGCTTTGCAGTAAATTTAAAATCCTGTCATTTTAAAATTCAGAGATTTCATAATTCACGAAATTATATTTTCGGCATCCGTTAATTTGTGTATTTATTATCTCTTCACTTTTCATTACTCCTTGCATAAATAATTAACTTAATAAACTAGGACTTATTGTTAGTTTTCGCAGAAATCCTTATAAAGGTTTTCAAAGATTATTGAAAAGAAAAAATATAACGTCAGTGGAGATGTTTAAGAAAAAAGTATTATTTTAAGCAGGTACATATTGAAATTTTATTGTTCATTTCTAAACTTTCTTCTTTTGCTTCCTCATAGAGGAAGCTTTGTAATGGTGAAATTTTTCAAAATTTTTTAATTCATTTAATTAAACCCTCCCTAATTTAAAAATGTCCAATACAACATTCTAAGCAATTGTCCGGATGTGTGTGTGGATGTGTGGATGTGTGGATGTCACGCTTTTTTGTGAACACGATAACTAGAAAACGGTTGCAGATAAATTGATGAAATTTGGAAAGCTTATTTTCCTCACTAATATCTTGAAACTGACCGAAGGATTTCTGAAAATATTCATTGCATTTTTTTCTAGCACTCAATAATATTTTAAAAATCGGTTTTTTATAGTAAAACTTTTTTCATGCGCATAATTCAAAGTTGATGCAAGAATATAAAAGATTCCTTGGTTTGGGACGAATCGATTGATATTAATACATTTTATTGAAGAGTAGGGAAGTTATGGTAATTTATATATTTTGAAAATCGGTTTTTTATAGTAGAACTTTTTTTCACTAGCATAATTCAGAGTTGATGCAACAATATAAAAAATTCCTTGGTTCGAAACGAATCGATTGACCTATAATAATAATGCATTTTATCAAAGAGTAGGGAAGTTATGGTAATTTATATATTTTGAAAATCGGTTTTTTATAGTAAAACTTTTTTCCTTATCATAATTCAGAGTTGATGCAACAATATAAAAGATTCCTTGGTTCGAAACGAATCGATTGACCTATAATAATAATGCATTTCATCAAAGAGTAGGGAAGTTATGGTAATTTATGTATTTTGAAAATCGGTTTTTTATAGTAAAACTTTTTTCATTAACATAATTTAAAGCTGATGCAAAAACAGAAAAGGTGTGTTGATTCGAGTCGAATCGATTGACCTATAATATTAATAAATGTTATTGAAGAGTAAGGAAGCTATGGTAATGCATAATATTTTAAAATACGGTTTCTTATAGTAAAACTTTTTTCATTAGCATAATTCAAAGTTGATGCAAAAATGTAAAAGATTCCTTGGTTTGGGACGAATGGATTGACCTATAACATCAATACAGTTTATTGAAGAGTAGGGAAGTTACGATAATTTATATATTTTAAAAATCGGTTTTTTATAGTAAAACTTTTTTCACTAGCACAGTTCACAGTTGATGCAAGAATATAAAAGATTCCTTGGTTCGAAACGAATCGATTGACCAATAATATTAATGCATTTTATCAAATTGTAGGGAAGTTATGGTAATTTATATATTTTGAAAATCGGTTTTTTATAGTAAAAATTTTTTCATTAGCATAATTCAGAGTTGATGCAACAATATAAAAGATTCCTTGGTTTGAAACGAATCGATCGACCTATAAGAATAACGCATTCTATCCAAAAGTAGGGAAGTTATGGTTATTTATATATTTTGAAAATCGGTTTTTTATAGCAAAACTTTTTTCATTAACATAATTCAAAGTTGATGCAAGAACAGAAAAGATGTGTTGATTCGAGACGAATCGGTTGACCTATAATATTAATACATTTAATTGAAGAGTATGGAAATTGTGAAATTGCATAATATTTGAAAACACGGTTTTTCATAGTAAAACTTTTTTCAGTAACATAATTCAAAATTGATGCAAGAACGGAAAAAATCTATTGATTCGAGGCAAATCGATTGATCTATAATAATAATAATACAGTTTATTGAAGATTAGGGAAGTTCTGCTCATTTATAATATCTGAATCATCAGTTTCAAACAGAAAAACTTTTTTCATCGACATAATTTAAAGTTGATGCATGAATAGAAAAGACTTTTTGATCATAAATTTTCAAATAGAGTAATATTCTGACAATTTTTGTGAAGAAATCATAAAGCTGGGAAAGGGATAGGGTGCGTCAGAACTTTTCCTTTCCCTTTTCCAGCTCAAAAAATTATTATTTCGAACGCAAGATTTAATTTGTCTGATTTGTCTTTGTATTTAAAACATTTTTGGTATTATTTTGTAATTTTTCATTTTTGGTAAATTTATATTTTTAAATTGAGCAAAATGAAGACTTTGGTTTGTCTATTATTGAAAAAAATAACTAATGCTTCCTCTATGAGGAAGCCAATACATTTGCTAACGGGAAGCGAAGTGCTCGTGAAATGAGCACCATATAATTATAAATACAAACAAAGTGGAAACACTCGAGATCGAATTCACAGCTAGTTTTTCTGGTAATCGATCGTTTTTGCGCGAATCTACTTTCTTACATAATTATTCATAATAAATTCTATAATTTGTTTTCAAAATTGTAATTAAAGTATTTAGTGATTTCATAATAAAGTTTTGTATTCAAGACTAAAATGTTGCATCAGTACAAATTTAATTTTGACTTTTGATTCCCTTCACTCTAATTCCATTTTTACTTCTTATGGTGTTTCCTTGAATATTTTATTTAAAATTGTTCAAATAGACATGTCTATTTGTAAATCTATATTGAAGAGTTTTAGTTTGGTTAGAAAATACTTTAAAGTTAAAAGTTTTGAACATTGAATAGTTGAATAGCCGGACATTTTTTTCTTATGGTTACTTTTTACGAAGACAGAAGTTATTATTATCCAATATAAAATTGGAACAGTTACAAAATATATAGTACTTTTTAAATAAGTATTTGAAGATTAACACATTTTAGTTGAAATGTACGAAGTTGAATATCTAATTTAAAAATGGAATATTCCAAATTCATCAACTGCAATTTTGAATGTTCTAACTTGAGCAATTTTTTTATTTTTATCAAATCTTTGCTTGAAAATTTAACTATTGTTGAAACATTTTTTTCGTTGAAAATTAATTTTTTTGAACTCACATTTCCGTTTGTTTTCGAAAATTGATATTTTTTAGTCGGAAATTCAACTATTTTGTTGCAAGTTCATGAATTTCGTTCAAAAGTTACATTTTTTGGCAGAAAATTAGTCAAAAATTTAACTATGTGGGTAAAAATATATTTATCTGGTTGAAAATATGTCTTTTTGGTTGAAAATTATTTTTTGTATTGAAAGCTCATATTTTTGAATTCAAAATTCAACTGTATGGTAGAAAGTTCTATTTTTGGCTCAAAAATGCAATAGCATTGTAAAAATTTGAGTTTTTAATTTGAAAATTATTTTTTTTAAATGAAAATGTAGCAATTCCATTTTTGGTTCAAAAATTATTTTTTTTATTTTGAAAATTCAACTATTTGGTTAAAAATGTATGTAATTTGTTCAAAAATAGTCCTTTTTTGTAGAAAATTAATCTTCTTGCTTTAAAGTTCGACTTTTGGAATGCTATTTCTTTCTTTATTGACTAGAAAATCTTTTTTGTTTGAAAACTCAACTCTTGTTGAAAATTCGTGTTTTAGAATTAAAGATTCAACTGTTTTGTAGAAAATTTGAATTTTCTCTCGAAAAGTGGACAGTTTTGGTCGAGAATTCAACTATTTGTCGAATTTTGACCAACTTTGTTAGAAATTTATTTTGTAGTTAAAAATTCATCAATTTAGTGACAGTTTTTTTTATTGTTAAAAACTAAGTTTTTCAACTAACAATTTCAATGTTTGGTTGAAAAGTAACGGAAAAAAATGTGCCATGAGTTAGGATTTTTGGCATTTCATATTTTTTTTGCGATTTTGGAACGTTATAAACACCACGAAAAAAATGTTTCTCATGAATAAAAAATAATAAAATGTTTCTTTGGTTCAAACTGACGCAATTTCAGGTTCGGATCAATTTAAAGCACATGTTTTTGTATATTTTCAAACAATTTTAAATAAGGAACATTTTTTTTAATCAAAAAAAATGTTTAATTGTAAATTTGAGAAAGAGAATAGAAGATATTAATAAGATAATAATAAGATATTAATAAGAAGATATTCTATAATTTGTTATTAGAATTGTAATTAAATTATTTAGCGATTTCATAATAAAGTTTCTTATGCAAAACTGAAATGTTGCATCAGTAAAAATTTAATTTTGACTTTTGAATCCCTTCACTTTAATTCCATTTTTACTTCTTATGGTGTTTCCTTAAATATTCTATTTAAAATTGTACGAATAGACATGTCTATTTGTATTTCTATATTGTAGAATTTTAGTTTGATGAGAAAATACTTTAAATTAACAGTTTTGAACATTGAAAAGTTTAGTAGCCGGGAATGTCTTTCTTAGGGTAACTTCTCACGAAGAAAAATTACAAAATTAAGAAAGAAATTAATACATTTACATTCCATTACATTACATCATACATTTGGAGAAGAATAATTATTGAATGCTCTTTTCAATCTTTTTCTTTGTTTGGAAAATGAATTTGAAAATTAAAAAAAAACGTTGCAAAAAATGCAGTTGGTAGGAGTTATAATTTTTCAGAAATGATTTTTTGAATTTTGAACTTTGCTCTGTGAAAGGAAACTCTTAGATTTCAGCAAGCACTCTGAAAATATTTAAAACAATTTCCAACGATTTTTATGATTTTTATCTAAAGTTAATCCAAAGAAATAAAATTTTTAATTAATGAAAAATAAAAGCACCGAATAATAAATGCCCGAATTTTTATATTTTAAAAATCCAAATTTATCGAATTCTATGATTTCAAAAATATTCAATTAACGAATTATTAAAATAACTTAAATTTTTTAATTCGCGAAATTCAAATTTCAATAATTAGTAAATTAATGATTAAATATTTAAAATAATTATAAATTATTTCATCAATCCCGTCGTGCTGGATACTTCAAAGAAGCTTGAAATATTTAATAAATTACTTACCTAATTATTTAATGAATTATTTACCTTAACATATATTTTCGGCAAATTTTAATTTCTCAATCTTAATTACTTAGGGAATTAAATAATTTATCACTTTTATAATGCGTTTATTATATAATTTGAAAATTATATGATTCAATTTTGGATTTTGGAAATTTTAAAAATTGATAATTTATTATTCGATATTTCTATTCTTCGTCAATTTATCTATTCGGTATTTGCGGTTATTCCCTCAATGTGAAGCAGTTCCAGATAAAAAAGTCAAATTCAGAAACGTTTCAATTTGGAAGCGGTTTTTTTCATTTAAATTACGAGACTTCCAATTATGCAATATTGAAGGGTGTCACGGCATAACAGTGAAGTGCCGCTTTTTTCAAAACACATTTTATTGGCTCAAAAATTCTCTAAAATTCCACCGCACATTTTGATGAACAAAATTTTGGACTCTGGAATTGTTTAAACCATTTTTGTTTGAACAAATTGTTCAAAAATGCAAGATACGGGAAAACCAATAGCGCCATTCGATTCTGCGGAAAAAATTACATAAAGTCCATGTACTGGACAATTTTTTTGTCCACCCAACTTGTTATGCAGTATAAATACAAATTCTATAACATTTAATTGTTTATTTATACTTCGTCACCAATTGGTTCCATGAAAAATTGCGAAATGCATATATAATTGATGTAATTTCTTCTGTAGAATCGAATGGCATTATTATTTTTTCCGAATCTCACTTGTTAAACAATTTGTTGAAACAATTTAAAAATAAATGTTTTTTTTTAAAGTCTTCTATTAGTTTTTATGTTATTAGAAATGCAGCCTAAAAAAGCATTAAAAAAACATTGAAACAAATTTTAAATCCGATGGACTTACACGGTTTTGACCGCAGTCGACTTTTGACGCTATGTATCCCGAAAACAATTAACTTTTTTAAAATTTTGTTTATTGAGATCTGTAGAGCTCCATCAAATCTCGAATGTACTTTACTAATTTTTTTATAAGAATTCAATTTTTGAGAAAGTTTTGTCTCTCTCCTGAAAAATTTATCTCGATGGATCTTCATGCTTTTGCCGCAACACCTCGCCTCAATTGCAAAAATTACGCTTCAAATTTAATTAAAATTAAATCAAATTAAACATTTCTGGTAAATAATGTATGTATGCTGATCTATGTAAATTTAATATTTTACTGCAATATAAAATTCCATTTATTTGGATCCATTGATCCTCTAAATCTTTTGCTCACTCGCCAGAAGTACATAATTCAAGTCATAGTACTACCTGGATATTCGTGGGCTCACTCTTTGGCTCACTCATTCACATCATGATTCACATCATTGACGGTGACTCATTCACGCGCTTTGACGCGGTTGCTATGGAAACAATGAAAAGTTGTAGAGGGCAGCACCTCGATATAGACGAAAAATAGTTAGCTATATATTTTCGGTATCCCCACTCCTGACCCTTGCCGCATCTAGGTAAAATATCTTTGGAATTACAAAGAATATTATATTTTAGTCACTCACCTGGTAAAACAGTTATCGGCAAGTTACCGACTGTCGGTAACTCTGTCGGTAAGGTAGAGCACTGGCACGAATCCAGGAGCCAGCCAGCAAGGTGGATCACTATTTTACCGACCGAGTCCGCTAAAAGCTTTTTGTGTAGGTGGCTCTCGTGTGATCGGGGATTTCCCTGAATTCTGGATTTATTCAGATTGTTCGGGGTTCCACTGAATTCTATAAGTTTCTCGAAACAAATTTGACTTATATGAACTAGGAAATTCTCGAAACATTAGTTAATATTTTTGGAGAGCACATGTGCCGTACTTTTTGGAAATATTACTTAATGTTTTCATAAGATTAGATGTAAAAATTATAGTCTTTGGGATTTCATACATCGAACCTTCGAGCAGCATGGATATCGGTTGTTCCAGTAAACCCTTGCTTCTCGAAGGTACGACGAATGCAACCATATATACGTACGCGCATTGCGTACCCATTCAGTTTCGCGCACCGTTTAGGACCATTTAGGCCTCAGCTGGGCCTCAGTTTGATGTGGTCTTTTAATGGAAGTGTCAAGATGGCAAACAAGAGAGGAGTTATTTCAATGAAGCCGAAACAAGTGTTCTGATCTCTATTTGTATTTATTTTTGATTGATCACGAAAAATGTAGTTTGAGTGTTGAATAAAATGTTTTTCATTTATTTTTTAGATCATTAAGTGCAGTGACAGGTCCGCTGATGTTTCTGGTGATAGATCTGGTGGGAGGTCTGGTTGCAGCTCTGGTGGCAGGTCTGGTGGCAGGCCTAGTTGCAGCTCTGGCGAATCAAATGTCACATGTGGCTTTGCATCATGCATTCATCACATGCATGTGGATATACCAATTCCTCCGTTCCTGGAGTCTTTCAAACCATTTGAGGTGAGTTTATAATCAAATTTTGAGGTTAGGTTTCAAGCTCTTCTTTCTACACGATGTGTTGAAACAGAAAAAGCTCTTTCACTCTACAACACATTTCTATTTCTGAAAATAGTTTAGTTGTGATTTAGAAATGGAATTTTGAGGTTTGAACTAAAAGCTAACACTTTAATATTCAAATTTTTTGTTAAGAGTACACACACACACACACCAATACACTGTTTGACATTCATTTTAATATAATGTATCATTTTTTTCAGATTAAATTCTCATTCGAGTACGTCCCAGTCACGCGACAGTCACCAAAGCAAGCATCTTCGGCGACACCTACTATGTGTACGGAGTCTACTACTACTACTGGAAAACAATCCACCAACTCCGGCAAGAAAGCAATACCGTCACGTGAATGCCTTAATCGTGCTGGACCACAAACTTCATCATCATCATCATTACCTTTCATACCTGTGTTTGATGTGAAAAATGGTGATGATGATGATGCAACTGAGAAGCTCTTGAATGAAGCTATTAAGTTCGCCGAAACCATCAGTAATGATGATGATCTGGATCTTCTTTTAGAGAATAAAAAAGAAGACAGATCAACAGTTAAAAGGCAAGCTGAAAGTAATTTGAATCCATTTGAGTGTAAAAAGACAAGGCCAGCCAAAATTCAAAGGCATTCACGCGATTCGAGATTCTTCTAGACAAAATGCGATCTGTAAGGATTCTGCTAGAAAGATCTACAGAAGTTTCCAGAAGGTTCGAAGCATTTAAGGTTGAGATTTGTTGAGTTTGAGATTTTCGTGATCGATCTTTCTATAGAAGCATTAACATCAGTTTCAATCACTAACGATTCTCCTAGAAGGATCTATTGAAGCTTTTCGAAGGATCGATGCATTTAAGGTACGAGCTTCGAGATTCTCTTGATCAAACCTTTCAGAAATTTCGATAAGGGATGTGTTTTCTGAAGATTCTGCTAGAAAATTCCATTAAAGTTTCTATAAAGTTCGACCCATGTGGACTGTTACCTTTGAGATTTCATATCTAGAAATTTCTACTGCGGTGAATAGAGTGGCTTTTCGGCCTATATAAGCAGGTTTCCAGCGGAGTGCAAGCAGTTCATTCACGACAGTAAAACGATAACTATCAACGAATGCAAGCAAATAGTGAGCTAGAGAGAAAGAAAAGTAGTGAAAAGAACTTTAATAGTGACTTATAAACATAGTGAAAAAGGAGTTTAACAGTAACTTTTATTTCTAGTGAATTATAGAACTAGTAAAACTAGTTCCCACTATTGAGAAGGCATTAAACTTGCTGTTGCCACATGCACCCTTGAGTAAAGTTAATGAGTGGCGAAATGAGTGTCTGTTGTGCTTGAAGACGGTTAAAAAGGAGCTCTATAGTAGACCACCTCTAAAATTGAATGAAAAACGAAAATGCCTCAACGTCATCGAGCATCTAGAATGCCTCAAAGCACGTTTTGATCTACTAGCTAAAAGAGGAAGTGGGGTTTAAAGGAAGAAAGCGAAGCATAATGACATCAGTGATCGAGTCAAGTGGATCGATGTCAACAAAGCTTTCGATAGCAGAATTCGATAGCAGAATTCGCTTATGTATCATTGCTAATCTGACTCACAAAGATGTTTTTGCTTCCTTAGATGACGCTGCAGTTTTGTTTGTAGCGGAAGTGAGCAAGACCTTACATGAATCACAGGGCTCTGAAAGTCAACGCAGTGCTCATTGCATACTATACGAAGATTGGTAAGGAATAGCCTGAAGAGAAAAATTTCAAAACGAAGAATGCAGAGATGTGCTCAAATACACATTTCAAACTCTGGTTTACAAATTATGTAAGAAGTCCTATCTTGGCAGAAATGGAAGAGTTTCAAGAGAAAGACTCAAGCTGGACATTTCACTCGATTGTGGAATTAGAAGTAAACATGAGCAATTCGAATCTCATGAAAGGTAGTTCATGTATCTCACTCCCCAAGTGGATCAGGGATAAAAAATCGTGTATTAACGTCAATGATGAGGACAAAAAGTGCTTTCGGTGGGCCATATTATCGGGAATACACCCAGTCAATAAGATCCAGTATAGACCTTATCTTGTATCAAGCTATCAACATTCTAAAGACGATCTAGATTTTTCTGGAATCAAGTTTCCTGTTGCCTTGAAAGATGTGTCGAAATTCGTAGCACAAAATACTATCTCGATGAATGTTTATGGCCTCATCATGAAGAAGAAATTTGTTGTTGTTCCATTGTATCTGACGTCTCACAAGAAAGACGAGCACGTGAACCTTCTCCGAGTAGAAGAGGAATATTTTGATGAGGATAGAAGTGATGAAGAAGACTTCAATGAACGGGAACTTGAGACATCATTTAACTTTCACTATGTATGGATCAAAGACCTTTCTCGTCTCGTTAGCAGTCAGCTATCTAAACATGACAAAAGAAAACACATCTGTGATCAATGCTTGCACTACTTTGCATTTATAGAAAAACTGGTTGCACACACACAGAAGATTGTGCAAAATTGAATAATTGTGAAGTTATACTACCAAAACCAGGCAAGAACTTTGTTGAATTCAAAAATTACAAGCATCGAGAGAGATTTTCTTTTATTATCTATGCAGATTGTGAGTCGCTACTAAAACCAGTTGAAGATGAAGTTCAAGGAAAAAGATGCAATTCAGAAGTTTTTCGAAGACATGTGGTTTTTGACATTGGGTATTACTTCAAATGTAGTTACAATGATTCACTATCTTTTTATGAGTCCTGCACCGATGATCTGGAACCAGGACTGTGATAAGATACTTTCATCCCCAATTCCCATGCAAAAACTGACTCCTGAGCAACAGGATGCCTTTGTTGAAGCTACAATATGTCACATATGTGAAAAGACCCTACATTCACCAATGAAGAAAGTTCGTGACCACTGTCACCTCACCGGTAAATATCGTCGTGCCGCGCACGCAGATTGTAATCTAGCCTATCAGAATTCATACACCATACCTGTTGTCTTTCAGAATTTGAGTGGATATGATGCTCACTTCATCATTCGAGATGTCGCCCCACAATTTGAAGGTAAAGTTAAAGTTCTTGCTCTTAATAAAGAAAAATACATCTCATTCACAAAGTATGTTCAGGATACACAAATACAATTCAGGTTTATAGACTCGCTTCGTTTCATGGCAACATCGTTAGATAAGTTAGCATCATATCTCGCAGAATACAAGATCATCAATTCCATGTTTTTGGACATTGAAAGAGATAAAATTGAGCTTCTTACGAGAAAGGGTGTTCTTCCTTACGAATATCTTGACTCGAGTGAAAAACTTGAAGAAAATCAGCTTTCATGAAAAGCAAAGTTCTAAAGTACGCTAAATGATTCATCAATATCTGACGAAGATTATGTTCATCCGCAACAGGTATGGTGTGCATTTAATCTCAAGACTCTCGGTGAATATGTAAAATTGTATATGAAGACCGACGTCCTGCTTTTGGCTGATGTTTTCGAGAGCTTCCGTGAGCAATGTCTACAGGCCTATGGACTCGACCCAGCACACTCTTATACTACACCTGGTTTGACATTGGATGCCATGTTAAAATATACAAAGGTACGACTTGAACTCCTCACTGACGTTGATATGCTGCTAATGATTGAACAAGGAAAAAAGGGTGGAGTGAGTCAATGCTCCAACCGATATGCCGTTGCCAACAACAAATACATGACAGTTTTCAATGGAAATGAGATCAAATAAATTGTATATTTTGACGCCAACAACCTGTATGGATGGGCAATGGTGCAACCTCTTCCTTGCGGTGGTTTCGAGTGGGTGAAAAACATTAAGAATTTCAATTTCAACGTTCCGGATGATTCACCCATTGGTTATATACTAGAAGTAGATGTATACTATCCACCAGAGCTACATAATGAACACAATGATCTACCATTTTGTCCAGAACACTCGAAACCACCGGGGTCAAGCCAGGAGAAACTCCTAACTACCCTCTCATCGATAGGAAAGTATGTTCTCCATTATCGAGCTCTCAAACATGCTCTCGCTAATGGACTCAAGCTCATCCATATTCACAAAATACTTCAGTTCAACCAATCCACATGGCTTAAAAGTTACATAGACTTCAATACTGCAATGAGAGCAAATGCTAGAAATGAGTTTGAAAAGAATTGATTCAAGTTGATGAACAATGCAGTATATGGTAATTATAAGGTTTTCTTATTGTAAACAGTTATGAATATTATTCAAGATGGTTTAATTGAATAAAAAAAAACATGTGTATGTTATTTTCTTGTTTTTTATTTATCAATCCTTACAACTAGTACGAGCGTATACTTATATTATAAATTCAACACTATTCCATAAATATTTAGTTTAAAATTAATTCATCGTTGGTTCAACATCGATTCAACTTTATTTCAACGTTGATTTAACATTGCACAAAGTTGATTCAACATTGCACAGAGTTGATTCAACATTGCACAAAGTTGATTACATATCAGATTTATCCATCCAGCTGTTATGTAAGCTATCAGAACCCAACCACTTTACAAATATTTTGCTGCCACCCTTCTTGATTACTTTTTCCACAAGGTATACGTCTGGATGCTTAACTCTGAGAAGTTTTTGTTCATAGAATCCACCAACGATGGGTTGATTTTGGTAGTCCTTAAGCTTGTAAGTCACTGGATTCGTCAACATAACCCGATCAACAGTGAATATCTCTGTCATCCAATTGGGTGTATATCCTTTCTCAAAGACATGCTTGTGTTTGCTGATTCGAACTCTGTCACCAACTTTGAACGTTATTCTCCTCTTGGGTATATTTCGTAGTTTTTTCAAGCGCTGCATCAGCTCCTCTTCCTCCTCGGCAGTGACATCTTTTGGCTTCATACCGATTGATCGTCGTTTAGTATTGTTATACTTGGAGATGAGAGTAGGTAAAATATCTATCCACTTTAGCCTTTTTTTAGCCTTTTAAGCTAAATTGTGGACACATCTTATTTTTGAGCATGCAATTAAATCTTTCACAGGTTGACGCCTTCAGATTACTATGCGTTGAGTAGAGATTGATACCGTATCGTTGCGTAAGATTTTTAAAATGTGAATTATAAAATTCTTTACCTCCATCAGTGTGTAAGTTTTTTGGTACACGACCTTACTCAAGTATAGATTGCATTGCTGAAGTGACATGTAGTCCACTCTTGCTTTTGACAGGAACCGCCCAGGCATACTTGGAGAAAATATCTATGACGGTAAGTAAATACTTGTAGCCATTATTTTCGTGGGCATATGGTAGCATTTCACCCAAATCCGCTCGCCACGTCTCGTCTATACTACGCATTTGCACGCGACGATGTGGATAATTCTTTCTAGCAGGTTTATGTAGTTCTGTGACTACCGCCAATTTCCCGTTGCCCATTCTCGAGTGCGTTTAATCGAGCGTCCAACTGAGCAATGAGTTCAGTGTTACGGACTGACAAATCTTGTTGGGTGTCAATCTGCAGGTTTTTCAGTTTCTCGTTGATTGAATCTTCGAGTGAACGTATCATCAAACTATTATTGTCAATCTCTGTTCTCATAGATGATGTGACTTGATACACAGTACGTAATCTCGTTTTGTACAATACGCTGTACAAGCCCCAAATTGACTGCGTCGTATTGTTCTTTGGTCTCACTAACGTTAGAAACTCTCTTGCCATCTACGTCGTAATGACCGTCGAAGGTAATCTTGAATCCAACACCAGGCGGCCCACGGCTTGCTGCAGCGGTTCGACCCAGGTGACGTCCAAACACGTCGATACTCATCATGATGCTGACGATAGCGTTATGAGTACACTCCTAAAATATGATTGCAGCTTCCCGCAGTTCCTCAATGATTGATAAAATTTCATTGTTGTGACTCGGGTTGCCTGCTGCCTGAGATGCTATAAGTAGACGAAGACGATCAACTAGTTCGTTAGGATCGTCCCAGTAGACGTAATCAGTCTTTACATTTCTTGTTGCTACAATATACTGTGGTAGGGAACTTCCACTAGTTGAGGATCGTCTGCGTGATACGTTGAACATTTTTGCAATAAAGTTCTTGTACTTGATATCTCGGCTGGTACGAATAGGTTCACTTGAGCTGTACCGCTTCCTATGTGCATTTGTAGCAATCAATATTTCCTTATAATTGTTTAGATCATCAGTGCTTATAGATGTCTCTCCGGGAGTTTTTCTAAATAGAAATTCAAGCAGACCAACGGTTTTCAAATACTGCTTATTATCAACGTGAATACATTGTCCCTCAAAACTAATAAGTTCATCACCAATCATGAAGCTGTCATCACTGAGCTTACGCACCCCATAAACCATATCCAAATACTGCTTTCTATTTTGTTGCAGCATTCTAAGAAACTTGTTTGTCAAATGCTCATAAAACTATTAGCAGGCTCAGTTATAGCATCTTCTTCAAGCATAGTTGTATCTTGCTCTTCTTCTTCATCAGCTGTCATGAAGGAAGCGTTATCATACTCCTCCTCCTCCTCTTTATATTTCTTCTCTACATGCTAATTTTTTTTACCTTTTTTCTTAATTGAAGGACCTTTTTTCTTAATTGACGTATGAATGTCTCAATACATAATAATATGATTTTCACCACATAACTTACATTTATAGAGAGATAAAACTCATGTCAGTATTCACTAGATGTTTAGTAATTCAAGCGTATGTTTGACATAAGTAAAAACTGTCAACATGTGCGTGTCTACCCATACAGAGGAAGGCTCTAATGTTATCCTGTTTCTCACAGGCCACATCATCAAATACAATTATAGAATTTGTTTGAGCTTCACTTGGTTGTATTACTTCTTTACGCTCATCGAAAGGAAAATATTCAACGCCGTCTATATAATTTAAAACCCGTTCCAAGAATTTATACTTTGGTTGTTCAAGGGATTACGAGTAGATGTTGACATTGTCAAATTTCAATCCGTTTGGGTGTACGATTAGGGTAAGTAATGTGTTTGTCTTGCCACGATTTGAAGGTCCACACAACACTGCGCGAATACTGTCAATACCTAACAAAATTGAATAAGCTATTGTCAATCTTGATGATAGTGACGGCCCTGGTACCCACTGAGTAACCTATAGAAAGATCGGTGATAATGTCCTATACTTTGATAGTTTCGGTAATCTTCGTCCGCCATCGGATCTTGTAGATTACCTCGGTGTTGGTAGCGTAATAAAGTACAATCATGACAGATATCAGCACTATGACAGTGTTGAATTGGGACACTTGTGCTTAAAATTTCTATGTGGCCAGCTAGATATAGAAGATAAATACTGTCTATATAAGAGTGTGTGATGAACTGAATGGAGTCAGTGCAGAGAAGAACGTCATCATGGATGAATCATTTACTCTCACGATAACAGGAAACTCTTCTGTGCTAGAAGCAGAGTATTTTGCACCACTAGAACTCTCTTCTCATAAGAGCTATGCCCTTGGACTTGTTGAATTACTCACGTTTAATGCGATTCCCAACTTTGACACCGGAAAGAATAAAATATATGTCGGTGATCAAATAGTGACCATACCTACTGGCAGCTATGAGATTGAAGATATTGAGAGTTACGTCCAGAAGGCTGTAGCAATTAATGGCATTATAATAAACATTAGGCCAAATAATAACACATTACGCAGCAAGATAAAGTGTGATCGCAAAGTGAACTTTCAACCTCACGATTCTATTGGACGATTGTTGGGATTCACACTCCGTGTTCTCGAAGCCAATAAGACTCACACTTCTGATCTACCTGAGGCTATTCTTAAAGTCAACGCTCTACGAGTGGAGTGCAATATCACTACGGGAGCTTACACCAACAATCGCAAAGTGCACACGATTC
This sequence comes from Andricus quercusramuli, assembly GCA_932178445.1. Taxonomy (NCBI): domain Eukaryota; kingdom Metazoa; phylum Arthropoda; class Insecta; order Hymenoptera; family Cynipidae; genus Andricus; species Andricus quercusramuli. The sequence continues at coordinate 16,438 of CAKNXH010001915.1, read as the reverse complement.
ATGAATTTGTTCCTATTGTACCACCAGGATATAAGATCGTTGAAGTACCATCACACGTCATTTACGTTCCTATCGCCGTGAAGACAATACATCAAATTCAGCTCCGTATTGTTGATCAGGACGGAGATTTGGTAAATTTTCGAGGAGAGGTTATAACAATACGACTACACATCGAATCATAATAATGGGTATCGTTTACAATCGCAAAGGAGTCTATATAATAGCGTCAACATGTCAAATGCAAGCCAGTTCTCAAGCAGCAAGCAAGGCGCAAACACCTCAGAACGTGCTCTTTCTGACACAGCTTGGTCTGAAGATCAAACCTCGTGGAAAAGAAACTGAAGCGCTCATTCAAGATATTCATCATCTCCTATTGTTGCAACAAAAATGGAAGAAATACTAAACATTCAAGCACCAGTGAGCTTCGATGAGTAATATAGCTCACTATGAGATTCATGCACATCAGCCTTATGCCTCATCATCATTCAACAACAGCGATGAAATTAGAATTGCTGTCCAGCATCAAGATTTGTGTATACTACCAGGCAAGAGTTCACTGCATGTGTATGGAAGGCTAACAATGCCTGATGGAGTTACAGCTGTTACTGCTACAACAATAGTGAGCAATGCCATCTGCTATCTGTTTGATGAAGTTCGTTATGAACTGAATGGTATTGAGATTGATTGTTGCAAGAATGTCGGTCTCACTAGCACCATAAAAAACTACGCCTCACTTATCCCTGGACAAATTAATTTTATGGAGAATGCAGGATGGCTCGATATCCTGTAAGGAACAAAACGTCTCACTAATGATGAGGGGTACTTTGATGTCACTATCCCACTCAGTATGATCCTAGGATTTGCTGAAGACTATCGAAAGATCGTGTTAAACGCAAAGCATGAACTTGTCCTGTCAAGATCGCGCAATGAATTAAATGCCATTGTTCAGGGACGACAACAGCCAGGAAACGAAGAGCAATTTAGGATCACAGTTCATAAAGTGAAGTGGATGATACCATATATAATGGCTTCCAATTAGCAGTGGATACAGTTGCTGAACTTTATTGAAAAATATTTTCTAACAACTATGAGTTTTCGCTCATGGGAATTGTATAATAACCACGATACATTATACTGGGTTTCCAGACAGGTAGAAAGGATAGGCGAGACAGATATGCTAATCGCTTCGATCATTGCAATATAACCAATGTTAAGGTGTTCCTCAATTCACAGTACTATCCGTGTGGCAATTTGAATCTGGACTTTGGCCATAATCAGTTTGCGCTACTGTATGAGATGTATGCAAACTTTCAGGCAGCCTACTGTGGTAAAGAGCCTGAACCAATGTTGAAGGAAAGTGATTTCAAAGAGTACGCTCCTCTTAGTGTCATAGATTGCTCAAAACAAAATTAGTTTCTCAAACAAGCCTCCATCGACGTTCGTTTGGAATTTGAATCTGCACACAATTTCCCTGCTGGAACTGCAGCCTCCTGTCTTATCATACATGACCGTATTATTCAGTACCAGCCACTGAGTGGTAGTGTAAAGAAGTTGATTTAAGATGATAGTGGTGGGGGCAATGCCAGAGATGGGGTTAATGTCAGTGGTGGCGATTGGGACAAAAGGTATAAAAGAGTGATGATTTCAGCAACAGAGTTCAGTTTTCATCGATATGTAGTTCATCGTGGACGTACAAGGCTTCAAGAAGCCCATCAACCAGTTCGTCTACAAGGAGTTGGCTATAATTCCTCTTCAGGAAGACGCTCAACCTGTGGTCTACCTGTTTGAACCACCCTACTATTGGGACTCCCTGCCTGCTAAATATAAGAGTGAGAATTTATGGTTGACGCGCAATTACTATGGCTTGGAGTGGGCTTCCGGTGACATACCCTATGAAGAAGTGAGACTTGTAATTCGAGATACACTACGTGGCGTTATGGCAGTCTACGTTGAAGAATTGGAAAAGAAAAAATGGTTGGACCAGTACGTGCAAAATGTGTATAATTTGGAAGATCTGGCCTGTCCATCGCTAAAAAGCTGCACAGGACAGTTTCAATAAGATGCAATCACCATCTTCAATGCTGGAATGCAAATTGTGCAGTTCAAAATGCTGTTGCTCTCAAGACCTGTTTCTTGTCTCCTCGGGATGAGCCGACCATCAGGCATTACTCTGGAAGCAGAGCGAATGACGATGATACAACTGAAAGTATTGATACTACGGATACTTCCTTGAGTCACATAACGCTCAAAGACTTTTATAACCGTTGTGAATTTATGTTTTAACTACGTTTACTTTCATCTCATTATAAGTTAAGATTTTCTATTGTAAAATTAGTTTTAGTCTTTTTCTTGAATAAACCAAACATTTAATTTCACATAGATTGAATATTTATTTGAACCCATTCATTCAGTTAAGAATTAGTTCATTGGTTCATTCGGTAACTTTATTTCCGGCGTTAATAAATACAAAAAAATCGCTGAAATGAACTCAAAATCCAAATATCGTTCACTGTCAGCTTTGTAAAATTACAGACGTCGTTGGGATGTATTTTCAGCTTCGGACTTTATTCAATCATCGTTGGGTTGCAATCAAATTTCAGCGCTGGGCACACATCGTTGGGCTTCATTTTGAAATTTCACGCGATCTTATTTCCATTAACACTAGATAAATAACCATTTTACCTATAGATAATATTAGGTCGAAAAAGTCTAGAAACTTCGAGAATCCCCTAGCTCATATGAGTCAAATTTGTTTCGAGAAACTTATAGAATTCAGGGAAATCCCGAACCAATCTGAATAAATCTTGGGTATCACGATCAGTATTCCAGGGACCCACCTCGTTAAGTGAACCACGAATTCGCTCCAGCTTTCTGGAAATTTCGATCATTGTTTACCGACTAGTTGGAATGTTCTAGAAGGTTTAACAAATAAGAATCTTAGAAATTTCTAGAAACGTACAGAATTCAGGGAAATCCCCGATCACACGAGAGCCACCTAAACAAAAAGCTTTTAGCGGACTCGGTCGGTAAAACAGTGATCCACCTTGCTGGCTGGCTCCTGGATTCGTGCCAGTGCTCTACCTTACCGACAGAGTTACCGACAGTCGGTAACTTGCCAATAACTGTTTTACCAGGTGAGTGACTCCAGAACCGGCCTAGCCTATCTACTTACTATCGGCGAGAAAATTCGAGTCCTCTGGCTTTGGCGTTGGAAAAGTAAGTGAAGAAAAAATGGTAGCTCAATGAGTTAAGGATGATTTTGAAGGTAAACATGTTGTACGTTGATGAGCCAAAAAGGAATATGCTCAAAAAATTTTTTGTAGATTACAGACCTGAAAATCTGATAAAAGGTAAGGAAATTTGACAGCTTTCCACAACAGGGAACTTTGGAGCATAGTTTTTATTTTTGAAAAAATTATATGAAAAATCTGCAAAAATTCATGGTGGTACTTTAAACATTTCTCAACAAATTTTTATTGAAAAATTTGCAAAATATGAAAAATTTCTCGTTTTTCGTACATAAATATGCAACTGAACTATCTTCAGTTCTAATGAAGATAATGAAGTGATTCAAATTGGAGATAGTTGGTTGAACTATCTGTATTTATTTACAATTTTAATAAAGTATGTGCTTCTTCTTGTCGTCGTGCAAATTGCTATATTCGAAGTCAGTTTTTTATATTGGAAAGCAAGTGTCAGAAACCAGCAGGCTGCCTTTTTTCATGGGGTCCTCCTCGTTTTTCCTCCGCATGTGCTTCGAAAGTGTTGCCACCGGGCTTTGACCAGGACCGTGTTCCTTTAACTACGAGGCCCCTCAAACCTCACTGTACTTTTTCATTCATGAAATGAAAGTGGTATGTAAAGTATGATGATATTATTTTTATTAAAATTAACATTTTTGTTTAAAATTTCCTTTTTTTTTTTAAATTTGTCATCTTAGTTCACAATTCATCCATTTGTTCACCATTTTTCTGTCAAAATTGATCTTTCCTAGTTGAAAATGTAATAACTATTTGGTTCAAAGGTCATGTATTTTTTAGGAAATCCTACTGCCTAGCACAAAATAATCCTTCTTAGTTAAAAATGTAACCGTTTGGTTTGTAATTCATCTGCCTTGTTTGAGGATTCAAGTACTTTTTTCAAATTTTATTATTGTTGAACTCAACAGTTTTTCATTGAAAATTTAAATCTTTTTTTTTTAATGTCAAATATTACATGTTTTGCTTCGAAGTTACCTTTTTTCGTTGAAAAATGGCTTGCTTATTTGAAACTCAAACCATTTTTCTTCTAAATAATTCTTTTTTCGCTGGAGAATCATGATTTTATTACAAAATTTCATATTTTTGGATTGAAAATTGAACTGGTTTGTGGAGAGTTAATTTTGTTGGCAAGAGAATTCTACAGTTTGTTAGAAAATTTGACTACTTTTTGAAAATTAAGTGTTTTCTTGAAAAAATTTGGTGTGCCTGCAACTTCAACTCTTTGGTGTAAGATTATTATTAACGTTGACATTAATTGTGAAAATTTTTGGATTAAAAGTTCGACTTTTTCGCAAATAATTTGTCCTTACCCGCAAAAGTTCAACAATTTTGTTGAAAATTCATGCATTTTGCTGAGAAAATGATATTTTTGGTAGAAAATTAATCTTCTTGGTGGAAAATTCCTTTTTTCTAAGGAATGTTTCCTGGAAAGAATTTATTTCTCTATTATTCCTTTTTTTCGCGAACAATCACCCTCTTTCATATGTTTTCAGAAAATTTTACAAATAGCCAAAAATTGGTATCGTAGTTTAATGCAAAAATACACAGCTGTGTATTAATTTTGAAAAGTTTGAGAAAGTGGAAATAACTTTGACTTATGATGGGTAACGTAATGACGCTCTTCCTATTTCTTGCAAATATTTTCGAAGTTGACGAAGAATGACTTTTATTATATAACGGCCTGAGAATTTAAGGTAGGTGATAAACTACGAACAATAGTGGGATATATAATGAACAGCGGCAGCGAACTGACCTCCTATTAAGATTTATGGGCACACTATGAAGCTGTATGAGTTCCTAGCTTATTATATTTATGATTTTATTTCCCTGTAATCCTCTTTGTTAGGTTTCACAAATATTTTCTCCCACTATTTCCTGTCAACTTATTGAGGTAGGTTTTGGGCAGAAATATTTGAAAATTCAGTAGTTGTCCAGAAGTTCGCGAAGAAGCAACGTTTCTCGGTACAAGATGTTCGTAGTGAGGTAGTGAAGTTCGTGACTGACAATTGGAATGTAAACGGAGAGTATAGACATTTGGTTGACAGAGTTTTAGATATAAAAAATTGCAGAGTGTACTCCCAATATATGAGTTCCAAAGGTACTTTTGCGACAGAAGTAGAATGTATTGCGGCAGCCTACTTGTACAATGTCAATATAACAATTATTAAAAAATTGAGTAACGATGCTCAGTTTTCGGTTCCTTTGCGCACAGATTCGCAAGGTCAACAAATTTATTTGCTCTTCAGTGGTGATACTGACAATGGACATTTTCAAATTCTTGATCCCAAAGTTGATACAGTGAGTACTGACTCATTGTCAGTACGCCATGAGGAAGTTGATTGTGCAACTGTCAGTGACGACAGTGAAAATAGGAATTCTTCTAACTGCGACAGTGCCATTTTCAGCAGTAGTGAAAACAGTATATCTTTAAATTCTGAACTTATCAGTTCCATAAACAGCAATAACGTAAGTGAATGCAGTGAAGACTTCAGTGAATATTTGACGGTGAAAGTGTCAGGAAAGCGCAGCAGAAACTCAAGTTCTATCAGCAGTACGGATTCTGAAGGGAAATCTCCATTTTCAAAAAATGAGAAGACATTCATAATAAATGCAAGAAAGTATTTCCAGGCCGAAAAGGATGCAGGAGTATGTGAAGACCTTAACCAAGTTGTTCAAAGAACAGCAAAGTGTTTGAATATCTCTGAGAGAAGCGTCGTTCGCGTTACTACAGAAGAAAAGGCATATAACGGCGAGATAATGGAACCACGCAATCATGAAGCCGGAAGAAAATGCATTGAATTTGATGAGAATTTAGTAGGGCTTGTACGGTGTTCGATATTCGATATGTATTCAAAAAAAGAATATCCAACTATCGAAAAAATTATGCGGCATCTACAAGAAAGTGTGTCTGACTTTCCAGAAGTGAGTGATTTCACAATGAGGAAATTACTGAAACGCATGAATTTCAGATACAAAAAAATGCAGAATCGTTCGGTTCTTATGGAGAGTTATTCGGTGGCTGGAAAAAGGGCGGCATACTTGCAAAAAATCCACTTCTATCGACGTAATGGTTGGAATGTATACTTTGTTGACGAAACATGGTGTGGTGCTAATCATCACCGTCAAAATGGGTGGCTTGAAAAAATAGAGGAGGACAAAATTCGGGACAATTTTGATGTGTACCGCTCTGGCGTACAAGCAGTGGGTGGCTATCGAGGAGGCTTTCTCGTTCCTTCCCGTGCTGGAAGGAGAGTTATTATTCTCCACATTGGCAGCAAGAATGGATTTTTGGATGGCAGTTTGAAATGCTTCATCGGTAAACATGGGACTGCTGACTACCACGATGAAATGAACGCGGCTCATTTTCAAGAGTGGTTCAGGGAGGTGCTTAACAAACTGCCATCTAAATCTGTGATTGTAATCGATCAAGCACCCTACCATACTATGATCGATCCTGAAAGGCGCAATCTCACGTCGAATTGGCGCAAAGCCGATATTATTGAGTGGATGGTGAAAAGAAATATATCTCTTCCAGTGGGCACTGAATCATTTGAAGATTTGACGAAGCCATATCTCCTACAACTGTGCTTGCCACATAAATTTGAGAAATGTTACCTACTAGAAAAAATAACCCAAGATGTGAGAGGAAGTGACGTTCAACTGCTCTGGTTGCCTGTGGCTTACTGCGATCGAAAAAATATAAGAGGAGTATAGAGGCACGGATCGACGAATGGATATGATCATGGAAATGGAACCGATCATCATTAACGTTGGTGAAAATGATTCCAGTGACGAAGAACCTTCTGGAGAACTGAGAGACTCAGATTAATGGAGAACATTGCGTTTTTCATAGGTAAGAAAAAATGTTAATAATCTCAGTTTATTATCATAAATTCAAGATTTGACATTTTTTCGGAAATAACAAAAGATGCACAAAATGTGGAAAGCATGAAGCTGACAGGATTATTTATATTTCGGAAATATGGAAAAAATGTTTTCTATAAGCCCCACCTCCACAATTTTTTCAAATATCTTTAAAAAGTTCATAGTGTTATAAAATATGCATGCATTTCAGACTGCGATAATTCTTCACTCGATAAGAAACATCAAGACATTGTAAGAGTTGAAAAAAAAATTGAAAAATATGTCATAAGTATTCGAAAAGCTTTCAAAGTAAAACAATTTTTTTATCGCCATCCACTGTCAATAGATTTCTAGAGTCATTCAAAATATCTTAGAAATGTTAAGAGAATTTTTTTATTCCCTTGAAACCTTTCAAAATTCCGAAAAGGCTTCTGAATCAAAACTTGTAAACATCTCTTAACTTTACTCGAATTTTTCATAAAATTTTAATCATAGAAAATTGAAAATTTTTTCTTGGAAATTTTCTAAATTATTTTTCGAAGTCTTTTTAAACATTTTCTTCAATTTGTTTTTTAGAAAATTAATTTAAATTTTTATTACAAGCTGAAGTGAAACATTTAAATTTTTGCAATCTTCCAACCCTTCAAAAGCTCCAAAATGTTATTTAAAAAATCTACATTTACTTCGAAATATGTCGGTTCCCCTAATTTTTTGGTTATGAATAACAGCAATTTTTGTATAGCTATCCACTGTCAATAGATTTCGTGAATCATTCAAAATATCTTAGAAATGTTAAGAACATTTTTTTATTCGCTTGAAACCTTTCAAAATTCCGAAAAGGCTTCTGAATCAAAACTTGTAAACACCTCTTAACTTCATTCGAATTTTTCTAAAAATCTACTTTTTGTTCAAAATTTTCAGTACCATTAATTTTCCGGTTATATACTAATTTTCTGAACGCTATCCACTGTCAATAGATTTCGTAAATCGTCATTAATTTAAGTGTATCACCTTTATCATTTCATTATAATTTTAATGATGCAAATTAAGAAACGTTCAGTAATTTCATGCAGACGTACATAATATGTGTATTTAAATTTATTTCAGAGAGCAATATTTGCCGCAGGGAATAAGTTCGAAGGATACATCCCTGTTCAGTAGGGTATCGGCCAAGGCCAGAGTGAAGCTCGGAGGTATACCAGTTCGGTAGCACATGCGGAGGAAAAACGAGGAGGGCCCCATGAAAAAAGGCACCCCGCTGGTTTCTGACACTTGCTTTCCAATATAAAAAACTGACTTCTAATATTGCAATTTGCACGAAGACAAGGAGAAGCACATACTTCATTCAAATTGTAAATAAATACAGATAGTTCAACCAACTATCTCCAATTTGAATCACTTCATTATCTTCATTAGAACTGAAGATAGTTCAGTTGCATATTTATGTACGAAAAACGAACAATTTTTCATATTTAGCAAATTTTTCAACGGCAATTTGTTGAGAAATGTTGAAAGTACCACCATGCATTTTTGCAGATTTTTCATATAATTTTTTCAATAAAAAACTATGCTCCAAAATTCCCTGTTGTTAAAAGCTGTCAAATTTCCTTACTTTTTATCAGATTTTCAGGTCTGTAATCTACAAAAAAATTTTCAACATATTCCTTTTTGGCTCATCAACGTACAACTTGTTTACCTTCAAAATCATCCTTAACTCATTGAGCTACCATTTTTTCTTCACTTACTTTTCCAACGCCAAAGCCAGAGGAATCGAATTTTCTCGCCGATAGTAGTTTATCTTTTGTCTATTGAATTAGTGATGTACATACTGTAGAGTATCTTCATTGAAAGCAAATGCTTTAAACGAATGTACACTCCAGTGTTGCAAAAACGTTACCATTTGATGTTGATAAAAGAATATGTTCTCGGTTCGGCACATACGCATATGTGTTTGCTTCTGCTCGCAATTCAATTGGTACACCGGCAGGAATGACATATATTCGAATTGCTGGTTCGGATTTGTCTGGCGTATAAACCGAATATATCCAAGTTTGGTAAGTGCATATCCATGTTCTGCATGAGAAGGTTGCCTGCCCGGAGAAGACACGGACCTGGCACGAAGAGAAGGCTTCTGAGAAGAAGTACGGGCTCGTGATTGATATCTGGTAGAAGAAGAATCAGTATTGTGTTCGTCATTAGGACTCCTGCTAACAGGTACCTGGACCTGACAGAAAAAGGAACCTCCTCTGCAGGAATCCGGTTAGGCAAATGTTGTTGTCAAGCAGCAGAAGAAGATGAAGAAGGGCCAGGATTACGTTCGAATATTGGGTTTCCATTCAGACTGTAGTGAATCGTGATTTGCAGAAGCTTTAATAAAAGTCCTTGAGAAGATTGCTTGACTTTTGCCCACAGGACAATCCCCTTTTTCATCTGGAGTCAAAATATCAACTGCGCCGCTTATCATATTTATTTTCACTCGCGAATGATTTTTATCTGGCATATAAATTCCTCGAAGAATCCCACTATGATCCAATATTGCAAAAATGTCATCATTGGATGTTGATAATACAATATATTCTTGGGTTGGAACAAGCACATACCTATTTTGTTTTACTATAAATGTAATTGGTAAACCGGCAGGAATAACGTATCTTCGAAATTCAAATTGACGGTTCGGATTTTTCTGGGGAATAAGCCGAAAATATCCAAGTTGTTCTATTGTACATCCAAGTGTTCGATCTGAAGGAAGCCTGTACAGAGGAGAAATGGATCTGCCATGAACAGGAGCCTCCCCTGGAAAAATCCGGTGAGACAAATGTTGTTGTCGAGCAGCGGAAGAAGAAGAAGAAAAGCCAAGGTTATGTTCGATATTGGAATTGCGTTCTGACTGCAGTGAATCGTAAGTTCCAGAAGCTTTAATAAAACTTTTCGAGAGGATTCGTTGATTTTTGCCTACTGGACAATCCCTTTTTTCATCTGGAGTCAAATTATTAACTGCGCCGCTTATCATATTTAATTTTATTCGGGAATGATTTCTATCTGTCCTATAAATTCCACGAAGAATCTCACTAGAATCCAATATTGCAAATATCTCATCAATGAATGTTGATAATACAATATATTCTTGGGTTGGAATATGCACATACTTTCCTTGTCCTACTAGAAATTTAATTGGCATACCGGCAGGAATAACGTATCTTCGAAATTCAAATTGATGGTTTCGATTTGTGCGAGGAATATGCCGAAAATATCCAAGTTCTTCTATTGTACATCCAAGTACTCGATCTGAAGGAAACTTGCCCAGCGGTGAAATGGATCTAGCACGAAGTAGAGGCTCCTGAGGAGATCTCCGGTCAGGTGAATGTTGTCTGGTAGAAGAAGAACTAGAATTACGTTCCTCTTTAGGACTTGTGCAAGCAGGAACCCTGGATCTGCCACGAAAAGGAGCCTCCTCTGGAGAAATCCGTTCAGGCAAATCTTGTTGCCAAGCAGCAAAAGAAGAAAGGCCAGTATTACGTTCGATTTTGGGTTTCTCGTCGGGCTGTGAACTGCATTCTGCAAGAAGAAAAAGAAGATTTTTTGTTGTTCAGCACATTTATGTCTAATATCTTTAGCTGAATTTAACGTTTCTTTGCATAAAGCATCTTTATGATGATTGAATACAAATTATGAGAAATAATTTTGAATTATGAGAACTACCCGCCGTTTATTTTTCTTGTTAAATGAACTTATATTTTTTGTAGAAGACGAGTGCAAACTGCTTTATTAACCATAATGGCAATACACGATTTATCACTATCAATATACAATTAACACTTGCAAAACAATCATTTTAAATAAGCTAAGTAAAGAATTGAATTGCAATTAATTCAAAATTCCTTAAAGAAAAGTTGAGCGTCAAAACTTTCAAGTTGAAAATGATTAAGGCTCACCGTGTTCGAATATAAATTAACTCATTGTTTTATCTTTAGGATTTATACTGAATTCGTCAAAATTCTCCTGGATTTCTTATGAGCTTCATTGAACTCCCTTGAATTCAAAAGAACATTAGACATATTATTAATGCACTTTAGTCACTTTTAGTTGGTGTTTGTCACATATTGGGTTAAAAATTATTATGTCAAGGAGCTGTATTTCAGAACAAAACCTCATTTGCAAGTAACGTTCAGACTTAATTTTAGTTTTGTCTCTTTATTGACTTTTATTTTCTATATATAAATATATTAAAAATGCATGTGTTGATATAAATATTTAATAATAATAAGATATATAGTATGCAATATACTAGTTGTTAACGTTTTAATTATGGGAAAAATATTTGAAAAGTAAAGAAATCTTTAGAATGTAATTACGATTTCCTTAATTTTAAATTTTTTAATTGAAAAATAGCTCTGTACTGATTATTTAAAGAAAAAACGTTCGTAGATAGAACAGCTTTTCAGGATCATTCAAAACTAATCCACTGAATATAATTAACAAATATTAAAAGTGTTAATGAATATATTTTAAGCGACACAGTATGAACGCGTTTCGTTTTTGTCAACTTACGATTTATATATTGAGTAGAAGATAAAATTGTTCGTTATTTCCCTGATGTCCTGAGAACTGTAATAATTTAAAAACTAAAGTTTTGGACTGTTTGGAGTTTTCAAACCACACTAGACTTTTCTGTTTTCAGGTCGGTCCGCGAACCTGATATCCGACCCGACGTCAGAATTTGTACTTCCACTCGAAAAAATCGTAGCCGTTTTCTGAATGCGTGTTTTATCTTTATTCTGCGTTCTATTGTTTTTTTAAAATTACAATAATGAATCAAGAATAATTGAGACTAATAAAATGTCACACTTTTGAGCCCAAAATTATCCTCAAAGAGAGAGAACGGGGTGATTTTTCACAAAAATATGGAGATAGTAGTAAAATAAATTCTTTTAAACACCACTAATGTTGAAACCATATGTACTTCAATATGAAACGTTTTCAATTCTTGAGTTTTCATGTCACAATATGTTGCATTGCCACCAAAAAAGTTTGATTTTCTAACAGAAGAGGTAAATTTCCAACCCAAAATATCAAATTTTCAAGCACATATTTGAACTTTCAACTAAAAATGTATTTTTAAAAGATCAGTGCCATTAGCAACCAAATAGTTGAACTTTCAAGCAGAAGAAACGAATATACGCTGTAATAACATTCAAAATGATACACAAAGTATAGAAAATTCTATACTCATGCACTGAGAAAAAGTTTCTTTTACTAAGTAATTCTTATTTGGCTCAAGTAATTGAAAGTCTTGATCATTTGCAAAAATTTGAATAGAAAAAATGATTTACATCTGCGCCGCCACGACGCGGCAGGGAAAGCATCCTCCAGAGAATCAAGACTAATGATTTCTAAGGAAGAAAAGAAGACGTCATAAGAATTTTGGGGATATGTGATAAGACAGCTACAATATAGTAGATTTAATGCTTTCGCGATGATTCATTATAATGAAATTATGTGTTTCGAGTTACAATCGTGTGCAAAACTAGGAATCTTGTCGACGTATCGTGAACATTGCCTGTGATTGGTCAAAAGCCCCACCGGGGGGACTTGATGGGCCAACCAAGTGTTTTTTTTCAAACCCCGGAGGACGAAAGCCAAATCGGATTGGTATCATATCCATTGTCGCTATTGATGTTAATAGGGTGCTTTAAGATTTCGATTGCTTCTCTATGTTTTCGCTGAAAAATATTGTATGTTTTTGCTATGATGGTCGTTTTGTCGAAGACAATGCTATGTTGTGTTTCGATATGATGCTCAGCTAGTGCTGATTGCGTGAAATGTTTTATCCTGAATTTACACTCGTTTTCCTTCACACGTTGGTTTGCCGCTTTCCCGGTTTCTCGAATACAGACTTTGCCACAAGAGAAAGGTATTTTATATACTCCGGGATCATTGAGAGGTGCCTTTTTATCATTAGTGTTGTTCAGAAGTTTTGTGATTCCTTCTGTAATTTATCTTTATCTGTTATGGAGACAGCTCTATATACAATGGAGTTGATGACCGATTGCTTTTGAGATGGGTGGTGGTAAAAGGAGGCACGTCGGTATCTGTATGTGAGGGTTTTCTGAAAACCTCATCTTCCGATGTGTTATCGGATTTTTTGTGAACTAGTACGTCCGAGAAAGGCAATTTTCTATTTTGTTCAATTTCCATGGTTAACTGAATATGAGGTTGTCATCAACTGATGAAATCGGAAAACTTGTGTAGCTCATCTAGTCCATGTCTCCAGATGACAAAAGTGTTGTCAAGGTATCGGCATCAAAATTCTGGTTTAAGCTTGGATTGGTTGAAGATTTTAGTTTCTAGATGTTTCATAAAGATTACATCAGAGATTAGTACTTTCGTGATGAGAGATATCACGTCAAAACTCACTAGAATGCCTTGAGGTTGAATGTGAATCTGTTGTATCTTTACGATGAAGTGACAAGAGTTTTGGACGTGTTTGAAAGAATTTCCTGTGAATGGATTCGGTTCTTTGGTAAGAAAGCGTGCTAGGTTGTAAGTTGGTGAGTTTATTTCACTAAAAATCGGAAGCTAAAGATTTTAATAGCTTAGCTTGAGAATACCTGAGCTTACTAAAAGTCTTAGTTTAAGTAATAAAACTCTCCCTGTACAGTTCTTTCATAAGAAGGATATAAACGCACGCAACGAATCTCCTATTTATAGTTTCGCAAACATTTCTATTCTACAGGTAGAACTTTTTCATGATTGCTTGCCAATCACGGAATATTTATTTTTGTTCTTGATCTAAATCTAGAGAGTATGCTTTGGTCTTGATTTCATGATGTAAAAAAATTTTCGGAAACAATTTACCGGATTTGACGATAAGTTGAACCCAAGATTCCGAATCAATGAATTTTCTGGAAAAACCTTGGACTTTGAAGGTACATACTTGTTTACATTGTTCAATCAAATAATTTGAACATAGGCGAATATAACGCAATTTGAACGTTCAAACAGTGGTGATTTTGTTTAATGAACCGTAACAGACCCCTTTTATTTGAGTAAGAGTGACAGAGATGATAATAGAGCACTCTTATTTGCGCATTGTGCCTTTGGAAGTACGTCGTTTCCAAATGAGTTGAAGAACCAGATCGTATGATTCCTAGGTGCTCAGGGTGTGCATGACACGCTCTGCAGCTATCATCGGGAATATCTTGGCTTAAGATATGGTAAAGGTATGCTGATGTAGAAGTGGTACGGGCTTGACATCGACTGATCCTTCACATTTCTGAGGATGTCGTTCATCCTCTTGCAGAGGAACTGTTCGCAGAAGCCTTTCTCCTATGTTTTCATGATCCGGGCATTTAGGAATGAGTACTCGAGATGGATAATATTTGATGGATTTCGCTCAACCGTGGTGAGCGAATGCCAAGTGTCTAACAAGCCTCCTCCGCTGCTCTGTACAAATACGCTTCTTTGCCCATTTCTTTGTGTTTTCCGAACATTTTAAAAAGAGAACCTCGTCCATTTGCGACTATATTTGCTATATTCCGCGAGTGCCTTGATGGAGTGAGATGCAAAGTCATGTAACAGGCGACTGAAGGTACACGGCTTTGTGCATGTGCATAACCTTTCGTTACCCGAAGTCGAGGGATCGTCCTCGTCCTTCATCCATGGAACCACTACCAGCCGCAAGCATTTTCGTTCCAGATACAGATAAGACGTTTGTATCGGTATCAAAGGGCATCACTCATAGATGTTATGTCCTAAATACGGCTCTGTGGCACGTCCAGGTATGTGTAAGTATCTACAGCTCCAAAGTGTCATATAGCGCTTTTGTCGATGAGCCTAGGGTCCTAGGATATGCCAGTAATTTGTACTCACTTCAAATGAAACTTGGCGAATTTTTTTAACCCAAACTTCACTCCAATCTCACACCAGGGCATCGATTAGCAGCACTGGTAGGACGCTACGTCTTGACAGATGCATCTTTCGATGAGCAGGTTCTCCCGAGGTCCTGCTATGCCTTCCTTTGAGCTGCGTTGTTCGTACATGTCTCGCCAGAAAAGGTCCCATAGTCCGAATAATTCTATCATGGAGGATAGCTGCGAAGATCTTATACAGCATGTTCAGACCTGTAATTCTTAGCGTCAAATAAGTTGCCTGTTTTCAGGAGGGGCACTGTGCAGTGTGCATCCTTTCACCAAACTCTCCAGAATAGGCTCTATAACTTTAGGTAAGAGGTGAAAATGTGGCCCAGATGCACAGCTTCTTGAAGCTATTTATGTTCCATCGAAATGGGTCAGAGGAAAACTGTTCATTTTCTTTGGCCCACCTCTCCCTTCGCTATGGACTTTTCCTAGTGTCAGTCACTACCCGTATTCTGACAACAATGAGCTGTTAGAAGTATTTCAATTCCTAAGATTTGGGTGAATTTTCAAACGAAAAATATGAATTGTTCAACGAAAAATGCAACAATTAATATTTCAAATAAATAACATTTTAATCCTCAACAAAAAACAGTTGCATTTAAAAAAATGAAATTTTTTACCAAAAATGATGAGATTTCTACCAAAAGAAATGAGTTTTTAATCAAAAGAGTTGAACTTTTAACCAAGAGATGAAACTTCAACCGAACAAAAATGAATTTTTAAAAAAGTATTTCAACTTTCCAACAAGTAGTTGAATTTTGAATAAAAAAGATGCTGTCTCAACGAAAAGTGTTATAGTTGATATTTCAACCAAAGGACGAATTTTCAACAACAAAAAACAAATATTCAATCAGAACTGATCATTTCATCTCATTCATCTTTTCGGCATAAAAATTTAACAATTTTAAACATAAAATGTTCCAGAGACGTTTCAAGGACGTATTTGGCACATGAAACATTTTCAGATCGTTCCAATTATGTCTTTTTATTTGTAAGTTCAAGAAACGTTTTCAGGACGTTCCAATTGCGATTCACAATTGTTCTAAACACTCCTCTTAGTTTGCCCTACTACTGACGGGCTATGAAAAGCATGTATATACTCTCTCTCTCTTCTCTCTCTCTCTCTCTTTCTGCAATGTCTTACCATGCGACCTCCTCAAAATTCATGATGATTTGAGGGGCTACTCAAAACGAAACATTATAATCTTAAAACTGTAAATGCGGCAATCTGTATTGAATGACTATCGAGACTTCCAAGATTTCTTTGAGATTGCGGGGAGTTCCGGGATTTGCGACACTGCTCGCGATCAAACTACACGTGTAGCATTCTACAGACTCTGCTATACTGAGCGGCATTGAGATTAAGTCGGCTGTATGTTCCACGCATAGGAGCGTATG
>CAKNXH010001913.1:27663-39296 GCA_932178445.1 Andricus quercusramuli | reverse complement strand
AAGATATTTTGTCGCCCATCTATTTAGATAACATTCCCGTCAGCCTATCCGATGTAGCAGACTGTACAGGCAAATACGTTCTTTTGGGAGTGGTTCGGAATAAAAATCATCTGCTGGCTTCTAACATTCATATTTCACAACTTGGAATGGGACACTACACATCGATCTGTAAGCAAAATAACACATGGACTGAATTCAACGATCTTCAAGGTGGAACACAGAAAAATTTAAAAAAAGAAGAGGATAGGACTGTAAACGTCGAATTTATTATATATCTTAGAATTTAGGAAGAATCCAAAGTCAGTCCTAGGAATAGCATTCAGTGAGGGTAGTCCAGTTATCTGGTAGTTTTGTTCCCGAAATATTCCCACATGGAATGTTTTTGATGAGAAAGTTTCGTTAAGGGGTCCTTATCAACATATCAAAAATGCTAGAGCAGATCAATTGCCAAACCGGTTTTTTTTTTTCGAAAATTGTTCTAAAAGTTACTTTTGCGTGGACGGATAATTTCCATTCGATTTCAGAGAAAAATGTCCAACAGAAGGTTTCGAGTTAGGATATATTGAAAAAACCCCACTTTTTTGGATTTTCAGCAAAAAATCACTAGTTTAAAAAAAAAAAAAAACTGTGTACCTTCTTTACGGGCAGAAAAGTTGAGTTCAGTTCTTTCGAAATAAATCGGGTCACGCTTAGTTTGCTAATTTTTCGCTGGAAATCCAAAAAAGTGGGATTTTTTCAATACATCTTAACTCGAAACTTATGGAAGATAGCGGATTATTTTTCCAACAACATCGTCTCATAATTTTGTCCTCTTTCTTTTATCTGTTGAACATTTTGCTCTAAAATGCAATGGGACCATCCACGCAAAAGTATCTTTTGGAACTATTTTCAGAGAAAATAAACGGTTTAGCTATTGATATATTCTAGCATTCTTGATATGTTCAAAGGAACCCCTTAACGAAACTTTCTCATGAGAAAAATTCCATGTGAGAATTTTTCGGAAACTTCACTAATTTTTTCGATGTAATGCCTGGACATCAGGAAAAGTGTGTCATTTGTATATTGTTGGGATTTTGTATCGGCGTAAGAGGCGCCTGAAAAGTTTGTATCGGGATATGAGGTATTTTAATTTGTACATTAGAGTGGGCCAAAATGAGGTATATAATGAAATAATGTATATATGTATGGTAAAATGATTTGTTAATGATATATTCTATAAAATTCTCTAATTGTGACTAGAAATCCTCTCCGTCCCCATAAAATTATTGTTATTTTAAGTTCAACCGATAAGTTAAAAAAACTTTAAGGATTAAAAATGACTTCGATGAAAAAGTTTTCTAATTGTTTTTTAATAAATAAATAGTATTCATAAAAAAATTATTCTTTCAATTGTTTGAAGTTAAGAAAATTATAAAACGAAAATTTTCTTGTTTGGGTATTTTTTATATTTCGGTAATGTTCTGTCGAAAATGTTATTGTTCAGAAATTTTCCAATTTGATTATATTAAAAACTGTTCTGGAATTCTATTATTCGTGAATATTATAATTCGGAAATTTTTCAGTGTGGCGATTTTTATTTTTCGGGATTTTTCAGTCGTCCCAAATTTTATTATTATTATTAAATTATAAACGATTTAAATGTACTTAAGATAATTTACATTTCACAGGTATTATAAAATAAAACACATCTATGTATTTTTCTTCATTAGACGCAAAAATTTCATCATCATACTCATTAAATATGTTGTCGAAATTCAATACATTTTTTGCAAAAAGGGTTTGCTGATGTTCATCGACTTCTGCATCTATTCATATCTGAAAAAATGTGAGTTTCGCGAAGTTTTAGCGGGAGAATCGAAAGAAACGTGGGGGACAAAAATTATAAAAATAGAGGCCACCCTGAAAACGTTTTTCATCAAATTTTTTTATTTTAAACGCCTTTAATTCTTAATTATCCCTTATGAAAAAGAAGTATCGGCAAGTATTGGATCTAATACTTTTTTCGCAAAAAATTATTGGAAATCCAATACCTCTTCGCGAAAAAAGTACTGGATCCTATACATACCAATACTTCTTATCATCAGGAATTTAATCTTAAAAACTGCATTCTAAAATTCTTTAAGTTGAAAATATAAGCTTACAAACAAAGACCTAGAATTGAAGTATAAATATATAAAGTTTGAAATTAAAGCATCTCATTAGATATTATAAGGCTTGGCGGGATTTAATGTTACAAGAAAAATGATTGTAATAAAAAATTATAGTGAGTATAGGAGCTTATCGGTATAATATAATCTTGCTAAGTTGTGTAATGTCTGATGCCCTTTATAAATTCATTTAAAAATGATCTATACAACACTTAATAAAACAAATTCTTCATATATTTTATTACGATTATTTTTTCCCACATTACTCGGCCAACCTTGATTTCACAAATTCCTACAATTGAATTTGTCGAATTTTTTGCATCGCAGATATTTTTGGTGTTTTTTTTTTTGTTTTTAAATATTTCTTTCCATATCCAATTAAAGCGAAATTTTCAAAGCCTGATTTAAATATCATAAAAATGGAATAAATTGAAAATCAAGGTCTTTGAAATTAGAGTAATTAGACAAGCATGCAGCATCTAGAATGACAATAAAGTTAAAAAAGCAAATAAAAAATATGATAACCGATAATTATGAAAAAACTATAATTTTTTCATAATAATTTTTTATTGAAATCGATTTAATGCGTCTTTGAAGTTGCAAATTTCTGTATCTTGTTGAAACTTTGTCTTTCGTAGTAGAATATTATTCTTTTTGTGACAAAGTCATCCTTTTCGTTGAGAACTCATTTCTTGAAATAATTTTTTAAGAATTGAATACATATGTTTCTGTTATTTGAAATTCAACTATTCCATTTCTTTCGAAAATTCATCTTTTTTGATAAATATTTAAATTTTTTTGGTTGAACATCCATCTGTTTCGTTGAAAATTTAACTATTTTGTAGAAAATTCATTCATTCTGTAAAAGAATTTGCGTTTTGTTTTCAGAAAATTCATCTTTTGGCTTGAAAATCCTTTTTTTTTATTGAAGACCCATTATTTTATTTAAAAATGAATTTCTTTGTTTAAAAATTAAACTATTTTCTTGAAAATAACCTTTCTTTGATTGACAATGATTCATTATTTTTTGCTCAAAATGTATATGTTTGAGTAAGTTTCGTTTTTCAAAAATAATTATTTGAATTCAAATAATACAAGGAAAATATTAGAAAATTGTAATTTATCGCCTCTTGCCAAAATACAACTTATCATTGATATTTGACAATAATATGACTTTAGCTAATGTCAAATACGAATTTTAATTCAGCTGAATGTGTCTGGAACTGGTTAAATAATAAAATATTATATTAGTAAATCTTACATTTACGTCAGTTCTATTAAGCACACAAATGTGACATTTTTTTCACTGCCCTTCAACTGAAACTGAAATTCTTATTGTTTTAAAGAAGGCAGTGAAGAAACAGGAAATACAATTGTCATTTCAGTTTGAAATCACAAATTGGTTTTCATGGGAGGAGTATTTCAAGATTTCTGGCCCATTGTCTCATTTGAAGACCTGAAGCACCTGAAGATACCTGGCAGTTCAGATTTAAGTTTGGCAGGGTGCGGTTTACCACTGGATAGCTTATTACTCGATTTACCGGAATTAGGATGTTCCTTTATACGGAGCGGTGGTCTTAATCACCTGTCTTCTTTACTTTCGAAGACCTTAGTAAATTCGAATCCCTTTTCCTTCCAACTTTTAACATGACAGAAATTTCTGCAAAACGTACAGCCTTAAATTAATCTTATTTATCCTTAAATTATCATATATTTCCATCCATTACCATAATTTTAATAATGTATGAAAGGTTTGATGAATTACCATAGTTTCTAAATTTTATGGAAACTTATCATTATTTTGAAAATTTATGAGATAAATAAGAAATTAATTTATCAATTTATTTAAATTAAAAGCAAATATTAGAAACATTGAAAGTTGTATAATTTTATTTTTGAATTTTTCAAAATAGTATCTTTTGGAAATAATCATATTTTATTGTACAAAAATAATGAAGATTAATTTTTAGTTAGATGATTACTTTTTACCTGATATGTCCAACAAATTACAGGTTCACATTGATATTACCAAAATATTTCGAATATAGCCTGCATAATTTAAAATTCGCAGCATTCAATGTAAAAATTGCAAAATTTGAAACCTGAATTTCAAATCGACAAGACTGAAATAATGAATTATGAATTATAGTACTTGACCGGATAATCGTAGGGAAAAATCTGTGACAGTAGTAACAGTACAGTGTGACCTGGGAATGTCATGTATTTTATTTTCGTGCGTGCTTGAATTTGTTTTAAGAATTGTAATATTATAGATATTAAAAAAGAATTTATTCAACGAAAAAATTGTTCAAGTAAAAAATGTGTACACTACCGTCGGAAATTGTACGCACGACTCGCGTGAGCGCTATTAAAAATCACTGCTGACTTCGAACCACGATATTTCGGCGAAAAAAAAGGGCATTTTTTAAAAAACAGTTGGAAAGCTCATGAAATTCCACGTCTATTGGTACCCAAAAAATATTTTTTTGACTTTCTGTAAATAGTACAGCACTTGAGAAGTTCAAAAAAAAAATTCAAGATTTTCTCAAATTTTCTACCTCAAATTCAACTTTTTGCACGACCTAGGAAAATTATTTTAAAAATCTGAAAATTATACGACATCGAGCCTGAAGTCTTATCTTTAATTTGGGCCAAGAAAACTTAAAAAATTTTCATGGATGCCCGAGATATGATTAAAAATGTTCAATCGTATCTGAGCTCAATTTTAATCGACGATCACGGTTTTCGGCTGGTCTTCTACTCTCCTCCTTCGTTGAGGCAGGACCGAATAGGCCACGCACAGAGGAGGCGTCTAAGTGGACATTCTCCTATTCTTTAATATGGAGATAATATTAGATTCAAATAATTCTTAACAATCACAAATAACGATAAATATTTTTTTCATTCACCATCATTTGAAATAAAAATTACTAATGAAGAGAACCAAAAGTATAAGAGACGCCACCTTAGTGCGTGGCCTATTCGGTCCTGCCTCAACGAAGGAGACGAGCAGCAGACCGGCCGAGAACTGTGATCGTCTATTAAAATTGAGCTCAGATACGATTGCACATTTTTAATCATATCTCGGGCACCCATAAAGATTTTTTGAGTTTTTTTGGCTTAAATCAAAGATAAGATTCCAAGCTCGATGTCGTATAATTTTCAGATTTTTGCAACAATTTTCCTAGGTCGTGCAAAAAGTTGAATTTGAGGTAGAAAATTTGAGAAGATCTTGAATTTTTTTTTGAACTTCTCAAGTGGAATTTCATGAGCTTTCCAACTGTTTTTAAAAAAAATGCCCTATCTCATTTTTTCGCCGAAATGTCGTGGTTCGAAGTCAGCAGTGATTTTTAATAGCGCTCACGCGAGTCGTGCGCACAATTTCCGACGGTAGTGTATATCAGGTACATAAAGAACTTAGTCCACCCATTGTAGCCGTAAGAAGATTAAGGAGAGAAGGGGTTTTGTTAAATCTGAAAGTTTCTCAAGAATTAACAGAGTAGTTCGATCTTGAAACAAGAAGTTGCGAATTTCAAACCCAAAAACATGAATTCACAACAAAAAATGTAATACATGATATTTCATCCCGTAAAATATTTTGATTTCAAATAAAAAAACAGTTCAATGAACCAAAAAAGACGGATTTTCAACCAAAATAATTAAGCTTACTAGAACCACACACGGCGGTACAAATGTGATCCACGAAAAATTCAATATCTGCTTCGTTTTGCATGTGTTCGACACATGTTCCCTTCAAACCATTTCATCAACAATGCATGTTTAATAAATTTGAATTCATCACACACCATTCTTTTCGTTATTAAGAAACTAAGAGATTCATATATAACTTAACCGTATTCGCGCATACGAGAAGTACTTTACGCGAACGAAAAGCTTGGCAGACGATTGTAACCCACTGTGGGGCTAGAAGGCAAAAAATTGATAGATGGGTTCTAGGTTTAATTTTTTTACTACAAAAGACAAATTTTACACAATATACATCAATTTTGAAGCAAAAAGTGTAATGTTCAAGCTGAATATACCAGCTTTCTGCAAAACAGTTCAGTTTTCAATCAAATAATTACATTTTCCACCAAGAAGATTAATTTTCTACTAAAAAATGTCAATTCTCAACAAGATACTACTTTTTTAACAAAATAGCTTCATTCCCAATCATGAAGATATTCTTTACTGCAAAGAATCATATTTCATAAGAATGCATATATTCCTAAATAAATAGTTGCATTTTCAACCAATCACATATTGCTTACCACAAAATATAAAATTTTCAATAAAATAAATTTTAGCCCAAGAAGATCAATTCTCCAATAAAAGAGATGAATTTTCAACAAACTACATCAATTTGCAACCAAATATTTTAATTTATGAACTACAAGAAATCAATTTTTAACCAAGAATGAAACATCTAATTTTTTATTTGAAAAAATTAATGGTCAATAAATGAAATTAGTTTTCTACAAGCAGTTGAATTTTCTACCACATGATTGCATTTTCTACAAAAATTGTTGAATTTTTAAGGCAAAAAAAAGATGGTTTTTCTATACAAAATAGTCGAATTCACAACCAGAAAATATGAAGTCTCAAAAAAAAAGTTTATTTTTAATCGAACAGTTAACTTTTCACTTTAAAAATTTGTTTTAACTCAATCAAAAATATTTTAACAAAATAGACGAATCTTCAATCCGAAAAATAAATATTGAAGAAAGTCATTCAATTTTCAACGAAGGAATTTACTTACTAACCTGAAAATATGAATTTTCAATAACAAATGTAGTAGTTGATATTATAAAAAAAAAGATTTTATTTTTACATAAAAAACAATTGAATTTAAGCAAAAAATATGTATTTTCAACAAAAAAAGTTGAATCCTTTACCGAAACAGATTAAATTTCAACCACAGTTGCATTTCTCAGCTAAAAGGTGATTTTTCAACTAAGTGGTTGAGTTTTTATTTTATGAAAGATCATTTTAATGGGAAAATGAAACAGTTCAATTTTCATTGAAAAAAAAAATTTGTCTTACAAAACAGTCGAATTTTCTACCAAATAGTTGAGATTTCTACCAAACTGCTAAACTTTCAAGCCTGAAAGACGTTTTTTTCTACAGAAAAGTAGAATTTTTAACTAAAATCATCAATCTATTATTGAAAAATATAAATATCGTGGAATTTAACGCCTTGTCATATCTCAATTGAAAAGTTCTTTTGAATAATTGGGGAGCCCTACCCCCCTTTCACATGAATTGGTTGAAGAAAATTCAAAATCGCTCCGAAGGAAGAAAAATCCTGGATCCGCCCTTGCATAAGTTTAGAATAAATGCCAGGGTTCCTAAGCAGGAAAGTACCTAAAGGTGAAGCGTTCACAATGAGGTCCAATCTTAAGGGTTTTATGACACAGTTTTGTGGCCACGATCCCTCTCGACAGTTTATTGATTACTCCATCTGAATTGAGGTGTTCCTTTACACTGATTGGGGGTCAAAATCACCTGTCCTTTTTATTTCCGAAGACCTTTGCGAATTGTAAATACTTTTCCTTTAAAATTTTAATTCCACAGAAATTTTATTTTAATTTCAAATCAATCAAAACAGTATTCACATGGACGAAACTTTCAAAAGGGCCGAAGCCATTTTAAAACAGACCTCTAACTTTTGTCTTTTTTGACACTGATATTTTTTGCCGATTTTTGTTGAATTCTACCGCTTAAAAGGATAAACTAGCGTCAGAATTGATTTAACCACAAAAAACTAGCAAGGCTGAATGTGTAATTTTTATGCGAGGGTACTACTTGATGCTTCATTCTTAAGACTTTTACCTGAAATTCAGTCAAACTCGAAAAAAACGCAAATTTCGCATATAATTTTTTTAGATGAAGTTTTGAAACGACTTATTGTCTTGCAAGTAGATTTTCAGTGTTAGGGTTTGATTTTAAAAAACTATTTTTAATGTGTCTGGAAAACCCAAACTGTAACCAAAACTTTGTCGTACATAATTTCGCGTCAAGTGCATATTTTTCTCCTGGGGGCAATTTTTCAGCCTCAGGGGTTGGTTTTTGAGAATTGTTGTTGATGTAATGTAACAGTATGAACTCAGCACCAAGTGGGGTCATATTGACAACTGCAATTTTTGCAGTATTTCATGTGTTTTCGGTGCATTGTTCCGCAAAATTAGTACAAAATTATGCAATATTAAAAATCACGAATTTTGCATTATTTCATGTGTGGTCGTGCCAGCTCAACGTTCGGCCAAAGTAGACCACACGTTTTTGCAAAAAATTAAAAAGTACAGAATTTTTAAATGTGGTACAAAATTAGCAAAAAATTAGTACAAAATTATGCAATATTAAAAATCACGAATTTTGCATTATTTCATGTGTGGTCATGCCAGCTCAACGTTCGGCCGAAGGAGACCACACGTGTTTTGAAAAAAATTAAAAAGTACAACATTTTTTAATCTGGTACAAAATTAGCACAAAATTAGTACAAAATTATGCAATATTGAAAATCACGAATTTTGTATTATTTCATGTGTGGTCGTGCCAGCTTAACGTTAAGCCAGCACGACCACACGTTTTTTCAAGAAATAAAAAAGCACAAAATTTTTTAATGTGGTACAAAGTTAGTACAAAATTAGCACTAAATTATGCAATATTAAAAAACCTAATCTGATGAAGTGGTTGTGCTAACTTAACAGACTTCTTTATTTTCACATGCCAGGACGGTGTAATCTCCACCTTAGCATACCGCGCCCGCATTTTATGTCAAGAAGTTCCCAGTGATAGGTGCGGAGCGTGTCATGCACACGCTGAGTACCTAGAACACATACTATCGGGGTGTCCGAACCACGCAGGAACAACGTATATCTATAGAAATAATGCGGTCCTAAGAGTACTTTATTACCACCTTTGTCGCTCCTACGGTGTTGGTCGCGACCCTGCCCTGCCGAACGCTCCAAGGGATATAGAGTCAATTGTCCGAAACGAGAAGTGCCAGATTTTCTGGAACTACGATTTTCGGGCAGCAGTCTCCGTTGCGCACTCGAGGCCTCACATTGTTCTCCAAGATTTCAAAAAGCGAACGATATTCGTGATCGAATTCTCGGCTCCGTCCGAATACAACATCACCGCAAAGGACAAAGAAAAAGAGGAGAGGTATCAAGACCTTAGAAGAGAGCTGTAACGACTGTACCCAAAATATTCGGTACGAGTAATTGTCCTTGTGATAGGTGGTCTCGGAGGTGCTAAATTACCACTGGTTCGTTACCTTAAGGGGTAACACCACTGTAGAAATTTCAAAGAATCACATTTTTTTTTATTAGCTTAAAAAATTCTTTGGACCTTGTAGAATAAGGGAGAAAAGGTTTTATACGTGTTCGAAATCGATTTCATTGAAATTTCAAGCCCTTTTACCGAGCGTGTCGGGCCGCTCTGCAACGACTACCTGCGTCTATTACTACTATTATTACTACTATTACTACTATTACTACTGCCTGTTTTCGTATTTATCAATTTTTAAGAGTTCTACGGCACCAGTAGAGATATCACCACGCTTCCGTTACAAGTATTTTCAGTTAGAAATGATTTAGTACACGTCAGCAACTGACGTTAGTAAAGCTTAGGTGCACGTGTAATACGGACTTTAAACGCGTTTTTCTCAAAACGCGTTCTTTGAAATCGGCACGCAGCATAACTCAAACAATTTTCAATATTTTTAATCGGGGTTTTCCCTACATCTTTATAATAGTATTCCGCAGTGGAATACGTAGCCGATTTTCGAAAAATTAATTTGAAAAATTTTTATAAACAATTAAGTGCCGTTTTTTTGGGTCGAAAAATGAGTTTTTTTTCAAATGCTTGCCAATTACAAAAAAAAATCAATATTTCTTAAATCGGCCACGTGTTTCACTAGCTATTCTTATGTAGATTAAGAAAAAAATTGTATTTTGTTCCAGATTAAATTTTGCACCCTCTGTGCTGCGTGCCGCGGAGCGCCTTCAAAAAAACACGCTAGACAAAAATGTCACCAGTGCCGCCATTTGGAAAAATTTTCTAATAAAAATGTGTAATTTTTTACTTTAATATATGTACAATAACTTCCCAAAACATTACAATTGAATTCCTTTTCCTTCCATCAAAAAAAAATTCTTGAAAAAACGTATTTTTTTTGCCGTCTACAGTGGTGTTACCCCTTAAAGCCATACCCGCGTGCCAAAAATATGCCAAGGCACTTGCGAGATGGATGCAGAAAGCTGTCATCCTTGGGTCGCTTCGTGTCCTCAAGACACACGAGGGTTTCGCCGGCCTGTCGTTGTGATTTCGTCGTGCCCTGTGACCACCCATCTCACGGTTGTGAGACTTGGCCATAGGTGTATTTTACCGCGGTTCTACTGGCGGCTATTGACATTTTTTTTCATAGCAGTTGCTCTTAGTGGTACCCTGCGGTGGTTGTTTAACTTTTTTTTTTTAATTATATATAGTAACATATTTCATGTATCGCCATCAATAAATATATCTCAAAACGTGACTGAAAATAATGAATATATTTTCAATTAATTTATCAATAAACGTGTCATGGAATCACTGATGGGAATTAATTTTCACAATGAAACGCAAGTAATTACAATAAATTATGTGGTTTTTCGAGAAGTAATTTCGTTTTTCAACTAGACATGTCATTAGTTGTTTTTCCCTATACTTAACGCTACTTCAAACAGCAAAATCATTTCATTTCTTGGTTGTGGAACAAAATTAAATGTTCAACATACAAGTGAATAAATTGTATTGCATATAATAATACATGGACTGTTTAATATTAATATAATGTAAAATATTAATATAACTTACAATAAAATTCTACAAGAAACTACAATTTTTGGCTATTTTTGGGAGATTGTTAATGCAAGTGAAAATTAATGATACTTATTTAATTAGTTTTTCTAATTTAGAAATGTAATGTGTGACGCTATAACTACTTGATGTGACTTTTCTTTTGCACGAGTAATGCTCGACTCTAATATTCTCAACTTCTTGTCACCGAACCTTGAACGTTTTTTTTACTGAAGATTAAACCAAGTCACTATTCATAATCCTAAATGCGGTATTTTATAACTAATTATCTAGTACCACAAATAATAAACATACAGTTAACATGAATATGCCGGCAATGTCGGCTGAGAAGTAAACATATCCAATACGTTAGGGTTATTATTGGTTTTCAAAGTAAACAATTGGATATTAACATTAAATGAATGTCTACTGAAAGTTAAGAAAATAAAGAACATAGAGAGAGAGAGAGAGGGAGAGAGAGAGAGATACACCGACAAATTCATGAAATATTAGCTTACCTGGTGATGAACATTCAGCTAAAGTAGCTGAAATCTAAACAAACGAGAAAGTCGCAAAATATGGAAAATAGTCACAACACTACACACCGAACCGAACAAACGATGACGTTACAAGACCGTAAAGCAT